>JARHVA010004371.1:627500-740000 GCA_037957365.1 Torreya grandis | reverse complement strand
ATGAGGATAATCACCCTAGTACACTTAAATCAAAATAGAAGTAATCAAAATACCATTCAAGATTCATCTAAAAAATATATTATTCACTCTAAAACAAATTTATACTTGATACTAGATTAGAACACTCTCTACTAGATGAGGGAGTGACTAAGGATGATGAGGGAGTGATTAGGGATGATTAGGGCCAATTATGGAATGATTAGGTATGATTATAGATGAGGAGAGAGTGACTAGGGATGATGAAGGATGATGAGGGTTGATAAGTGAGTGATTAGAGATAATGAGAGAGAATGAAGGATGATGGAGTGACTAGGGGAGATGAAAAATGATAAGGGTTAATGAGGGAATGATTGGGGATGATTAAGTCTAATTAAGGAGTGATCAAGGATGAGGAGGGAGTGATTAAATATGATGAGGGTTGATGATAGATGATGATAGAGTGACTAAGGACAATGAGGGCTGATGAGGGAATCATTAGGGATGATGATGGATGATGAAAGTGTGACTAAGGATGTTTATGGTGTGACTAAGGATGATGAGAGTGTGATTATTGATAATGAGGGATGATGAAGGTGGTACTATGGATGGTTAAGGTTAACATGGGTGTGATTAAGGATAATGAGGGCTAATGATGGAGTGATTAGGGATAATGAGGGATGATGAGATATGATTAAGGAGTGACAAATAATGACTATAGATGATGAGGGATGATAAAGGCTGATGTGGGAGTGATTAGGGATGATGAGGGACAATAAGGTCCAGTGAGGGAGTGACTAGGAATGATAAGGGATGATGAGGGATAATGAGAGAGTGATTAGGGATGATGAGGGATGATGATCATCATTAAGGGAGTGATTAGGGATGATTAGGCATAATGAATAATGATGAAAGAGTGATTAGGGATGATTAGGGATGATAAGGGTCGATGAGGGTGTGATTAGGGACAATGAGGGCAATTGAGGGAGTGATTAAGGTTGATGGGGAATGATGTGGGAGTGAATATCTATGATTAGGGATAATTAGGGTTCATGGAGTGATTATAGATGATGAGGTATAAAGAGTGAGTGACTAGGGATGATGATGGACAAGTAGGGTTGATGAGGGGGTGATTACAATGATAAATTATGATGATGAATGATGAATGATAATTTGAGAAATTAACCCCCTCTTTCCATATGGTTTGGGGAGGAGAAGATAGAGATACAAGTGATTTTGATAAGATCCTGATAAAATATGGTTCTAAATCACTCCCCTCCACTCCAAATAGTAGTGTTAGTGTTACTGGTTGTGTAAGTGTCCTATGTGAGTTTGGAATGTTAGAATATGACTTTGCTCTATGTTATTTTGGAATAATTCATGAGATTATAATTTAAGCATGCATGGATTGACCCATCTATTTGACATTTGTTTCAAAGTAAAGGGCATATTTTTAAGATGAGTTTTGAATGTTGTTTTGATTCATTCTATTCTGAATAGATTATATTAGGGTGATTAATTACATTCATGTCTAGTATAATTTAACGCATGATGACTTTAATTAGATGTCATGTATTAGTGATTACATACATACATGTAGTAATAAGTATGAAATAGATGTCATGTATGAGTGATTGTATCATGATTATAGGTATGCTATAAGTTGCATGTTATATGATAGTCATTTATACATATCGATATACCCATTGATTGAAAATCCCACAAATTATTTAGGATATTTAGGAATTTATCCTGAGTCCACCTTCAATCCTTTTGTGCGATCATACATAATCACTCCTTTCTTTATATAGCTACATATAAAAAAAATCCGACCCATTTCTATTTCTTTTTTGACAAACAACAATGTTACATCATGGAATAATTCATTTATTGTTTTTACTATAGAGTTTTAAGTGCTAAGAAAAAAGTAAACACACATATAGCTTTAAACCTATTTAGTAGTTTACTTAGCTAAAATTTTCATATCCACATGTTGACATCCATAAGACTAATTCAAAAACTAATTGAAGTTTTATTATAAGGATTCATTTTATTAAAAAAAAATGTTGTTAGGTGCATTGTATAGTGGGAAAATCATATCAAATTAAGGAAATAAATGGATTCATAGAGACAAACTCATCATGATATCAAATATTTAGATAGATTTATATACTCTACAAGTTTTTTTTTTTATACAAAATGTCTTTTATTGTCCATTTTTTTCACTTTTTTAAATTTAAAAACATAAATTTTACTTTGGAAATAATTGCCAGTGGGAGGTTCGGTTCTACTCTGGCATCAAATAGTTTTTACATTGAATTTTTTAATTATATATAAGTGAATTGTTACAAACAATGCATTTCATTATAGGGTAACCAACCTACAAATCTGATGATGGATTATCGCTTTCTTTGTGATGATTGATGGAGGTCGAAGTGGGAAGAACACAACCAAGAGGATTCAAAAAGAGCCATGGTGTTGAAATTTTGTGATTTGAACAAGGTAATGTTGTTTTTTTTCTTGTTATATAATATCTAACAATTAAATTTATTTATATTTATTATGTATAATCAAAATATGATAGATGTGTTTATCTAAATAGATCATAGTCAGGGAGTTTTCTCATAGTTTGAAAATTAATATTGTCTCATTTGGATGTGTTAAAGGGTTAATTTTTTATTTTGAATGTTTGGTGTCTATGCATTTGGTTATAATCAAATAATAAGTGGTATTTAAATTTTTTTGAACAACTCACATTTATTGAAGAGCCAAGGATCACAGAAACAAGTACTTACTTTTTATTTGGTTGGTGATGAGTTCTATGTTTTGTTCACAAAATTAATTTTCCAACGAGAAATTTGACATATCACATGGCTTTTGAAAATCAATGAAATAATAGAAGACAATGACCTTTATTAATTTTATATTAAATCCTATTTTATATTTTGTACTTTTTTAGGTATTCATGTTGCTTTAATATTCCATATAGCATCTCTATTTTATCCTTTTCATGTGTTAATATTTTAAATGCATATAATTAATTATGATTAGATAATTATGCAAATAATTTTTAAACTTTGTGTTGCAATTTATTAGTTTGTCATCAATATACTAGATGTTTTGATGTCAAATTTATTTTTCATGTCTTGAAAATGAAATGCGATCATGTAAAATTAAGTGTAGTTAATATTACACTTTAAATTTGAAATTTGGATTATGAACTAGAGATTGAGGCTCTAACTGTCATTAAACATCCTAAATTTTTTCTTGTGTGAAATGTCTTAGACCTTTTTGCTAGATTAAACATTCTTTATATATTTATTTTCCTATTTCCATTTATCTCTCCACTTGTACTATTCTATAAATTTAATATAAATTGGTTGATAGGGATAATATCTTGTTTCATATAATTGGAAAGTATCATTTGTTAGATCTTATGGCTTATTAATTACCTTATATTAAATAAATGGCTATTAATGATATTTTTGTGCTTGCATTAACTTTCTAAAATCATCATTCAAGTTGAAACAAATGAGATTAATTTACTTCTAGGAAATGGAAAGCAATAAAATGGATAATTGGTGGGCATACGAAGATAGGATAATATAGATGGAAATTTATTGGTCTCTAAAACATTGATGAGATTTTGATAGGAAAATAAAAAATTACTAAGGAATTTGTAAAATAACATGACATGACACCTTAACCAATTTTCAACATTAGTATAACTGAACTAGTTGCTTTATTTTGGTTAACTTAGCAAAGCATTTAATTCTCTTATATTAAATTCAGTTGTTTGCTGGTTTTAATTTTAGTTTTTTGTAATATAATACAAGAGTACATTTATTTTATCATATCAACTAAATGTTTAAATCAGGTGGATTGACAGCCTCCTAGAAAGCTTTCACTTCTAGGATCTAACTCATGCTAAGAAATCCACCCATCTACTTGTCTAATAAATAAGTTTTTATTAGTGTTTTCTTATTTGCTGGTCATCCTCCCAAGCCAAAGAGGAGCTATCCATAATCACTTGGATTCAACATGCATACTTTAATAGGTTCTCTTCCACATCCTTCATCACAAGTTTCTTTCTTTTCACACTTAGGAAAAAGCAAAAATTAGACATAAACAATTATATCAACATATGACGACATTGAAAGTTGTTTGGATTAGTTGTGCATAGTATATCTATTTTTTTAGCACTAGTAATAGTGCATTGATATCTCATTGATTTTTTTTCATCAAATTAGCATAGCTCTGCATTCAAAGACTACAATAAATTATCAGCTCATAGACTCAGCTTTGCATTCCTCATTGAGTTTTTATCTAAATTGATTAATTCACTCTACCTTGGAATATTGACCTTCCCATCTCATTTTACTCTACATCGACCCAGATTGCATCTGCATCACTTTATTTCTTGCATTGTGTTCATAATTTTTTTGGTAAGGATAGTTTAGTGAAAATAGGGTATTCTATCATCGATTTTGCATCCATTAAGAATTACAATGATTTTACATCACATTGAAATCATATTTATCTAACCAAATAGCCCATGTCTTTTTTAACTTGAAGTGGTGTGTTAAAATTTTAAAATCTATAGGCTGCATTTTTACAAAGCAAAATTCTAAGTATTAGATTTTATTTCATTCTCTTTTAGTATGTTTTTAAATATTGAAGAGGGTAGGATGAGTCATTTATAAGTCACATTTCATGATTTAAGAATATTTTATTATGAAAAAGAAAGCATAGATTTCATAGCTTGAGTATGTTTTACACTATGCATCAATACTATTTCATTGTCATGCATTCAAGTAAATTTTATAAACTCAACACTAAAGATATAAGACTTTATAGTGGTTCAGGTTAATAATTATTTTCTTTATGATATAGTTTTAGTCACAACCATTTAATGGTTTTTGTCGTATAAAAAAATCCCAGAGTTATAAAAGATTTGGTCAATTTTTTTTGTCAAAATCTTTTTTATTGGGTCTTTATCAAGTTTGTCAAAAATCCCTTTATGTCATATTATCTAAGAAAAAATAAATTATTTGAATAAGGATGCAGTTTCAGGAAACCCCGATGTCCTATGAAAATATATTGTTTCACATTGAGAGGGAAAGTAAACCCAATGTGGAAACATTTGAGCTTCATCAACACATATTCTAAATAAGTAGCAAGTTGAAGGAGGTCTAAGGCAATGGAGGAATGAGGTTTTTAAAGCCTCTCATCAATCACCAATGATGGGGCCTATATGATGTGGTGTAGATTTTAGTTTTTCTATTTTTTAATGTGATGTGTTTTACGTCAAATTGACTAAAGGCAAGGATAATTTTTAAATGGTGGTGAATATTGTCTATGTTTTTTTTCTTTGGGTGGCAATAAACATGGAAAAATACTACAAAATAATAATATGAGTATTTAGTCCTCAACTATTGTATTTTATATTATTATGTTGTGAGTATTCCCTATGTAACCCTTATTGTGGAAGCTTTGTAGAATGTTGCTCAAAATGTATTGTAACACTCATAAATTTCATGTAAGCTCATGTGACATGATTTAAGCACAATCCCATGTTGTGCACCATGGCTAAGGTTAGATATCTTGGTGACACATTTCAGTGTAAAAATGAGATATGTTTTACCATGTAAAAACTAAGAGGGGAAATATTGCAGATTAGTATTCACATTGGGTAAATTAATACTTACAATTTGTTATTTACCATATAGTTAATATGATTATTATTAGTTAATAGGTTAAATTAATATATTTTTGTAAATAATATATTACATATTTGGGTCAATAGGTTATTAGGTGATAGATTTGAGGGATTGGATATTAAGAAATCCTTATTCATTATAGGAGATTTTTTCCTATATATTTTCATGTAGTGTGATATAATATTATTCTATGTGTTCTTTGGTTATGTTCACCTCATGAATACTTTCAATGGTTTAAATTATGTGTATATCTTCCAAATAATAATAGTGTAGTGTTCATGTCTCTATGACATGCACACACTATTATGCCCCCTCTTGAGGTGAGGGAAATTAAATCTAGTGGTTACCTTACATCAAAAGGATAATATAACTATATAATATGTCTATGAATCATGTAGCATATAAGAGTGGTATGTCTAATTATATATATATCAATGAATATCATAGTATGTGATCACAAAATACCTAATATGCATGATATGTATCATGGAAACATCTAGAAAGTGATAGTACAAGCTCAACTAATAATAAAGCACACACACAAGACAACTCAATGTCACAAAAAAGGGGCTTAATAAGACTACAAGCAAGGGACATATTCAAATGTCACACACTTGAAGGAATGACATATTCAAATGTATAAATAATGAAATAAATCAACATACAAAAGTAAAGGGGGAAAAAAGCAAAGAAAATATTCAAATGCTCCAAAAGAAAGACAATAACAAGTAAAAAAAATCCACTCAAGAAAGTGATAATGTGAATAAATGAAGTAATTACAACCAACATAAGCATATCATACTAGTCCCTTCATGTATTTGTTAGCAAAAATGTCATGTAACATAACATATCAAGTACATTATGAAATATGTAAGCATGAGTATAAGAATGTGTAAGCATTAGTATAAAATCTCAGCATGATAATGGAAAGGTGATCATAAAATAATATAATCTATATCATTCATGATCAAAGAAGCATATACAAACAATGTAGTGTGTCTTGTGTAAAGAGTAAATGTCTAACATTTATATGTGCAAGTATCATGGGTTTAGTGTATGCCTATTCACACTTAAGTATTCTTGAAACATATATGTGTATATTTAAATGATATGTTATCTACTACCTTCAAATAAAAAATATAGATGCCAAGGAACTAGTAAATATATATATTACATTCACATGTTTACTAGTTCCTTGGCATCTATATTTTTTATTTGAAGGTAGTAGATAACATATCATTGTTTTTGTATTTTCATGAATATTTAATATTAAAAAAAATTAGATTATTTATAAAGGAAAAATTTCTAACCTATGACCCCATCTAAGGGATTCTCACAAGTAGCTCCAAACTTAGAATATGGTACATCAAACTAGTGATACTTCAAATGAGCATGTATAAGTGTCATATTTAGCACTATAAAATCTATGGTACTATGCATATGTCTCATAGGACTCTATGGTTATGAATAAGTAATAGGAGTAGGGGTTCATGGAACCCATTATTTAGTTATTTGTGGTTTCTTTGGTGTAACTGTAATTGGAACAGGTTTAGTCTCTCTTAGAAATTGGGTAGATCATGTAGGCATAGATAAGGATTCCATAGAATCCACTATGTATCTCTAGTGTAATAGTCTCTCAAGTATAGACTACCTAGGAAAGAGTATTACTTGTTTCTTACCCTTTTGCAGATGAATAACCTTAACAGGTTATATTATTAGTTATTTGGGAATATATTTATCTTGTTCAAGTGGATGTTCATATGGAGTTATGGAAACCATGATAGAAGACCTCTAAACTATAGGAGGTATTATGTGTTGAAGTGTGATAATAGTTACATCTAATGGATGCCCATAATATGGTGGAGGATGTGCATTATATGCCATTTTCACTTGTAGAGTTTTCTTAGGAAGCTCTTGTAATGTATCATTAAATACTATTTGGTTTTGATGGTCATAAGGTTTTGACCTTAAATTATTTATATCATTAAAGGTAATCTGTTGGTTATCAAGAAGATCTTGAATCTTATGTTTCAAGGTATAACACATGTTTTTATAATTTCCAATGCCTTAATGATAGTCACAATAAGCATTTGTATCATATCCTTTTGGTAGAGGTCAACTCATATCAACCTCTATGGGATGATAAAGTGATAATAGTAGACACCCCATAAGCTTCTTAAGTATCAAATTTGGAGACTTAGGTAATCACATAAATTATCTCTTAGGTGCATTAGATAAGATGAACTAATTAGGTTGTTGTGATATTGCATTAACTAGTGTTTTAGATTCTATTTTAACCTTTTCATCCATATTTTAATGAACACATATTTTAACATATAAAGGAAAGCAATGTTCATTGGTATGTTGGTGTGGTAAATCCTTATTTTTAATGTAAATATTATGTTTGGTCCATTTGATAGAGATCAACATAGAGGCCACATGTGGTGGCTCCACATTACTAGGCAAGGTTGTCATATGTAATGTTATCAAAATATTATCCCTGTATTGGGGGGACTTGTGTAACAAATCAAAAAGTGAAATTTTATGAATAACATCATTGGAGTGATTCTTAATATTTTATATTGATGAGACATGTTGCATGTATTCCATTTTGTGTCCTTAATTGTGAATATTAATTTGTATTGATAAAGGCAAATCTTGATCAATGCTATCCTTTGAAGGTAAATCTTTACAATCAACAATAATGAGGTTTTCATTGCTTATTAGATTTTACATAACATCCACACAAGAAGTCAATGTTATGTCACTTGGTACTTGGGTTTTATAAAATGCTTCATAAAATATATCCTTATAAATAATTAATTATTTCACAATGTCCAAAATTGTGATCTATTATTGTTTGATTGTTAAACAAGATCGTATCTCTTAGATTTGATTACCAATTTAAGATTAGGAGAATTTTGTTTCATAAGGGTCATGTCATTAAAATAAGAGTTGTAAACAACTCCCTTTGTGTATAGTTCTTATTAATTTAGGTATGTATGAAATACAACAAGCAATGACTACCATTATGTATTGTATAATGAAATAATTTTTAGGTACATCCATATTGAACAAGATTAATTCTTTTGTAATAAATACACATGATTTTTAAATAATCTCAAGTAAAAAATTAGAAATCATTAAATCAAGAAACCCTAATTCAAACTAAGGTTTAATTTAATTAAACTTAGATTTTGGATTCACCAAATGTTTAAGCCTTTTTAGATATGTGGTGTGAAGGGTTAAGGGGGTGGAATATCCTATGCACAAAGATGAATAAAACTATTCTCGAGCAGGCTAATTAATTGAAAACTCAGATAAATGAATATTATGAATTGAAGTGTTGATTTATTCTAAATATAGAAAGTACATTAAAAACAATAGTTTGATTGCATAAAAATGAAGAAGAGATAATACTTAGCTTATCTAAAAATATGTAAGTAGATATGAGAAGTATAAAGGTGGAAACAAGTAGAGACAAGATCAAGTTTGAGTCCTCATACTAAATAAATATTGTTTTTAGAGGCTTGAACACTTATGTCAACATTTAGATACTTGTGTCAATGCTTCTATTGAAATCTCAACACAACTATCCTCTATAGAATATTTAATATATCATTAAGCAAAAATATGGAGTCTTATAGGTTTTTTATCACTTTTTTATTGATGTATTCTATTCATGCTTATAGGCTATCAATGATTGTATGTGGATCAAACCTTAGCTCTTCACCTTACATCTTTGTACCCCTTCCAAAAATGAGTTGATGGGCTCATGGTGTTGATCTAGCCTCAAGGATCCCTCTATCAATTAGCACTACCTACACAGCCAATACTCAAAGGAGGGCCTCAGACATATGTAGTTATCCCTTAGGTGTTAGATTGTGTGTGCACAAGAGTAAAATATATTATATATAAGGGCATGTAATGATCAATCTTATAACTTAGAAAATGTTGCTTATGGGTTATTCTTTGAGTGATTCATATCTATAATATGATTTCTCTTATGACTGATATAAAAATATAGAAGAATACGGTAGTATAAATCAATTGTGTAATTGATTGAGTGACCCTGAATAGGTGTTTGTTTGGTATTTAGTAGATTAATAATGAGTACACTTGGATTTGTATTTATACCACACCTTTTAAAAATATCTCATGACAGGATTAAATAAAATAAATGAGATGATCCATAAGATTCGAAAGATTTACAAAATAGATGATTTTTATGGATTGGACACTTCATAACAATGTAGACACTTGTGTGGGATGCAAGTGTCTGAGAGGCTAAGAAGCTACTATCTAAAACTGATGGTGAAAGATATATATTAGGTTTTAAACATTTTATATAGTTTAGGAGATACGGGCCATAAAAAATCATAAGGTCAGACCATAAGATAAATAATTATTCACAGTGAGATGGTAAATATGAGCCTTTTGGTAGTAGGAATGTCTAAAACCAAAGGGTAGAACCTTAATAGGTATTTATCAAGTATACAATCCTAAGATGTTATATAAATCAAATTTTAGTATCTACACTCTATAATTGATGCTCATTTTTATACATGTAACTAAACAATGGTTATTTTTAGTGTGAGTATTTAAATCCAAGTGCAAGAAAATAAGGTGGCTTTGGAGGTAGGGCATTTCTAGACCTTACTTGACCATTGTGGTAATGTGCCCTACATGGTTACTTGCATTCATTCCTCCTCAAATTCATAGGAAGGAACACCAATGGAATGCCACATAAGGAGTTGTTCCCACCACTAATTTCATAGCTAGCCTAAGTGGTCTCCATTACATAGACACTTACCTCCTTCAATGCATTTTGGGGATCAACCTCCTTAAATTTTTCACCATGGTGATTGGGCTCCTCCTCCTCACCTTTCTCTGGTAATTTCTCCTTACCCGTCACCCTTCTTTTTCCCACCATAACTGGTCTTAATGACACCAAAGATAACATAGAGGTAGTGAAAAATGTAAATATCTTGTGGGATCCTTTGTCTAAAGAATATAAACTACCATATATGGATTAGAGTAAAGTGGATGATCATAATCTACCTACCACTGGTCTCTTTTCTATGATTTCCTTTTTTCTTATTTTATATTATTCAATTGTCTTAGCTTTCAATCTTTTTATTTCTTAGACCCTTTTAACTTATAGATAGTTTGTTGGCTTTAAGGTGTATTTTCATACCACCTTATTTTTAATATCCTATTTTTTATTTATTTTATCTATTATAAAAAATAGATAAAAATAAAATAAATAAATAATAATTTTGGTTTTTCTTTATCTCTACGTCAATGTTGAAACCTCTTCCTAACAAGCTAGCACATTGTCCCTATCATGCGAGGGATGAGTCTCATGCACTCACCCAAAGCGTGTAGTGAAAGACTAGTTCCTGAAGGCTTTGAAGCACAATGTGTGTTTTCTCCTATTGTGTCAACACACAAATATACTACTATTATTCCTAATATTATAGATTTAATTACCATGATAACCAAGATTAGCATTACTAACTAGTTATAAAAGAGAGGAATTCATGACTTGAAAATAAAACACATTTCAACATACAATACTTAGAATATTTCATTGTTTAGAATACAATCTGATAAACACTGAGTTCTCATTAGAATGCTTATTGAATATAAGAATATCTATATTTCCCTAGAAGTGATCTCTCTCCCCTTTTTAATGTTTACAATAGGGATTTTTATAATTTTTTTCCCTAACTAAGTGTCATACTCCTAGCTACCAATGACAAATGGTACACAGGCTCTCAACAAACTAAGAGCTATGGCTCTTACAACTAGTTGTTCCTATAGACACAGGGTTTTTCACCCCTATATCCTCACTCTATGTTATATATTTATGTCCAAGTGTTTTATTCCTCATGGGCTAGTATAAAACCTCTAATTGGTGGGGTCAAAGTGTCCTACTTGATTTACTCTTCTAACTATTCTTGCATCCCTTGCACTCTGCTTCCCATGCACTCCCCTAGTCTTTTACTTCTTTTTTGAGTCCTCTAGTCTTGAGTCCTTCATGCCATGTTTTCTCTTGACTGGTCCTCCTACATTGGGTCTCCCATGACATTGTCCTTCTGTGCCCTTCAACTCTTGTACTTGTCAGTCCCACGTCATGGTCCTCCTACACCATGGTTCTCCCACATTGTGTTGGTACTTGCAACAAAATGGACAATAGTCCCTCCATGATGTACACCAAAATTGGAAAAAAAACTTGGTTAAAATTGAGGGGCCAAAAAATAAACAAACAAATAAACCCAAAAGAAAAATTGAGAAATTTGTTAAAAAAATTGAAAGTGAAGATCATACCTTAGGTGAGTCTGATGGTGTGGATGCCCCTTACTATAACTACTTAACCAAAAGAACTCACTAATTTAGATATACACTTACTCATCATTATAATCCTTAAAATATAAATTGATATTGATATTCTATGTAATTTAATGATTCCATGTAAATACTACATATTGATGCATGCACAACACATATATATTCATATATAGTCATTGGAAAAAACTTAGACTTCAAGGAAAAGAAAAAAACAAACCAAAAAATTTAATGAGAGGGGATCATTTCTGATAAAATAGTATAAATTACGATGTATGCAACTCTTTTAGTATTCTAATCCCCATCAATGAAATAATACACACACACACACACACACACACACACACACACACACACACTTCATTGGGGAAAATGTAAACTTTATGTCTTCCTAAGGAAATCATTTAAATTGCAATGTATGCCACTCTTTATTCCCTATTTATATAGATCCATATTTCATTGTGCTTGATTGCAGACATCATCACAATGTATCTATTCCCAATGGCTTTCACTCCAAATCCTTTTGTTATTATTGTCATTGCATTATTTATTATCCTCTTCACCAACACATATCCATGTCTTTGCATCACTAAATGTCATCCCCATGAATTTGAAGCTCTTCTCCTCTTTAAAGCTACCTTGAATGACTCAGATGGCATTCTCAAGTCATTGGTGACTGATAGTGATTTTTGCACCATGTGGTCTTGCATATCCTACCACAATCAAACCAACCATGTGGATGGAATTTATATTAGCTATAACAACTTCCATAGAGGTTCCATCTCAGGTAGCTTATGCCAACTTCATTTTCTCACCTTCTTATCTTTGCAGTCCAATGAATTATCAAGTATTCTTCCTTGTTTGGAAAATATTTCATATCTTTAGCATCTATATTTAGATAACAATATGTTGAATGGGAATATTCCCCATATATTTTATCATCTCACTAGACTTATCTTCATCTTGATAGAAACTAAATTATTAGAAATATTCCATCATGTTTGGGAAATCTTTCTTCATTAACTGAACTTTCGCTTGGTGGAAACTATCTAAGTGGAGGAATATCACATTCCCTAGCTAGTCTCTCTTCTCTACATACCCTTTCTATTTGTGGTAATCAACTCAGTGGTTACATCCCTTTATCCTTAGCCAATATCACTTCACTTCAGTGGTTAGACATTTCCTCCAGCTAGTTTAATGGGGATACTTCCTCATCATTTGGTAGTATCTCCTCCCTTGTCTATCTCTTTGCTACTAAAAATAGATTCAATGAGAGCATGTATTCCTCAACATTGTCATCTTCTATAAAATCCCTCTACCTATCCTTTAACCACCATCCAAAAAAAATTAGAACATTTATTTTCCAACCTAACCAAGTTAAAAATCCTCTATCTAATTTTATTCTCAGCATTAGCATAAAATGGATTCCCTCCTTCAATTTAAAAAGGTTACATATGATATCATGTAACATTGGTGGCCAAATGTTGGTGTAGGATATTAATTATTCCATTTACTTATTAAATGGATAATTCCTACACCTATAGATTTAGCTTACTTAGGTGTGATAAGAGGTTAAGTGGGTGAAAGGGTGAGTTCCACCTAGAGTTCCATGTGGAATTCTAGTGAGTACCACTGTGATTTCTCTTATGAGTTCCACAGTGAGTTACACTCACTTCCATCTTGAGTTCCCCAGTGAGTTAACTCCCCTTACTCATTTATATTCCTCTTCAGCATGTTATTGTAATTGAGCTAATTAGTGAAAACCAGAAGGCAATTCAATACATTATGTAATTGTAGCACAGCTTCTTGTTCATTTATGAATACAAGCAAGGTCATTGATTTGTAGAATACTTGTGTGCTCACCCTACCAGAAGATCACCTACTAGCAAATTTTGACATGGTATCAGAGCTTTAGGTTATAGTAATGAATATCAAAGGTATCTATTGATTTCTATTTTTGTACTCTCTTGAATAAATTAAGAATAATTTACATATTGTTAGTATTGGATTTTGCATGTATTTTAAGGATCTGTATAAGCTTAGTTTCTTAGAGCTAAGAGGGGGATGCATTGACCAATTTTTGGTAACGTTTTTCTTCTTCTCAAATTTCTCATGATGCAAATCAACCATGGAAGGCACTTAGCATAAATTTATTTGGCATAGGTCTGATTTTTCATCAGATTACAGACCTTCTAGAGCATTGAAAGGTTTTTGGTGTTGTGTTCAAGATTTTCCCACCAGTTACATCACAAATCTTAATTTTTTTGTCTGATTCTACTATTTCCTTGGCCTCTCAATGGTTGTCCACCTATCATTGCATGCTGAGATGAATGCTTGAGGAAGGATGAAGACAAGAGGTAGATGAAATAGTGTTAGTGTGAAGGAGAGGAATTTTGACTTAGTTTGGGTGTCATCTATTCTAGCACCAATAATATAGGTCAAAAAGGGTATTGGAGGGTGAGTGTTGGAACATTATTCCTCTCTTCATGGGCATTAGATCCAACCACATAATTTACATGATGCTTCATGATCTCCTACCACTCATTGCCACCATCCAAGATGTAGTCCCAAGCTCCATAAAATATGAAAGCATGGAGATCATGTGGTTTACAGGTGCCCCAGCCTTGATGAGACCTGATTGTCATTCATGCTTTCAATCTTAACATGCATTCCAAATGGATATAGTTGACAAGAATTCATGTTTTTTAGTCCTCTAAATGATAATAAAAACTCTGACATGATTAGTCCCATGGCTGGAAGTAAATTACTAGAATTTGTCCTCACTATGGTAAGAGTGGATGATTGAGGGCCTAAATTTTTCACATTATCACTGGAAGGCATAGTTTTAGTGTTTTTTCTAATTACTATGTCAACATCTTCTTTGAGGGAATTTCATGGTGTGTGCCTAGTATCCATGTCTACTCTATGAATCTAATTTTCTACCCTGTACATGTAGATCTACTTTGCTTTGCATGCATAATGGCACTATACAACTCAAATTGAGCCTTGTGACCTTTCTTTATATTTGATAACTAAAATTCAAAACACTAAATACTACCTCAAAAGAATTGAAGAATTAAAGAATGTTTTATTTTTATTTAAAATATCTTTGTATAATTTTTTAATTAAAACCCCTTTCTAAGAGGCTTTTTCAAGAAAGTACATGTAAAGGTGACTGGGCAGGAGTAATTTTGACTTTTGTTGATGTGAGGAGGTCTACAATTTTGTGTTGATTCCAACAGATGGTTGATGGCATGCTTCATGCTTGAACCTAATGAGTATTTAAATTTTTGTGCAAATTTTATTAAATAGGCCATTAATGACTGAAAAAGTATTTTGCTATAACTTTTAACTGGTAACTCAGAATTGAGTGCCACTTTTTTCAAAAGCACATGTCTTTTCATCTTATTTTCATTGGTCTATTTTATTTTTAAAACATACTCAAGTTTTAAAGTGCCAAATTTAGGGGTGTTATGGGCCCTACTATTTTCTATAGCATACTTCATGCACTGATAGCTCTCATCTATATGGACTCATTTTTAGCTTAGTATAAAGTCCATCTCTAGAGAATACATCATTGTTTTTTCTTACTCTAGCACTAATTTCTCATTTGGATGCATTCTCAATTGTGTTCAATGTCCCTTTCATGAGCGTGTTTTAGGAGGTGTATTGCAGAGTATATTGTGTAGATGTGCACTTTTTTGGTGTCTTTATTTGATCGTTTTGACCTCATTCGAGAGATTTTAGATAAGGAGAGTTGTTTCATCTCCATTGATCCTTCTTAAGAAGGATAATTATGCTTCATTGAGTGTTTATATGGAACACTTGCTCACACACAAGAATCATATTCCATTTTTATATAGATAGATTCTTTCACCCATTGATCCTATTCGATTCGATAAGTGGGCTAATAATTGTGACAAGGTTTTTCCCACTTTGTTACTTCATGTTTCCATTCATCTTCATTGCCATGTGGACCATATAGAGTGTTTATGCACTATTTGGATCATACTACATAGTCCTTTTGATGATCTTATAGAGATTTATGTCACACCTCCTCCTCTACTTCCTATTGTCTCTTCTAAGACTATTTTACTCTCTCCTCATGATTTTATTTCTTGTGATGATACATCTATGGTGGATAGTGTTTTTCCTTGTGTCAAAGCACCACTATAGGATGAGATTCTATCAGACCTTAATTATTTTATTGCAGATTCTACATCCATTCTTGTGTAGATTATTGCTCTTTCAGGATCTTCATAGACTGGCATTTAGGAGGATTTTACTAATTTCACTGAGAGTATGTATATTGTGAGCATCGATGACTCATCTCTTCCTGTGAACATTCTTTCTATAGTTTATGAGTCATGCTCCACTCTTCACATAGACATTCCTTTAGTGAATGTTTCATGTCTATCTCTTATGTAGCTAATCTCTCTCCTTCATTGTATGCTTCTTCATTTCCATCATCTACAGTTAGTCATGTGATCCCTAGTAAGACTTTGGCACATTTGAGCACTAGTAGGGAGACATTTTAGCATTTTTCAGAGATCTACATCATGATTCCTATCTACACTCCACTTGAGTGGGACTTCAATAGTTTGACAACTTATGTTTCCTTCTTCCAAAAGGAAGAGATAGTATTTATTGTAGATGGACCTACTATATAATTCATCATGTGAAATTATGTGCATACATTCTCTCTCTTATTTGTGGAGGCACACATATTTCACATTTTTTAGGATACTAGGATCATCACTATGTACTTGGGTACCTCATCAGGCCTCGTTGATGGGACCTAATTTTACAGCCCACCTAAGCTATGATTAAGGGGGTGTTGGAGTGGGATTTATATTCCCAACTTCTTTTCTTTGTCTCTATTTTATGGGGGAGTTTTTTTTTCCCACTGGGTTTTCTCCTTTTACTTCACTTTTGAGAGTTGCATTGTACATGGGTACCTCAGTAGGCCTTGTTTCTAGGACCCATCTTTTATTTTATGCCCACCTGAGCTATGTTTAAGGGGGGTACTAGTGTAGGATATTAATTATTCCATTTACTTATTAAATAGATAATTCCTACACTTGTAGCTTTAAATTACTTAGGTGTAATAAGAGGTTAAGTGGGTGATAGGGTGAGTTTCACCTAGAGTTCCATTTGGAGTTCTACTGAGTACCACTGTGAGTTCTCTTATGAGTTCCACAGTGAGTTACACTCAGTTTCATCTTGAGTTCTCTAATGAGTTAACTCCCCTTACTCCTTTTTTATATTCCTCTTCACCATGGTATTATAATTGAGATGATTAGTATAAACCGTAAGGAAATTCAATACATTATGTAATTGTAACACATCTTGTTCATTTATGAATACAAGTAGGGTCATTGATTTGCAAAATACTTATGTACTCACCCTACCAGAAAATCATGTAGTGGTAAATTATGACACCAAATTCTAGCATGGATTTCTACTCAATTCTCACTTGAGTCCTTAGGATTAGCTAATAATAGTTTTATTGGATAACTTCCCTCTTGGCTATGGGAAAATAGTTATTTCTTGATACACCTAGATATATCCACCAATCATTTGCAAGGGAAATTTTTTGTAAATACTTCAAGTTGGATGCAACTCAAACACATAGATGTGTCAAGGAATGTATTGAGTAGACCCTTACTATTAGTATGGCCTAATAATTTAATAAGATTATTGTTTAATGATAATTTGTTTAGCAACAATATTCATCCAAGCATGGGTAACTTATGCCATCTTTTAGTGATAAATATTAAAAACAACATATTAATTGGAATCATATCTCCAAGCTTAGCCAATTGTTCTTAGTTTCAAATACTGAACTTAGGAAATAATAGATTGGAGGGAAGGTTACCAAACACATTTGGAAAGATAATCCAACTCCACTCATTAACTATTCCTAGTAATAATCTAATGGGATTGTTCCCTCCCTCAATAACAAATTGTTCAAAGTTACACATTATTGATATTGGGTATAACTCATTTCAAGGCTGAGTATCAAAGTTAGATGGAAAATTTTCAAATTAAGAGTGTTGATTATTACATGAAATAATTTTAGCTATAGCATTCCTTCAAAAATTGGGCAACTAAAAGACCTTCAGATCTTGCACATTTCTTCTAATAGTATCTGAAGTTTCATTTTAGAAAAAAATATTTGTTTACAAGCAATGGCTAATATAAGCCAAGATGGTTTTATGTTGTCTAATGGTGTTTAATTTTAAATATGGACTTGATATGATTTCTAAAGGTAGAGATGCACACTATGTGCATATTCTTTCCACATTAACATCTATTGATCTCTCCAACAATGAATCGGAGGGAGAAGTTCCTTCTAATTTTGGAAAGTTGAAGGGTTTAAGATTTCTCAATCTATCTATGAACAATCTAAGAGGGACAATTCTAAATAATATGGGAGAAATGAGTTAGCTGGAGTCACTGGACGTTTCTAAAAATAGTTTTTTTTTGAAAAATTCTAGAGAATCTTAAATTGTTAAGCTCTTTGGGATACTTAGACTTGAGCAACAAGGCAGTATACCCCAAAGACAAAAAATGAGCACATTTAGAGAATCATCATTTTTTAGAAACCTAAATTTATGGGGTTGTCCCCTTCAAAAGAATTTCTCTTGGCCTAAATTTGTTCCTCCTCCTCCCACTTTTACTAACAAAAGAGAGAAAGGGATTGAAATTCCCTGGTATGAGATAACGTTGGGATTGTCATGTGGAATAAGTTTTGGAGTTACAATGTCATTGATCATAAGCATGAGATGGAGAAATAAATACTTCCAAAAAGTTGATATTATTTTAAAATTTGTGTTTCTTTAGCTCGAGAACTAGACATTATGAAGGGATATGACTCCATTTCAAATGCAAAAGGTAAAATCAAATAAATTTATTATATATTTTATGTTATCCATTGCATAATGTCTACACTAATTATGAACTGACTAGAGAATTTTTTTTTGCTATTTTGGATAGGTAGTTTTGACTAGATATGGATGTTTTTGAGATTTGTTTACATTTGAGTATGATATAATTTTTTAGGGGATTGTTTCCCAAAAAATGGGCTTTCTTCCAATAAGAATGTAATAGATAAGAACACAATTTTAGTCACAATAAAATGTTTTTTAATGATAAGATCTTTGTTTACATAGCTGCTCAATATTTTTAGGAACTTTTTCTCATTTTTTGAACGGTTCTAAGTTCTAAATTGTGTGAGGTAGCTCTAGCCTCTTGTATAATTTTATAGAACAACTATCTCAATTTGAGTCAAACATTTGGTTTTAGAAATAGAGGGTGAATGTGATTTGGTAGTAACAAAAGATGGATGGATTTTTGTGGGTATACGACATTCATATTTACATATTTAGTCCCTAATATTTACTTCTTTAAATGTTGAAATAGTGGAAGCCAACATTGTCACCAAACATTTGACTTTAAGTGAAATGGGAAAATGTTTATAAGTTGTGGAAGAGTTGTAAAAAATAAAAAAGGAAAGATACAACTAATACTGAGATGGTCAAGTTGGTCAAAGGCTCTAGATTAAGGCCAAGTTGGTTGAAGGCTCCATTTATAGCCATTCTTTTTCCCCCTCTTGTAACTAATTTATAGGCCATAGATCTGTTAAATGTATGATAGTTTAGGGTTGCATTATACAGAGGAAAAAAATGGTTTTAAAATAATTTGTTTAAAGAAAATGATTAGATTTTGGAGGAGATGATGAAAGAGGCAATTCATGATTTCCTCTCTCCTCCCCTTGAAACCCTAGATTTAAGGTTTGCCCTATTTGATCATATTTTAAGGGGCATTGTTATTTAGGGGAGGAGAGATGGGATTTCATCGCACCTCTAGTGTATAGCTTGGTACTTGAATGTTTCATTGTACAATATTTTTTTGTAGTTGTAGTGTTGGTTTGTGCCTTGTTTGAAGAGGGGTATTAGTTATTTGTTATTTGATTTGCATTCTTGGATTTTTCTATGCCTTAGGTGATCTCTTTATAATTCTCTTCTTGTGGCCATGATGATAATTAGTTCATGTTTCCTTCAGAGGGCTTTCTTAGTTGCCTTAGGGTTTGCTCGGTTAGAGTTTGTAGGGTTTTTTGTTTTTATTAACTTGATTCTCTCTTTCCAACTAGCAAATTTGATTTATGGGATGTTTATGGAAATATTGCTCATTGGGCTCTCCTACCTAGTATAATGTGTTCTGTGGGATGTCTTTTCACTATTTAAAAAATTTGGCACCTCGTAGGCCATTTATACCAACCAACCACCTTTAATGTGTAAAAAAAAAATATTAATAGATGTGTTTCCAATAGTAGAATGATTCTAATTTAAAGGACAAAATTAATTTTATAGTTTAAAATATACTATTATGTTGTGCACAAATTTATTTGAAAGCATTTTTTAATTAAAACAAATGTCTCTAAATCTAAAAGAAATTTAAAATATTATGTTTTAAAAAATTGTGCTTGAATCTTTTCTTAAACATGTTTGTAAGATTATTTGATATGAGTTTTCCATTATTGAGAAGCACAAAATTACATAGATATCAACATCTTTGCCCATATTTTAGATATATATAGATGATTACAATTGATAAGTAAGCACATATCTAAATTAGAGCATTCCTTCAACTACATGACCATGATGAGGGGACATCCAATCCATCAAAGTCACCTAGGGAATTATCTTGATCCTATCTATTTCTCTCCTTATGTCAGATATCTAGAGGGCTTTTACTATTCACTGATGAGGTGGTAGACACTATTCATACTTGGTGAGGTGTCACAACACTATTATTAAGTGTTTAGGTGGCATGGGTAAAATTTATCATGTGGGGCAAGAAAAGAATGGTCAAAAAGTAAACCTACCCCTTTTGGAAGCTTGTGGGGATAAGTTCAACTATTTTAGATTGGCATCTCATTTTTCCTTTTATCTTTTCTTGAAGGTGGCACCATTTTTCCAAAATATGCTTGTTCTTGGTCAAATATGACCCCATGAAGCATGTGGCATGGATTTTATTGGGGTACACCTTGTCCCTTGTCATGATTCCCCCCATGTGAAGGTGTGGCACAATTTTTGGGCCCCTTTGTCATTTTCTCTTATGTATTCTATATGTGATTATATTCTTGCTTAATTTTGGTGGGTTAGGTTGGGAATGAGGTGAGTTTGGAGAATAAGCTTAGAGAGAAGTTTGAGGAGCCTCCTTGGCATGTTGGCCAAGTACTGAGAGTGTTTGATGGCATTCATTGGTGGTATGGCCTTTTGATTTGTAATGTGTTATTGAAATAATAAAAATGGTGAGGATGTTATGTTATGAATTCATGATTTGCTTGTGTTTTGTGAAGATTATGGATTATTGAATCCATTATGTGGTTGGAGGCCACATCAACTAGTATCAAATCAAGTAAGATGCATGTGGAGAGGAGAGTTTTGAATTAAGGATGTGAATGTGTTTTTTTTGTTTTGTAGGTTGTGAAGATGAAAAACAAGAGTAAAGGAATGCCTATGCTATGTGGGCAAGAGGATTGAGAAGAGCTCATGCAGTGAGTAGCTAAGCTAGAGATGCATTTTGAATAAATGCATATTAATTACCCCATGAGGGTCAAATTTACAAGTAAGAGGATGTGTGGAGTACCAACTATTGTTGGGAATATCACCAAGTGGAGATAAAGAGAAGAGGAAACGATAAGGTGAAGAATTGTGAACATATGGTTTACAAATTGATGGGTGAATTTGTACACCCAAAAATGCAAAGAGAATGGATGGAAAAGCTTCATGAGATGAGAGAAGACAAGAATTCAGAGAAGGAAGGTAAGCTAATTTTTGTGAAAGTTGATGAAGAAGACCCCTTGTTTGAAGACAGGGAAGAAAATATGTGGGAGAATGTTGTAAAGAGTGAAGAAAATTTCAGCCATGAGGGGTTGCTTGAGAATGAAAATTACATTCATATATATTTGCAATATTTTTTGGAAGAAGCAATTGATGAATAGATTGTGCAAGCTAGTGCATATGAGGATATTTTGGTGAAATCTCAGCAATGTGTAGAAGCTGAAAATGAATGTGTGGAAGAGGATATCGCAGCCTTGAAATTAATGCCATGGAGATTTTGAGAGCTCATTATGAGAGTGAAGATAATCAGGAGCATGCTGAAATTGAAGATGATTTGATGATAGAGGGAGATTTCAACCATGAAGTGTTACAAGTGGATGGAGAGTGCAACCAAGTGGAGTTGCAAGTTTGTTTTTTAGAATATTTGGATAAGATTTTTGTACAAGAAATTTCACATGTGTAGAGTGAGATGAATGTTGTTTCATCCATGAGTGAGGAGTTGCAAGTAATGTCAATGTGTGATGTTTTAGAAGTTCCAATTGGTGGTTGGATAGTCTGTGAAGAAATCTAGGTGTACTTTAGGTGGAGGTGGATGGGTAGTGGTGGGCTTGAGATAACATGGGATTATAATATACATGATAGATAATCTTGGTGGAGGGAGATGGTTTATGTTGGTGGAATTCATCCCACATGTGAATTCATTAGAATATGGATAAGCATTTGGCAGAGGAGGATGGGTTTGAAAAGGTCCATGTGTATAAACTAAAAGTGGATAGGTAAATATAATATTCTCCAGGTGCACTTGGTATGTTGGAAGGGGATGTCTTGGTCTTTACTCTTCATGACCCAATGATTGGTTCTACCACTTACCCATATATGTGATCAAAAGATCACATTATCTACATTGAGTGTTTGATGTAGGAGCATCCAAGGGTTCAAGCAATCTTACATCACCCAAAAATAGAGTGTTGTTTTTGTGTGTTTATGTGATCATGTGTTTGTGTGTTCATGTTAGTGTTTGCCTACAAGTTTTGGAAAACAATTAGGATAACTCGTAGGAGTTGAGTTGTTTTTAATCAGAGGAGAATGATGTGGCAGGAAAACACTATTCATGTAGCACTATTTCTAAGTTACTATTCACTAATGAGGTGGTGGATACTATTCATCCTTGGTGAGGTGTCACAACACTATTCTTGAGTTCGTAGGTTTCTTGGGTGAAATTTTTCAAGTGGAGAAATAAAATAATGGTCAAAAAGTAAATCTACCCCTTTTGAAAGCTTATGGGCACAAGTTCAACTATTTTAGATTGGCATCTTACTTTTCTTTTTGTCCTTGCTTGAAGGTGGCACCATTTTTCCAAAATATTCTTGTGCTTGGTCAAATATCACCCCATGAAGTATGTGGCATGGATTTTCTTGGGGTACACCTTGTCCCTTATCATGATTCCCCCTATGTGAAGGTGTGGCACCATTTTTGGGCCCCCTTATTGTTTCCTCTCATGTATTCTATATATGATTGTATTATTGCTTAGTTTTGGTAGGATAGATTGGGAATGAGGTGAGTTTGAAGAATAATCTTAGATAAAAGATTTAGGAGCCTCCTTTGCATGTTGGCCAAGTATTGAGAGAGTTTGATGGCATGCATTAGTGGTATGGCCTTTTGATTTGTAATGTGTTATTGAGTTAATAAAAATGGTGAAGATGTTATATGATGAATGCATGAGTTTATTATGTGTTTTTTTTAAATTATGGATTGTTGAATACATTATGTGGTTGGAGGCCATATCACTTTTTACCTTTGTAGATGGTATAAAAACCATCATCATCACTAGTTGAACTACAACCCTTTCGATGTGATATGATTTTTGGATTCAACATCATAAGTTCAAGTCAACTTAGGGAGCTCCATAATGAATGGTTTAGAAAGAAAAATACTTGCTAAAGGTTTAAAAAATGGAGTTTACAAATAATTGGGATTGATAATGGGGGGAACTCTATGATTAAGTGCATGTGATCTGGCATATTAATGAGATTCACAACTGCCTAAGAAGTCCTAAGGTTTCACCCCTATAAGCATCACCTTAGATGCAATTAATATTCAAAAGAGATGGGTTATTTTGAACCACTACTTGTAAAATATGTGTTAATGTAGGTTAACTCAAAATTTTGTAGTTGATCCAAAAATCATAAAATTTTATAGTTAATCTAAGTCTCTAAAAATAGTAGTTGAGTAGAACTATATAAAAAACACAAAATGAACAATAAATCTGGAAGTGTGGAATATTACCATAAAAAACTAATATTTTTTAGTGTAGACACTTAAAATTGGTCCTTGAGCATTTATTAATAAATAAATTATATCATTTTAGGATGTTCACATACATGTTGATTATTAGTCTAAGTTATCTTTTATTTTCAAATTCTATTAACATCCAAGTGTCTTTGGCTCTTCCAACTTTATCCTATGATTTCCCATTTTTTTAAGCTCTTTTTATACAGTATCTAGAGAATATTTGGGATTTTCTGGAGAATGTTGATGGTCTTGGGAATTTTGTGTGGTCCCTACTAGCTAGAATTCACTCTATTTATCACAACTTTTTCTCCATGTGAGAAAGTTCTTTAATTGTTTTGCAGTTTTGGATAGGTAGGTTTGACTAGGTATGGATGTTTTTTTAGGGGTGTTTATGTTTTTTATAAGTGGATTTCTTCCAATAAATATGCAATAGAGAATAACACAATTTAAGTCATAGCAGAACATTTTATATTCATAAGATTCTTTATTTACATATTTGCTCAGTATTGCAGGCACTATTTCTCATGTTTTTGAATGATTTTAAGTTATAAATTGTGTGAGACAGTGTTAGAATTAGCTACATGATCTAATGAATCTAATAGAAAGCATAAATAAGAGATAAAATAGTAATAGTAATAAATGATAATAATATATCTGAGATAATAACACAAATGAATAAATAACTCAAATATGATGAATTACTCTGATAATTCAATATTAATCTGGTATAGATTACACAAATAGACATTGTTTATATATAGCAAGGCATGCAAGATAAATATTGGGGAACTCACACAAATGTGTAGTTCAACTGATATCTGACTACATGAATAGTGGAGTGCAACTCCACACTAACAAGATAGGTGTCCAACTTGTGAAAATGATCAACACAAGTTGAATACTACTTAAGCAATCTTATCCTATCTTACCTTGAATAGTGGAGTGAAACTCCACTGTAACAAGATAGGTGTCCAAGTTGACTACTAGCTAATCAATCTTATCCTATCTTGTGCAAATTATTAATAAACATAACAAACTAATTAAAATAAGTAATTAGTGCACAAATATAAATAATAAATATAATTAAATGCAATAAAGCAAATAAATGTACCAACACCCCCTCATAAGCAAAGCTTATGTAGGGTTATGCAGATAAGAGTCTTAGTAATGTGTAGCCATATTAGGTACTCTAAACAAATAATGAGGAAAGGAGAAACCCTGAAGGAAAAAACTCCTCCTCAAAATGAAGGTCTAGGAGACCCACCCTGAAGAACTAATGTCCCACACCCCCAAAAGAAATCGCAAGTGAAGATACTTGCTCTCAATAAAAGGTTTGGTGAAAATATCTAGAATCTATTCATTTGTACAATAATATTGAAGATCAATGATCTCTACCTAAATCATCTCCCTGATAAAGTGCATATGGATCCTATGTGTTTGGTTCTTTGATGATGAACCAAATTCTTTGAGATATGGATAGTGCTATCATTATCATAGTAAATGATTAATGGCTTCCAAAATGGAACACCAAGCTCAATAAGAATATTTTGAAGCTAAATAACCTTAGTAGTGGAATTGATAGCACCATGATACTTAGCCTCTGTAGATGAAAGAGAAATAACATGTGGTTTCTTGCTCTACAAACAAATAGGTCTAGATCTGAAGTGAAATCCATAATTAAAAGTGGACTTATGATCATCATAATCACCAACCCAATCAAAATCTATGTATCCCACCAATTATGAACCTGTACCACCTACTATATAATGAATCTTGTATCTGATAATGCCCTAAATGTAGCTCAAAATACACTTGGTGGCTCTTAAATGAAGCTCATGTGGTGTCTTCATAAAGTGTGAAACCATGCCAACTACATATAAAATGTTAGGCCATGTATGAGTCAGATAGATGAGGCTACCTACAAGTTAGTGATACAATGTGGCATCAACAAAGTGAGTGGAACAATGAACCTCAAGTCTAACTCCAGATAAGAAATGAGTTGGTGCAAGCCTACAATTAGCCACATGAAACTGAGCTAACAATTCCATGGCATATTTGGGCTATGAAAGTGTAATCCCAAAAGAAGACTACGATATCTGAATCTCAAGAAAATAGTGCAATAGGCCCATGTCTATCATAGAAAACTTGTCATTAAGTGAGTCTTAACACTACTGATGATGGATGTTTTGCTCCCTATAACAATGAGATTGTCAACATAGATAACTAAGTAAAATAGTGAATCCTCATACTATAGAATATAGACATTCAAATCTGAGTGATATCTCAAGAACCCAATTGAAAGAAGAAATGTGTCCATCTTGGAATATTAAGCCCTAGGGGCTTGTTTCAGACCATAGAGAGACTTCTACAAGTGGCACACCAATGAAGAATCTTGAATGAACTCCTGAGGCTGCTCCATATATATCTCCTCATGAAGATCCCCATGAAGAAATACGCTCTTCACATCCATCTAATATATAACCCAATAATGAGCTACATCAATAGCTAGTATCAAGTGAATGGAATTCATCTTAGCAACAAGTGCAAAGGTTTCTATATAGTTAATGCTTTCCACTTAGGAAAAACCTTTGGCCACTAAGTTTTCTTTATACTTATCAATATTTCCATCTGATACAAACTTAGTTTGATATATTTACCTACATCTTACTAATTTTCTTCCTTAGGAAGAGGAACAAGATCCCAAGTATTGTTCATAATCAATGATTCATACTCTTCTTCCATTATTGAATCCCACTCAGCTATCCCTGTGGCTTCTTGAAAATACTATGGATCAAAAGCTATGGCAATGTAGGAATGTGGAAGATCATGTTGTGACCATGTTCTCCTTTTATCTAAAGGATCCCTAAAAAGAGGGATGTCATCCACCAAAGTATATCTATCCCACAAAAGCATCAATGGGAAAGGATCTAGAGGAGGAGGAGGAGGAGGAGGAGGAACATGACCTACTAAACCTTGTTGGGGAGGTATTACCTCATCATTACTATGAGTAGATGAAGTAGGAGTATCATCATCACTACTATCTGATTCTTCTAAGGAAGAAGAATGAGAAATGTTAAAAGATAAGTCTGAAGGACTTTCTTCAAAGTAAACACTTCTTGTTATATTAAACTCATATGAATCTAGATCAATGAGTTGATATCCCTTAACACCATCAGGATATCCCACAAATATGCAACTCTGACTTTGTTGTTCTAAAGCAAAACACTTGTTTGAAGGTATGTGAGCCTATGATGGACTATCAAAGACTCTAAAATGATGCACATCTGACTTCTTGTTGCACCAAGCTTTTAGAGGTGTTATCCCCTTTAAATTTTTATGAAGAACTCTATTCTATATATATGTAGCATAATTAATCATTTCTACCCAATACTCAGGTACTAATGATTTTTCATGAATCATACAACTTTCCATCTCTTTTAAGAATCTATTCTTCCTCTCTACTACACCATTCTACTGAGGTGTGTATACAACTAAATGCTGAAGATCAATTCCTTCAAGAGTATAGAATTATTCAAACTTGTTCACATATTCCCTCTCATTATCTATGCAGAGGATCTTGACATACTTTCTATATTGTTTCTCTGCTAGAGATTTGAACTATAGAAATCTATCAAATACTTCACTATTGAGTTTCAAAAAATAAACCAAAGTATATCTAGAATAGTCATCAATAAATGTGAGAACATAGTAGGTTTTACTAAAAGATAAAGTAGGTAGTAGACACAGTAAGTCACTATGAACAAGTTCAAGGACTTGTGTAGCCCTCCAAGCCTTCCCTTTATCAAACTTATCTTTTGGATGTTTACCTAAGGCACAACCATGACATACATCCCCTAAAAATTGAATCTATGGAAGTCTTATAACCATCTCCTTCTAACTAATCTACTATAAATAGTGGTAGTTCAGATGAACAAACCGATCATGTCATAGCTTACTCACTGAATTAGTGTGTGAGAGCAAAGCTATAGAGGAAGACTGAGGCACAAAATGTGAGAATGAATAAAGCTGAGTATGATTTTCAACTTTTCCCACTACAAATAAGGCATTATGCTCCAATCTTTTGATTGATATAGAATCAGGTGTGAACTCAACTTTCCTATTAGTATCAAAGTGAGTGATTTGGTAGACAAAGAGAAGGTTAGTTGATAGAGTTCACACATAGATGACATCCCCAAATACACCACTACCAACATCAACTCTATAACATCTACCTTAGAATCATTACCTATGAGAATATGAGGCAAGGAACTTGGTTCTAATCCCAAAAAAATTCTTGATCAGAACCCATATGTTGTAGAGCACCTGAGTCAATTACCCATGACTTGGGAGAATTCGCTAATGCAACTAGTGTCATAGCTTTTCATTTCCCTAAATTTGGAATGGAATAATCCTTTGAAGAGGATTGATTGATGTTATTATTTTTAAAAAGACCCTTAAGTTCATCAATCTCTTTCTTTCATCAATCTTGCTCACTATAAAACCCCTTTTTCTAATAAGGGCAAAGAGTGTTGGTCATTTTCTGTGAATCCCCTTTCTTATTAGTGGATTTATAATCTCCTTGTGAGGAAGATTATTTCCCTTTATTCTTATCTTTCTCTGACTTATTATGAATGTTTTGTTTCTTTTTACTTGAACCTATATTTGATGTTGATGTTGAAACTTGTTTATGCTGAGGCTGACTTGTAACTAGAGCTTGAGATTTGGATGACTTGATTAGACCCATAGCTATTAAATTTTCTTCTTCAACCATTAGAATCTTAGAGAATACCTCAAAGGTGGGCACTTGATATGTTATGCCCAATGTGAGCCTATGAGTCTAAAAGCTAGAGACAAAGGATGAATATTCAGAACCTAATATTTGTAATGCACTAAAAATCAATTGAATATCCTTTTTATTAATTTTATATTCAAAAAGTTGTGCTCTAATATCTATGACTTTAGTGATGTAGTCTTGTATTATAGCATAATTTTTAGGATCCAAACTAATGAGTTCATTGTCAATTTGGTAACCACGAACCTCATCTATTTTGTAAAATAATGATCCTAATTTATCCCAAGCCTCTTTTGGAATTGTACATTTGTCAATATGTAAATTCAAATCTAAAGACATCTAAGACCAAATGCATCTAATTACCTTAGTAGTTTCAAAGAGAAAGTGATGTAACTCTTTTGCATCAAAAGGTGGAGTAAGAAGAGTTGTTACGTAAGTCATATATCCTAGCATCATTAATGCATTCTAAGAATTTTGTTTCCATGTGTTATAGTTATATGTAATTAATAGTATGAACTTAGGATTTCTCATGATGCAATTGGAAATAAATCATCACAAAGCAGAAATCAAAATATAGAACACACCACAAAACCTCCCTAAATTAATTAGTTTTATCCCACCCTAAAATTATTTTTGGTGATTTATAATTGAGTGCAGTTACAAGGCTAGATTATAATTTGTTTAGTTTACAAAAAACTCAATTAGGCCCTCTAGTCTAAAAGTACAAAAAATATGCACTTTATTACAAAATTTTCTACACCAATGCATTGTGCTAAAAAAATATTAACTTTAAAAAAAAGGGACCTCAATACGAGGTCATATGTGAAATTTATGAGGCTCTAAAGTTATATAAATGAGGACAGGTAAGAGTTGTATAAAAACCTAAATTTTGGACAAATCTAGAAAAAAATAAAAGTACAATAGCGAAGAGCATAAAATTTTAAGATAATTCTAAAAAAATTGATCAAAAATACCTCCTAATTTTCAAATAGTGGGCACCCAAAGTTTCCCTTTCAAATCTACCTACTGATCCATGAGGCTTGCCAAAACAAAAATTACCTGCATAGTTTGTATGACCCATACGACCGTACCTAAGAGCAAAAAATTTGCCTTCCAAGTGACTATGTCCAAATTGGACAAATTTTATATAGATCTATAGGTTTTGATATATTTCAAATGAAACCATGAGGTCTATTTTGCTCAAAAATGCCTCAATTTTTAGGTACCTACCAGATTTGGGAATGGTGCTTCTAGATCAAACCCTTGCCAATTTCACCTACTATACCTAATTTAGACAAAATTGTAGATGATTTTGACTATCTCGAGCACTCTAAACTCAATGGTGAGCTCAAAAATTCTCCACAAAGCTCCAATTTGTATCTATATACAAAATCAAAAAATCAATCCTATGTTTGGATATTTCTCTCTTGAATATTTGGCAATCTACAGATTCAAGATAGCTCTGGTACCATGTTAGAATTAGCTACAAGATCTAATGAATCTAATAGAAATCATAAATAAGAGATAAAATAGTAATAGTAATAATAAATAAATATATATCTAAGACAATAACATAAATTAACAAATAACTCAACTATGATTAATGACTCTGATAATTCAATATTAATTTGATATAGATTACATAAATAGCCATTGCTTATATAGAGAAAGGCATGCAAGATAAAGATTAAGGAACTCACATAACATGTGTAGTTCAATTGATATCTAACGACATGAATAGTGGAGTGCAACTTCACCCTAACAAGATAGGTGTTCAACTTGTGTAAATGATCAACACAAGTTGACTACTAATTAAGCAATCTTATCCTATCTTACCTTGAATAGTGGAGTAGAACTCCAATATAACAAGATAGGTGTCCAATTTGATTGCTAGCTAATCAGGCTTATCCTATTTGGTGAAAATTATTAATAAACATAATAAAAAAATTATAATAAGTAATTAGTACACCAATCTAAATAATAAATGCAAGTAAATGCAATAAAGCAAATAAATGCACCAAAAGACAAATCTAGCCTCGTATATGCAGAATGAAATGAATTTAATGATAAAATGATAATTGATGATGATCTTCTATTTGGGAATGTCTAATGCATTTACCACTACTAATAAACCCCCCAAAATATGATTAAACTAAGCTAAATTCAAAAAAATTAACATTCATCAAGTGGTTCTAATTGCATGCCAATCGTAATTGCTTATTTATCTTATATCTCTCTATCCAACTCAACACTAAAATATATGTGATCACTTGCTTATTACATCATGTAATTTTCTAGACTAGCTATCTCAATTTGAGTCAAATCTTAGAGTTGTCAAAAAAGAATCTGAATGCTCTCTCTCTCTCTCTCTCTCTCTCTCTCTCTCTCTCTCTCTCTCTCTCTCTCTCTCTCTCTCTCTCTCTCTCTCTCTCTCTCTCTCTCTCTCTCTCTCTCTCTCTCTCTCTCTCATTTTTGTTGGAAGTAAATGTGCAAGTTTTATATCAAGGATGGATTTGTTTGGGTATCTTTATATATTTAGTCTCTGATATTTAGTTCTTTAAATGTTAAAATTTTTGAAGCCAATGTTGTCACTAATTCCCTTTTTCTATAAACCAAACCAAACATCTGAATTTAAGAGAAAAGAGCAAATGTTTAAAATATATGGAAGACTTGTAAAAAATAATAAACAAATGATACAACTACTACATTGTTAAGATGGTTGAATTGGTCAAATTTTGTGAAATCTACCCACAAGGGACCACACAAAGTTCCCATTAATACGTATGATCAATAAAAATTAATAATGGGTTGAAAACTAAGCGGGATTGATTTTGGATTGATTAGTGAAGCACTAGGACTTAAAGCTCCCCCACAATAGTGAAAGAATTAGTAATGGAATATCTCTACCCCTTTGCTTTAGCTCAAACTCCAACTTGGTTATTAGTGGCTTGCTCCTAATATTGTACCTTAGGAAATGTTCAACAAAAGGTGGAATATTAACAAGTCTTATTCTTGCTAGAGCAAAAGATTCTATAATTTTATCATGAAATCCTCAATCCATTCTTATTACTATAGACATCCAATTCCTAACACCATTTATGTTGAAATCATCATTTTGACTCGAAATGAATTGATCAAAGTTAGTCGACCCATAAATTTCATTTCCCCATTTAGGGATACTTTGACCTAAATTAGAACTTGTAAATGACAAGTTCAAACCATTTAGTGCATTTGATGGATTTTGACCTAAAATGTGCATTTGAGTGCAATTCGAGTAAGATTGGCAATTTCAACATAAATTGTGTTAGGAATTAGATGTCTACATTTTACCTCTATTTGCAAAGGTGTAGCAAGACATTCAGGCAAAGCAATGTCTTTTCAAATAAAATATTTATCAAGAATAAATCGGAATAGACCCATGATTCCCCCTTGAGAGGACATACTAGGATGAAAGAGAAAGATGGATGCTCGAAAAGAGAGAGAAAGTGAGAGATTAACCCATGGAATAGATCACATCCATATGAGTTAATGCTTGCATATGTGATTACCATCAATAATAAAAATATAGTTAGAGGTCTAATAGGCCCCAAAGATAGGGGGAATGGGAAAGATATAATCCATAAATGTAAGGGACACACTTTAAACATACCCAATTTGAGAGTACAAGCTACATGTTTATGGCATTGATTAATCTCGAGACAATTTGAACACTAAAATATTGCCATCATGGGCTTTAATGTGGAGAGATTGGGATTAGAGGAAAAGGGAGAATGTTCTACTTTAGGAAGGGAAGCACCACTAGAATGGGGTATTCAAAGAGAAGATAATAAGAAGTGCCCCAATAGAGTATATTTGATCCTGATAAAATAGTTTTACCCTAGTAGGGAAAATTTTGATCATTAATAAAGAATAAATAATGATTTGCCCCTATAGAGATAATTTTATTTGGACATTGTTCAGATGTTGTTCCCTAGCATGGGTAATTGATAAGAAAAATAGCTCAAGGATATAACTGAAAAGATAGGTTAAAGCGAGTGGGTGAAAACATACATGCGATGGTGTAATGGCTTAGAAAGCCATATAAAACCAAGCATATGAGAATGCACGAAGTGATGAGAGAGATGAAAATAATAATAGATATAGCTAAGCTAACCTCAAATAGAATTTGAGCACTACCTACATAGTTCCATGGACTCATGTTCTAACATGAACTTTAGGCCAATGTAGTTCACCCAAGTTTGGGAGAGAATGGAATGAGGAATGATGAAAAATGACCAAAATTTATTAGACTCATAATGTATGTGAAGAGATGCACATCTAAGCATAGACAAAGAAGCCTAAAATGCATGTTACCTAGAAGCCTAATTCCATATCATGAGCCTATGTTTTGGAAAGTGTTCTTGAGAATCGTTCATCAGAGCTAATGTTGACTTTTAAGACTTTGAGACCTGAGCACAAAGTGCTTGATATAGCAAAAAAAAGTAGGCATCATAAGTATGAATAAATTCAAATGACATAAGATTCCAATTGTGCTAAGCCAATTCAAATGTGAATACCTATAACTAAGGATAATGGTAAAAGAATGACAAAAACTAGAGTTACAGTAATTTACATTTAAACAAAAAAGTAAAGACAAATAAAAAATAAACATAAATGAACCTTTCTTGAAATTAAGAAATGATCGTAAGTACAAACAAAATGTTTAAAAACAAAAGTCAAGAATGCCTTAATGACATGAGACCAAGATATGAACAATAAAGCTCCATGTGGACCATCAAGGCATTCTTGAACACAAAAGAGAAAAGCAAAATCAAACAGAAAAATAAAACACTAACAACAATCAAATAAATAAAATGGTCAAGAACAATGTAATAACATAGGATCAAGATATAAATAATCAAGATCCATGTGAATCATCAAGATGTTTTGAAACACAAAAGAGAAAAGCAAAAAATAATCAAGGAAACATAAGACAAAAAAATTAAAAAGAGAAAAAGAGAAGAAATAAAAGAAGAGTTGCAAAAGCACAAAAAACACCAAGAAAACTCAAATAAACACACACAAACAAAAACCAAATTAGTGCAGTTTAAAGACAAATGTTCATGCATGTGTAGTAGAGGCATTACTTTCCACCACATCATAATAAAGAATAATGACATGCCAATTGTCCCCTAATTAAAGATGAACAGTGACAGAAGAAAAGGGAGGGGTTAGCTGAGTTGATTCTAGATGTATAAGAAAATTGGACACTGCCTATATAGTTCCATGGATGCATGTTCCAACATGAACTTCAAACCAAATGTAGTTCTCCCAAGAAATGGGATAGAATAAAAATGATGATCAGACTAGCATGATTAATGTTATAAAAGAAATGGAAGATATGATAAACAAATGAGAATGGTCTGGTAAACAAGATGTTGATGAGACAAGAATGAATGATCTTGAAAAATGTCAAGTGTGTGGGATAAGATGAAATGAACTAGTGTTTCTATGCTTACAAAATATCAAGAGCATTCAAACTTAACAGTTTCTTAAAAAATGGTGAGAGCATTCAATCTTAACAGTTGCTCACAAAATGGTAAGAGTGAGGGATAGTGAAATGAGAATGTACAGATGTATAGAAGCATAAGACAATGTTTTTGTTCTTTTATGGATCATGTTCTGATATTTTTGGTATTTTCAAATTATTTCTAATGTTTTTGGTGTTTTTGGGATAAAATATGCACAAGGTGGGACCATCTAGTCGAGGAGATGCACATCCTAAGAGTAGAGGTTCCAATAAGATAACTAAGTTGACTGCAACGTCCCATGCTCACAAATCATTGAAAGTGAGGTTCTTGATAAAACAAGAAAGCAACAAATACTTAAACTGAGAAAATATGGCTTTTCACTTGTCTGTAACTGCACAAGACTGTCCTAGTTGAACTACTTTGTAAAACTATTGCTGAAGATGTTCATAATGTGTATGAGACATAATTAAGATCATAATTGGTCAAGGGACAAAAAAAATGTTCAAGCTTATAACATGTCCTAGACAAAAATAATAATATGCCTCTCAAAGAGAGCAATCCATAATGGGATGAAGAATGTGTTCAGAGTGCCAATGGTTTAAAGCCTTTACTATTGAGATTCATGAAAAGTGGACCAAGGTAGTATAAAATGTGTTCATGTTAAGATAAAAGGGTGGGATAAAATTAAGAAAGCATAAGTTGCCTCCAAGTCAGGGGTCGTATAGACAATGGTTCAAAGTTGTTCATGTGTATAATCTCTTAAGGTGTATGATGCTCATGGGCTTTGAAAGTTCTTCACCATTAGTTTTAGCTAATCAATATGCTCATCATTCATAGTTTGCTATGAAAATATATGGTACTAACCAATTAGGCTGAAACTTGCCTTTCTTTTTGGGTTCAACATTCATTTTCTTTTGGTTCTCTTTCAAAAATAAGTCACCAATCTCAAATTCTTGAAGGAGAATGTGTTTGTTGTAACTTCTCTAAAATCTATTTTGATAGGCCTATAATTTTTTGAGGGCATCCAAATGCATACTTTCAAGAAGTTCTAGTTCTTGCAGCCATGAGGCTCTATAGTCTTCATCATCTTCAATGTGTTCTAGTGATATTCTTAATGATGGGATCTCAATATTGACTAGGATGATAGATTTAGTGCTAAAAACAAGAGAGTACAGAGTAGCTCCAGTTGGGGTGTGATGATTACTTATATAAGCCCCAAGGTCAGGAAAGAGTTGCAAATGCCAATTATGACTAGCATCATTGATAATCTTTTTTAATATGGCTAGAATGGTTTTTTTATGCCTCAGCTTGTTTGTTACCTTGTGGGTTATATGGAGTGGATTTCTTGTGCTTGATCTTGAATTTTTCACAAAGAGATTTCACATCTTGGTTCACAAAGGATCTATCATTATCAGATATAATACGGATTGGGATACCATATCGACAAATGATATGGTAATGAATGAATTTGGCTATTTGTTTCTTGGTAATATAAGTGAAAGGAATGGCCTCAATCCACTTTGGTAAAGTATTTAGTTGTAGTCAAAATGTTCTTATGGCCATCTAAATATGTTAGGTTGATTTTGCCAATGATATCGAGACCCCATGTTGAGAATGACCATGGTGTTTTAATCAACTGCAATGGTAACGAAGGTGCATGTATCAAGTTACCATGTTGCTGACAAGGAAAACACTTATTTACATAATTACAAGCATTTGTCTCCATTTTGGGCCAATAATATCCTATTCTGAGAAGTTTCTTTTCTAGGACTACACCATTGGTATAGGCCCCACACATTCCTTCATGAACCTCCTTTAGTGCTAGCTTGGAACTTCCCAAAGATAAACAATGAAGAAGCATTCCATCATAGCCTTTTCTTTAAAGTGTGTTTCCAAGGAAGATATAATGTGTTAAACGATGAAGGAAAAGTTTTTTTTGGTTATTGGAAAGATTGGAAAGAAATACATGGCTATGGAAATATTTATAAAAATCTTGGTACCATGGTAACTCAAGTGAGGGATTAGAATCAGCAATGGTGCATATCCTCTCTGAATCTAATAGAATATGTACCAACTAAAGAATATTTTCAATCAAGAATTGATACTCTTTAGCAATATCAAGCATTTGAATCATGGAAACAATTTTTTCCATGGCATCAGTAGATCTATTGTTGACTCATATAACTTGCTCAAACTATAGAAATTTAAAATGTGTTTTAAGGTTATCAACAATTTGCTTGTAAGGAACAAGCTTATCATCTCTTGTTTAATACTGATTAGTTGTCTGATTTATGATTAGCTACAAATCCATAGACCTTTAAGATTTAAATATCCCACTGTATGACAAGATGGAGCCCTACAACCAATGCTTCATATTTAGCCATATTATTTGTACACTAAAGTTGTATATGGAATGCTTTGGGGATCAAATCCCCCTGTGGTGTGATCAACAATATGCCAGCTCTAGACCCTTGAGATGTGAAGGATCCATCAAAATAGAGCATCCATTGTTTAGGTTCTTGTTATGCTAGTTTTATCTTCATGATAAAATCATCTAGAAGGTCAAAGTTGAGGGGTTGAGTGGCCATAATAGGAGCTTCTGCAACTTGGTCAGCAAGAACTTGGCCTTTGATTGCCTTTTAATTCTAGTACTCAATATCAAACTCACTGAGAAGCATAATCCATTTAGCCATGCATCCTTAAAGAGCTAATTTAGATAAGATGAACTTGAGAGGATCTACCTTGGTGATAACAATAGTTTGGTTATTTAGCATATAATGTTGCAATTTATGAGTGGTGAACACCATAGCTAAACGTGCCTTCTCAATAGGCATATAATTATTTTCATAGGCTACCAATTTGAAGCTTAAATAATAAACCATGTGTTCCTTACCATGATCATCATGCTAAGTCAAAAGCACCCCCAATGCATGTTCTATGGTTGATATATAAAGAAGCAGTGGCCTTCCTTGTGTTGGAGGTTGTAAGATTGGTGGATTGGCCAAGTATGTTTTAATATTTACAAATGATATCTGACAATCTTCATCCCACTGAAATGCTACCCCTTTATTTAAGAGATGGTTAAATGGGTAGCACTTATCTACCAATTAAGAAATGAACCTACATATAGACTGGACCTTTCGATATAGGCCTCACAACTATTTAAGATTATTTGGTGGATGAATTTCCATAATAGTGATGACCTTTGTAGGGTCAACCTCAATCCCTCATTGTGATATAATGAACCCTAGCAATTTTATTGATGTGACTCTAAAGACACATTTCTCAGGATTCAAGCAGACTTTATATGCATGAAGCCTCTCAAATATTCTTCATAAAATGTCAGGATGTCTAACTCTTGTTCTTGATTTGGCTAGTATATCATTAAGATAGTCTTCGACAATGTCATGCACCATGTCATGGAAGATGACAATCATTGCATACTAATATGTAGACATCGAATTCTTCAAGCCATTCTTATTATTGATATTCTTTAATTTTACCATGAAAGCCTCAAGCCATTCTTATTACTGTAGACATCTAATTCCTAACACCATTTATGTTGAGATTGTCAATCTTACTTGAATTATACTCAAATGCACATTTTAGGTCAAAATCGATAAAACACACTAAATGGTTCAAACTTATCATTTAAAAGTGCCAATTTAGGTCAAAATATCCCTAAATGGGGCAATGTAATTTATGGGTTAGCTAACTTTGATCAATTTATTTTGAGTCAAAATGATGATTTTGCCTTTTGTGCTCTAGATCACTCTTTTCTTCTAATGTATTGGTACACATCATGTACCTTTGTTATTTGGTGTTGGTAACATCCTAAATGGTAATACATCTCCAACTCATCTAACATCACCTTACAGTTCCTCACTAATCAAATTACAACCCAATAATATGACTTTCTGACCATTTTGATTAATTGAGGACCAATTTTCAAATAATTGCACAAATGTTGATTAACATTATTTAAGGCTAATTAATCCAAATCAAGAGCTTACATGGATTTTATGTGAGATTTGTTGAATATTTATTTTTGAAAATTGATTCTTATTATCTGCATCATCAGGTGACATCATTTTTTGGGAAGACATCCCTAAGCCATAAATGCCACAAATATCAAGATTATGGATCACCCATGCCTAGTTAATGCCTCCCATGCCTCTTCAATGCCCATTCTTCCAAGGTCATGATGAAGATAATTATGGATTTAATTCCAAATATTAGGATTATCCATGGCCACACATCTCAATCTTGAGATGGACGGTCATGGTTGATCTTGACCAATCTCAAAAATCAATAAATAGAGAGGCCATGAACATCATTTCTAATCTATTATGGTGTAAGGTTATTATGCTCAAATATCTTCAAATCTTGAATTATTACAAAGTTATAATGCTAAAATGTTTCCACAAGGCTTAGTTTTTTATAATAGTTTTTGTTTGCAAGCTTCATTAATAGGCTAGTTTAGTGATTTGGAATCACGTGCCTAGGTTTTGTGGAGTGTTCTTGAGGCATTGGAGGAGCTTACCACCATTTTTGAAAAAGACAAGGATGCTTGATCAAGGGATAACATGTTTTTGAACCACATGGGTATGGTGAATCCATTTGGGATGGTAATATGGTGTTGCTTTCTTTCATTTGTTTCTTGTTATCCTTTGCAATTCCCATAGGAATAGATAGGTTTGCTTAGTTAGTTCTTTATGCATGTTTCATTTTTTATGGACTAATGCTTGACTAACTATATTTTTAATCCTCTCTACAATTACATTATATACAAATCATTTAAATAGCCCAACAAAATCCTACAAATAAGGAGGTAACACAAATCAAGTTTATAATAGATATGCTTAAACAAGCATAAGACAAAAAACCTACAAATGTGCATTCTAACTAATAGTTATAATTGGCACAAAAAATTATTTAAACAATAGATAATAATATAACTAATTTAATTTATGTAACATATAATTTTATTCTATTAGTTAAATATTCTAACACCTTCCCTTAATGACTAGATCAAATGTTTTAGTCATTATTACAATAAAAGGAATAAGTCCATACATGAACTTAGATAAAGTGTAATTTTATTGTCACTATAATAATATATACAAATTTTCCTATTCTTTCCAATCCATCTTATGAAAGTAAATGGGTAATTAGCCACTGCAAATGCCAACTAAGAAATGGTGATGAACATTGGGCTCACTAGATTATGTTGTTCCTTGAAATGTTTTCATGTCTTGAATGCATCATACTTCACCTGTTTGTTTATTAGAGTGATTAGTGGAAATAAAAACTTAGAATATACATCAAGATAAAACAACATAACCTATCCCTAAGGGATATTCCTATGTCAATTTTTTGAAAACTCAACACTTACTTCTTCCCACTATTGAATTATTTTGGAGAATCTATCATTCACAACATTCTTGTGCTCTTTTTGTATGCCTTCATCTTTCACCAAATTTTATGAAAACTTACATTCAGATTTTAATTTGGTCTTTAAAACAATGTTAGGCCTCAATATCTATGAAACAAGAGTAAGAGAAAAAATTACTTACTCTTCACCTTGCACTCTTTGTTTTCCTGACTTTGTAAATTGCCCTTCTAAAAAGTTAGCAAATTCATCTTTACATACATATTTCATTATGGTATAGTAATACTTTGGCCTCTTTTTTTGTATTTACTGATATTATTGTGAAGAGTGGGAAACTCTCTTTACCACTAGAGTCTTCCCTAAAACTTGACTCTTCTAATTTTTTTGTCTTTAAACCCTATTTAATTTTAGTACCAAAACTTGTTCCAGAGACATTGTCAGTAGGTAGAAATCAAATAATATTAATAAATTTACCATTATTAGAAAATAATGGTACTTTCTCATCTAAAAAAGCATATTTACTCACCACATTTCAATATTTAAAGACATCTAATAATCTATATGCATTCATTTACTCACAATAACTAATAAACACATACATTTTTTGCAATATAGAAATATTGGATCCAAAAACATGAAAATTACTTACACTAGGTGTTCTACAAGACCATGCTCATTATGGTGTTACATTTTCCAAGCCTTGTGTGGGAATTAGATTGAGATTTTACATATATGTATTGACATCTTCTACCCAATATTGATATTGTACATTCTAACTTTCCACCATACATTGTGCCATCTCCATGACTTCTCTATTTCGGCTTGCCATGAATTCATTTTGTTGTGTATAATATTTCTTGAGTATAACTTTTTTATTACATAATTCCTTAAATTTAGTGAAGATGAAATCATCTCCATTAACTGATCTAAGATATTTTACATGTTTCAATCCTTACTTATATACCATAGCTTTCTAAGGAATAAACTTAGAGAAACATTCAAAAAAATTATTCATAAAATAGATCCATATTTTTGTAGAAAAGTTATCTACAATCCACAAGTAATACAAAGATATAGATATTGAAGGTGTCTATATTGGACCATACAAACCCACATGTACCGAATCCAATGGTCCTTTGGCATTCCATCTCTTACTAGTGTTAAATGAATGTATAAATATGTTTATCCATATGACATACTAAACATATAATTTGACTCTTCTAAATAGATAAAACTGCATTCACCATGTTAGTCTTACTTAACATATGAAAATATTGTAATCAATGTTATCATACCTTTTATGCCAAATTTAGTTAGTGATTTCAATTATTTCTAATGCATGTTCATTTATTATTTTTAAATCTACCAATTTATACAATCCCTTATTACTATATGCAAGTGAAAGTGAAGCTAGCCTAAAATCAGTCCTATCTTAGAGAAGTTAAATTAACTAAGTATACTACTAGCAATACTTATATAATCGGGTTCATGACCATTATGGATCCGCTAAACCTACCTAAAATATTTCTTATCATATAATATGGCTAGAGAGGGTTATAAAGCCTCTATTCAATAAAAACCACACAATAACCCTAGCTGGGTCTGATAATGCAATAATAAAGTAAATCTAATGCAAAGCTCACCAAATCTTATGATATAAATGGAGGATAAACATAAACAATAAACATACAAATTAAAACTCTACTCAAATCAATGTAGAGGTAATCCTAAGCAAGGAGAGATAATACATTTATTAGCCTTTATTCATGCAAATATATCTATTAAAATAGAAGAGTAGGAGTTAGGAATACTTAGCTTGAAGACAAACTCGATGAACCTCAACCTATCCCTTGGACAATGGTGCTTTGCAAAAGGTTGTTCTATATTGTTGAAGAAACTAAGGATGGACAATGGACTATAGTCTTTAAGGACCTCCTAGTGAATCTTAATCCTTCATAAGATAAAAGTTTTCCTCCAAGAAACATGAAACCCTAAGTAATGACTCCTCAAGTAGAATGGTAGAAAATCAAATAAAGAAGCACAAATGATTATCTCTATTGGAAATGGGATAAAATATGTGTATATATATCTTGATTTGACCCTAAGCCCTTCTGGAATTTTAGTTGATGTATTCCACCCATTCGACCTTGTTAGTTAGGAAAATAGAGACATTAGGTTTTGAACTCAGTCAGCCTAGGCCAACTCAGTCTTGTTATGTGCATTATTCCCAGAATAGGTTAACCTATTCGATTACATTTGGAAACTAGTAAAAATGGGTTTTATATTAGGTAAGGGCTATTTGAGGTAGTGAATTATTTAGAGAAGAATTTAAGGGATGTGTCAAATATTAGGTAAACATATAGGAAGGGTTTGTATTTTTTTTAAGAGGTGTTATAGGGGATAATAATCTTGAAAATCACCAAAGTTCTGCCCACCCTTTTCTCGGATCACCCTTTAATGTATGCACTTAGAGGAGTTGAGTCTCAATAGGTTCTTATAATAGATAAAGCATTAGTAATTGATAAAATTTGAAAATATTGTGTCTATACATATGCCCCACTCAAATATCATCATGTGTCATGAAGCTCTAATAGGATATGGTGTTTCTAAAAGAAAACATATAAGCAAAAAATACTAAGCTAAATAAATAATAGTATAAGCATAAACTGAAAATGATAAATAAGGAAATAAGGAAAATAAACAAGTAATATGTAGTACCTTGACTTACCTTTATTACTAAATGATTATCTATTTTATTTATAATTTTAATTGTGTAGGGTGCATAGACTGCTTTGACAAACCTTAATGATACAAAACTAATGAGTAAAAACAAACAAATGTAAGGAATTCAAAATATCTAAAATGTGTGTAGGTATGACATACTTAGAAATTTGGTAATCTATGGTGATAAATGCTAAGTTAGAACCAAAATGACCAAGCCAAAATCAAAATAAATTGGGTAACCAAAAATACAAGGCTACTAAATGACTAAAAACTCAAAAAAAATGTTACTTGGGTAAGAAAAGTGACAAATTAAATCAAACCAAAGACATGTAAAAGTGGTATGATAAGTCTGACATCAATGTATAAAGTAGTAACAAACCAAACTTTAGATAAAGATGGAAAAGAAGCATAAAGTAAGATCACATTGATGAGTGAGAGGTAACAATCTAAACTTAATCATCAATGGAAAAAGTACATGAAGTAAAAAAATAACATTAGTGAGTGAAAAGTAACAATCCAAACTCACCCAACAATGGAAAAATTAAAAAAATGGAGAAACAAATGTAGTTGTCTAAAAAAAAGAATTATAACAATTTTTTAAATTTTTAAATGAAACCAGGAAAATTTTATAAATGTAAATCAATGGTGTAAAGAGAAAAATCTATAGTCACTCAAGCATATCATTTTGTTCTTATAAAGAGATAAAACAAAAACAAAGTGAGGTTAGCATTTTTTTAAATGTGAAGAAGAGGGAATATAGGAGTGAGGAAACATATTTAGAATGAAACTTGCCTGTCAAAGGAGGAAATAAAATGAGTGGTGGGAGAGATGTAGGAAAATTCAAGGTAGATAAACTCTTTATCGAAGTCAAGACACTAAAATTAAATTTTTCAAAATAAGAGGACTTTTGACATTAAGGACTAAAAAGAACTTCTCCTAAACACACAAATTGTGTATTATCTAATGAAGTATGGATATCATCCCATAAAGGCTATATGCATGAAAAATAAAATGGACAAACCTTCCTACAATGTGTTCCCTTTTCCTCAAGACCCCTTATAGAGCCATCAGTCTAATGCAAATATTGGGTACCCACATGAGAAAGTAGGTAGTACTACCGATAACTTTAAATTCTCCTATCCCAATCTATTGGCTTACCACACCCTAATGGACCTTGGCTCTATTATGAGGCCAACTATGGAGTTTGAGATTCGATTAGGAATAGGAGATGTGCTATGAACCACATCTTTTGGTGTGATGTTGAATTTTGAATTCTTATATTGCCTTTTGATCATTGTCATTTGTTCAAATGATTTCGCTTTTAATTTTTTGATGGATTTTTCTATTCCTCCTCCATACAAATTTGAAAAATGAAACATGGGCATATAAAATGACTATCATTTAGAAGACTTTAAACTTGGTTGCTAAGAAAGAAGACTTAAGGAGTCTGGTGTCTAAGAGTCTTTTTTATTCATGTTAAATAAAAATGATATCTTGACTTTGACCTTGTTTTGTCTAAAGTGGAATGAAAGGAAGGAAGACAAAGGGAAGTGAACATGAAATGATTTGAATTACCTCAAACTGAAAAAAAATGTGACCATGTGAAATGGATACAATTACAAGTAAGTATGATTCCTTATCATAATAATTTATGTAAGTGTAGGGAAACATGTTAACATAATTTGTTGTGCAATTCTTATCCACAAAATAAAATAAAAAATTGAGGTTGATAATATGGAATCGCAAAGTTTTAACCATTTCTTAACATTCTTAAAAGAACACTTGATTTTCAAAAAGGTTTGAAAGAATATATAGATTTTATAAGGAGATCCTAGTCCTTTCCATGGTCTTACACAACAACTCATCAAACATAAACCTAAGAAGGTGTAAAATATGAAAATGGTATTTGTGAGGAATGCCTAGTCCTATCCATGGTCTTATATTACAACTCACAAAAGAAATAAGAGAATTAACATAAAATGTTATAAAATAACAAACTTATGATTAAAAAGAAAGAGCATTAAAAATGTATGTATGAAATAAAATATATTCATGAGAAAAATTTGGTCCTATCCATTGTATTATAATGCAACTCATAAATTAATTGAAAGTAATAAATAGAAACCAAAGGACCGAATAAGGGGACTAAGGTTTGTGTATAGAATAGATTGTTGAAAATGAGATATCTTTTGATAAGTCTTGAACAGAGTGTTATTAGTTATAGTACATAGAATTATGAAAATAAGGGAGATATGTAATCAAAATATTTATTTAAAAATTATGCATTTATGGGTTCTTTGAAGACATGTCCTTTATTAGTTTGTATATGATAATTACTAATATCAAGAATGTCTTTTACTAAATAAGGCCCCACCATTTTTGGCCATATTTTCCTTATTTGTCATATATATGATCTAATTTGAGTAGTAAATCACCAATATGAAATGTTATTAATCTGACTTTTTTATTATGTTGTTTATAAATACAAGCCTTGTATTGACAATTATGTTGTAAAGTAACCATATAATGTTCATCAAGAAAGTCTAAAGAATGAATACAAGATTTACGTAATTCTTCATCGTGAATTATACCATGAAGAGATATAAGTAAATATGAGAGTTCAAATTCTAATGGTAATACTGATTTGGAACCATATACAAGTGAGAATATTGTTACCCCAGTGGCAGTATATATACTAGTAAGATAAGCCCATAGTGTGGGATATAGGTGAAGGTGCCAATCAGTACGATTTTCTCAAAAAGTATTTTGTAAGATTTTATTTAAGATTTTTTTAGTAACCTTTTTTTAAACAATACATTGAAGATGGTAAGGTGTGGAAAATTTGTGAGAAAATTTAAATTTGGTACATAATTATTTCATATATTTGTTTTTGAAATTGCCACCATTTTCAAAGATGATGGTATGGGGAACTCCAAACTGATAAATAATTTGGTTAAGGATAAATTTTGAAATGGTGGTTACCATTATATTAATAAGAGGCATGGATTCTACCCATTTGGTACAATATTCAGTAGCAATAATAATAAATTCATGTTCATCTTGTGATCGAATTAATTTTCTAATAAGTTATGATCCCTCTATAGAGAATGGCCAAAGGAGACTCCACTGTTTGTAGTTATGTCCATGGTGAGTGGATTAGATCATCATGGAGTTGATAAGGATTACACTTTTTATCAAATTTAATAGCATCTTTTTTAGAGTAGCCCAAAAGTAGCCCATACACAAGCATTTATAGGTTGTAGCATGTCCATTATAATGACCACCATAAATGCCCCCATGTACTTGTTTTAGGAGAGTTGGAACCTCATTTCACTTTAAAAAATAGAGTACGGTTCCTTATGCATTATGGTATTAAATGGTTTTGTATCAAAACACACACTTGAATGTTTGTTTACGTATTTGAGTCTTTCCATGAGAATTTGTGTCTGGAGGGTAAATTTGATGTTCAAGAAATTGAATTATGTTTTTATACCATGGTCTTTATCAAATAGTGCCATGTTCAATGTGACAGATTAATGAATCATTTATTTTTATAGAATAAGGTGATTTTCTAATTTGGATAAGAATTTAGGAATCATTGAGTACTTGATGATGGTGAAATAGAGATGTTGATAAAGTAAGAGAATCGGCTATGGTATTTTGATCTCTTAGAATTTGTTCGATAGTAAAAGAAGAAAATATGTTTGCAAGTGTAATATTCATTTGATGATATGAAATTAAATTTTCTCTTTTGCATTGATAATCACTATTAATGTGGTGACAGATAAGTTGGGAGTTACCTAAAGCATGTAAATATGGGATATCTAAGTCGATGATGGATTTCACACCTAATATTAGAGCTTCATATTCAACCATGTTATTGGTGACATCAAAATTTAGTCATAATTTTAAATGTATGATATTACCATGTGGATATGTTAGAATTCATCCTACCCTAGATCTTTGGAGCCATTTGGCACCATCAAAGTGGAGTGTCTAGGTGTCTTTGTGTAAATCAATGTTAACTTTAGGTAGTTATTCGATATCTACTTTAGGTTTAGTAGTATCAAGAATGATATCAGTATCTTCTTGATTATTTTCTTCTAAGTCAACAATGAAATTATGAAAATAATATTTGAGAGAGATAATTTGGTTAAGATCTTCAATATAAAGAATATTATCATCAGGGAGATTATATTGAAGGTGATTTATGGATGGTATAGTTGTTGCCACAAGTTGGTTAGTGATGACTTGTCCTTTGAAAAAAAATTGTGTGATAATTTGAAGATCAAATTCCATCAATAGGACCATCCATTTTCCAATTATATCTTTGGGTAAGAATGCTTTGGGGAAGAAATGACAAAGTAGATTAGAATGGATAATGACATAGGTGGTTTGATATAGCATATAATTATGGACCTTTTCAGTTGTGAAATATATATCAAGGTAATTACATTCTACTTTGGTATAATGTATTTCATAATCAATGAGTCCTCAACTAATGTAATAGGTAGCATACTCTCTACTAGTATCATCTTTTTTGGTAAGCATTACCCCAATTGATATGGGGGTAGAGGAGGTATATAAAATTAAGGGATAATTTTTTGAAGGTGGTAGAAGAGTAGGAGGATGAAGCAAATATTCTTTCATACTATCAAAAGATTTTTAGCAAGGATTTGTCCATTCTAGAGCATTACCTTTTTTGAGAAGTGAATTGATAGAGTATATATGGTAATATGCTATGTACCTAGGGATATGATGTATTGATGTATATGGGTTGATGGAGATGCTGACATGTGGCACACATCCCCTTAGTTAGTTATATGGGTACAAGATATTAGGATAATAGAGTAACTTGTGGAAGTAGTATATTGGGTAATGGTCAACCTACATTGGGATTAGGAGGTTATCCATCCATGGGTTAGATAGATGTATATATATAGGAGATGACTATCATGGTAAAGATATTAAGTAAGCATTGAGTCTTCTATTGTAAGATGATATTGGAGGTTGTCCCCTCGAAGAGACATTGTGGATGTATTCCTTCATAAAGGAGTATTATATGGTGTTTCCCTCCCTTAAGGGTATTTCTGCATATATTGAATATCAAGATCATTACAAGTGGTATCAGAGCTTCGATTTGGGCAATGTGTGGAGTGAAACACTAATTTCACTATATCTTCCGAAATATAAGGAATTTTTATTTGAAATTTTTACTGAAGATGTAAGAAAATATAATAGAAGCTTAGTAATAATTTCATAATTTTTTGATTTGTTTTGAGGGAGTTAGTGATATTTAAGGTTTTATAATAATTTCACTATATCTTCCGAAATATAGGGAATTTTTATTCAAAATTTTTACTGGAGATGTAATCATATTTAAGAGAAGTACAATAAAAATTTAAGAAATTTTCGAGTTGTTTGGAGTGATTTATTGTGATTTGATGGATCAATTTTGACATTTTAGGGTTTCATGAACCCTAATTTATTTGTGGATCATGGAGTTGAAAAAAAATTTAGGGGAAGATGATATTGATGCTAAATAATGGTGGCTCCTTTTGGAGAATCATTTTAGAAAAACTTTTGGGCAAAGACGATTAACTCCTTTTTTGTCTGGGCCTGCACTAGATTGGTTTGATCGGTTGAGCTATACAGAAAGGTTTTCTTCATGGCAAGAAATGGAACAGATCTTTTTAGATCGATGGGCTATAAAACAAGAAGCAAAAAAAGAAGAAGCAGTAGAAGAAGAAGAAGAATTAGAAAAAGAAGAAGTAGTAGAAGAAGAAGAAGTAGTAGAAGAAGAAGAATAAAAATTAGAAAAAGAAGAAGAAAAAATAGAAGAATCAGCAGAAGAACAAGAAGAAGAAGTAGTAGAAGAAGCAATTGAAGAAGAAGAAGAAGAATTGGATGATAAGGGTTTAAATAATTTTGTTCCAAATAAATCCGAGTCAATTTTTCAATTTCATGGATGCATTCAAAAGAAGAAGGTGGTTGTGTCCATAAACCCTACTAGCAAGTATAACTTCATTAACATGAATGTGGCCAAGCATCTACATGTTCAAGCAAATAATATCAAAGAGGTTCAAGTAGATGGTAAGAATATTTCAATGTTTGGAGATCTGAATCTCATTATGGAAAAATATGTTTTGCATTCAGATTTTTATGCTTTGGATATAGATGATATGGATATAGTTCTTGGATATCCATGGTTAGAGACTTTGGGAACAATGAATATCAATGTTCAAAAAAAGTTCATGAAGTTTTGGTATAATAAAAAGAAGATCACTTTACAAGATATCATAGTGAAAAAGGCACCAATAACAATCGAGGTAGATCGTGAGGATGAGATAGAAACATGTGATGAAGAACATGATGAAGATTCAGATGATATAGATAAAGACACACTACAAATGAACAATTCATCTACTCAAGAGACAAAGAAGGAAAAGGTGGAAGAGGTAGAAGCAAAGGTGGATAAGGTCAAAGTATTAGAAAAGGTTGAGGTATATAGACACCCACATCATCACGAGAGGAAAAAATCATGGAACCAAGTGAGGAAGTGTCATAACAACAATCATTTTATCTATACAGGAAATAAATTTTCCAATCATTATGGATATGCATGGAATCCAAAGAAAAAATACTATGGCACATGGAATGAATGGGGAAAACACTATGACTATGCATGGAAGAATACCTACTATGGTCATGATTGGAATCAGAGTAGCGCAATGGAATATGGTACATGGAATAAAAAGAGGAATAATTATGCTTGGAAACCAAAGTAGTATAATTATGATCATGAACGAAATCAAAGGAGCACAATAAAATTTTGAAACAAGCTTGGAGAGCTATCACCTACCAAGATCACATAAGGATGGCTAGATGATCGAGATTGGAAACAAGTGTGCAATGATTTGAAGCACACTCATTATTTGGTTTCTTCCTATGTTTCGGGGATGAAACATGTCAAAGAAGGAAGGAATGTTATGTACCTAGGGATATGATGTATTGATGTATATGGGTTGATGGAGATGCCGACATGTGGCACACATCCCCTTAGTTAGTTATATGGGTACAATATATTAGGATAATAGAGTAACTTGTGGAAGTAGTATATTGGGTAATGGTCAGCCTACATTGGGATTAAGAGGTTATCCATCCATGGGTTAGATAGATGTATATATATAGGAGATGATTATCATGGTAAAGATATCAAGTAAGCATTGAGTCTTCTATTGTAAGAGGATATTGGAGGTTGTCCCCTCGAAGAGACATTGTGGAGTTATTCCTTCCTAAAGGAGTATTATATGGTGTTTCCCTACCTTAAGGGTATTTCTACATATATTGAATATCAAGATCATTACATAATCCATTTATAAGAAAACCATATAATTACCCCATGTTTTTGAGGTAAATACATATGTCAAAAATGGATCAAGGAACAGGCATGTTGATGATGGTGTTTATTTTGGATGGATCGACATCAATGTCTCAAAGAGATTAAAAACCCTAGAAGTTTACAAGATGTAACTCCCAATACATATTTATATGAGATAATTCTAACTTTATATTTTATTAGTTGATCAAAAATTATAGCTAGATTGGTGATGTGTGTTGTGTGACTTTTAGATTTACAAATGACATCATCTACATAGTTTTCCACTATCTTGTGTATAAGATCATGGAAAATGTGGGTCATTGCATGTTGATAAGTTGCTCTAGCATTTTTAAGATTAAAATGAATTTTGACATAACAATAGGTACCCTACTTTATAGTAAGTGTTGTTTTATGTTGGTCTTTAGGAGATATGTAGATTTGGTTATACCCTAAGAAACCATCCATAAGTGATAATGTTTCATATCTAGCATTGGAATTGACTATAGAATCTATTGAAGGTAAGGGAAAGGTGTATTTTGGGCATGTTATGTTAATAATACAAAAATAAATGCATATATGAATAACCATGGTGAATTATTTATGAAGGGGAATTATGTTTGAGACCCATTCTGAGTAGTCAATGGGTTTGATGAATTTGACATCCAAAGTTTAATGATTTCTTTGTGAGATAAGGTAGAAATTTCAAGTATAAAATTTTGTTATTTTTGTCTAACATGTTTAGCATCTGGGTAAATTATGATATTATTTATGATGATTCTAGGATCAATACATGGCAGATATTCATATGACCAAGGGAATGTTTCACAATAATTGTCTAATAATAAGCTAAATTTATTATGATCCATTAGAGTGAGTTCTTTAGAGACAATAATAGGTTGAGGACATGTTGGTGTACCATATTCTATTTTTAATGTTTCTTCAATGAGCATATCATTTCCATCTTATAAATGATATGGAACATGAAGGAGAGAAGAAATAGTATTTGTTGTAGGATCCACACTAGCAATGAAATTATTTAAGCAAGGATATTTATGTGTAAAGTTTCCAAGTTTATGATGTTATCATGAAATTTGAGGCTATCTCGCATGGATTAGTTCATGTATAGCTTCATCACTAGGAAGCATGGGTAATGATCCATAGTATTTGACATCTACTTTGAGATTGATGATTTTTTTACTGTTACAATCATGTTCAAAATGTATTTACTATACATCTATGGGTTTAACATCTAAGGTAATTTTGGGTGTAGGTTCAATTTGAGGGGTATTAGGTTGAGTGTTATCAACTAGATTGGGGATAGGTGTGTTAGTTGTTATTGTATATGAACCTTCAGTTGTATTGAGGTGAATTATCTCATTAGTATTAATAGAAGGAAAAGGTTGTAAAATGTTTGGTTATGTATAAAGTGTAGAATGTTTAGGAGTTGAGAATTCTTAAAGTACCCATGGGGTATCTAATAGTGCAAGATTAATGGGAGATACATAACCTTCAAGTTATGATTCAATATCAGTTGATATGTTAATGACATGGACTCAAAATTGAAGGCATGTATTTTGGATAATGTCTTTTGATAGTGTTGTACATCTAAATCTCGTGATTGGGCTTTGGCTATGACATAATTATCATCATATGTGTGGGAAATAGTGCATGCATATGTTTCTATGGGAGAATCAGAGGTAGATGTGCCTAAACTACTAAATTTATGGGGATACATTGTTAAAATATCTTGAAATAATTTGGCCACTCTATACTCATCACATGTGAAATTATATTCTATGTAAGAAGTTTTGTATGTATTATAAGGAGGAGGAATTTTAGTGATATCATCAACTAAAGGGATTGTATGATCACGTGGAAGTAAATAAGGATGCAGCCATTCCAAAATATAAGGAGGTAAAATAGTGGTATTAAAAGTACTTTACAATTCATTAGGTTCATCATCATCAAAATCAATGAGAATGGCATATAAATTTGGATTCATGTTAACATATTCAAGTAGAGGTGCATTATTAATGCATGGAATGGTTGGAATCCAATATTGATAATTAGGGTTTGGTGGTTATATATTCAATGGATTGGGATTAGTCTCATGTTTGTAGTGTTTGAAATTATGGATGAATTTAATACATTGACTACCTGAGGAGGTAATAACCCACATACGATGTGTCCATGGGTGACCTAGGAGCATGTTACAAAATAAGGATAAATCAAGAACCATGAGCTTAGTGTATATTGTCTTATGTCCAATAGTGAGTGGGAGCCAAATAAAACTAAGTGGTTTTTTATTTGTTTTATCAAATACACTACATGTGAGATGAGTTGGTTTAAGATTCTCTTTGGTATATCTAATTTTTTGTATTACCCAAAGAGAGTTAACATTAATTCCTAATCCTTCATCTAATGATACTTTTCCAATAAGGGTATAATTGATTATAATTTTAATAAATAGGGGTGGGATCATTGGCTCAAAAAAGGATTTCATCATTAATCATGTCTTCTTCAATAAATTCCATGGTTGGTTTAGAAGATGTATAAATAATTTCAATAGTATGGACTTTTGTAGGTGAGGTATCTTTAGGAGGATTTTACAAATCAAGAGATGGTGGTTCTTCAATGTCTTATAATTTTTCCATTATAAATGTATGATGATAAGGAGAATTATGAGTTAAATCTATGAGGGGAATTTTACAAGGCATTGAATTCATCTCTTACAATAAATTCCAATGTGATTTAGAAGATGAATAACCAACATGAAGTTTATGAGGTATAATGTTTTTCATAAGAATAGTACAAGTAGATTGAGGTTCTAGTTGAGGGAGTGTTTCCTCATTTCATTTAGAAGGTATAGGTGTAGTATTTATGGTATATTTATGTAGTTGTTCTTCGATTGATGGTTTTATAGATTTATTAACTAGATCTTTATGAGAAGGTTTGTGTCTATAATTGACTTTGGTTGAATTCACATATTGAGAGTTGGTATAATAGTGGTTATAATCAGCATCGAGTACACATATATCCTCACTTGAATGTTATTATTAGAAGTAGAGAAATATTTTTGAGGTTTGGATGATGAAGGTTTGGTAAACTATTTATTTGGAGAGGATTTGACATAATCATGATTATTAATTTAATCATAGTATCATGGTCAAATGTTTCTCCTAGTATTAAAAAAGTGGCAAATTTAAGAATTTGATGACATGCTTTATGAGAATGACCTACATCGGCATGGAACCAACATAATTTTTTAGGGTCATACCATGAAGGTGGGGCATTATTATAGGTAAAAGGTTCATAAGGAAATAATAGTTGGTTCATTTGTTGGACTATTAGCAATGTATGGGAAGGAAGGGGATTATCAACTTTGACTACTCCTATTTTTGTTTGAGTGCTAATAATCACATTAGTGGAATTTTGGAAAGATCCCTTAATATATTGACAATTTGGCTCAAATTGTTTTATAAGAAATCTTATCTTTTAGCTTGATCAAGTGCATCATTTAGATTTTGTGGAGAAAAAGTTCAAACCTTATATTGAATTAAGGGTCTTAACATGGTCATAAAGAGTTTAAATATATTATCATCATTCATGTTATAATCTACTTTATAAGCGAAAGATTTCCATTGATTAATGAAGTCATGAGCTGATTTAGAGGGTGATTGTTTAGCATTGATAAAATGACTAAGACAATTATCGAGAAGATCATTCTGTTAAAATTCCTTGACTAAGGCACTAACCAATCTTTTATTTTCTAGATAGAATGTTGAGGTAAGTGATTATACCATTCTAGGACATCTCTTGTAAAATTTTTGACAAGAAATTTGGTGGTAGCAAAGGTGTTTGTTTAAATCCATTCTTTGTAGAGATTACCAAATGCATTAAGAAAGGATGCAAGGTCTTTAGTCCCATGATATTTAATAGTTGGAGAAATATTTCTAATATCAATAAAAATAATGAAGGGAGCTAAAGCTTCATTTTAGATATTTTAAAGCATCTTGTTATGATAAGGGATTGCAAAATGATATTTCCATTAGCATATGTAAGAAGAGAAGGGATAAAGTTTTGATTAGTTTGATGTAAAATAAGAGGTTGATTATTCATGTGTAATAACTATTGTTACATTTGCATCGTTTGAGATGTATTTGTTGTTTACATAAAATTCATTTTTTTTACTATTTGTGCAAGGATTTGAGTAATATCTATTTATGCATTTGGATTATTAGGATTTGAAGGGGGAATGTTAGTGTTGGTATTAGGAGGAATATTTGTGATGGTGTGAGGAGGAATGTTCCCATTGTTAGGAATATGGATGTTGCATGTTAAGGGATTTATTATGAAGTTGTTTGTTAGGCTTAGACCAATTGCTCCTATAGTGTAATAAGGTATTTTAGATAGGGTAGTGTCTTGAGAAGTGAAATGGATCTGATCCATTGGTGTCATCATTTTGGGTAATTTGGACCATATTAAAATCCATAGAGAAAGGGTGAGAGAAGGTGCACTAAGAGTGAATATCCTCTTGGCTAACTAGAGTAGGAAGGAAAGAATAACCTATATATCATCTAAATGGACTAAGGTTATCCAAGAAGATTCTAATAGGGGATTTCATAATGTTTAGAATAGGTTTCCAAGGAGAAAGAGAAAAAGTATGAAATTTGGACAAACTCAGCCAAGTACTATATTTATTTAGCTAGGTAATAGTTCAAAAAAAAGAACTGAATCAGCCATAAGGTACACAATCATCTAGATAGTATAGAGTTAAACTGATTGAATGTGTTATGTAATAAATTAAATAGAATCATGGTTAGAAAATATATTTGAATGGGTTGACTATGTCCTATAAGTAGGACAAATAGAATATTCTATAAGAGACTAAGTCAATTGTGTTTTGTAGGTAGGAAAATTTTGAAATGGTATAAATTTGGAAAATTGAGTGATAATTTTACAAAGAAATAAGTAACACACATAAGCAACTAGGTCGATTAGGTCGATCTAATTACATCACACAACACAAACCTTGTACCAATGTTGGCTAATAAAAAACTTGCACCAATGTTGGCTAAGCAAAAATATTGAATACATCAAAAATGTCACTAATAAGCAAAAATATTCAATATTGTTGCTTGACTAAATTCCTGAGTATTAGGCCACTCAATATAACACTTTGCCTATTAGGGTTTATAGATGTGGCCTTATTAATGGGAGTAATATGTAAACATGATAAATATGAAGAAAGATAGGGATAATGATAAATAAAAGAGGAAAGAATATAAAACTAAAAATTTGATCCAACTAGTGGAAAATAAGAAATAACAGCTAAGAGGGATGAAGGACTGGGAAACCCTAATGTTGAGTATGTTCAAAAGGTAAAGGGGTTCATCAATTTATTTTGATGAATTATGAAACTATTAGTAAATACCATTATGAAAAACTCACTAAATAATGGCATGAGATAGATCTATTATAATAAATTAATAAATAGTAAATAGGTCTAAATTATGCCTAAAAATATATTGATAGTATATTGAAACAATTGAAAAAGCAATGTAAATGAAATATATGGAAAGAATATTGAAATGAATACATTTAGGTATATTGGTTTAATTCTGTAATTTGGAAGAGAGTTCAAAATTAATTTTAAACATGCTCCTATAATTTGATTGTGATTTAAAACTAACTCAAAATCAATGAAGGGTTGATTTTGCCTTGGTTACAATTAAAAAATGGTTGCTTGTATCCATCAATTACATCCTCTACTATTTTATGGGATTTGTAAATTTATAGATCTCTGTATAGACTAATACTAATCTAGATTCTAGATTTTCCTCACTAATATAGTGGGAAGAATAGTATAATTTTCTTTCCCTTTATATTGACCTAATCCTCAAAAAATGTATACGTAAGATATTGTGCCCAAATTAGCTAACTTAGGAAACATATTAAAGAATTACAACAATATAACTTCCATGCATTGAAATAGGTAGATCTATCTATTAATATTTATTAAAAGTGATCCCAAACACAATGAAATATATTAATTCACCCCCTCTCCATAGATAATAAATTGAAACTATATTATTTTATATGCCCTTATCTTGGTACAAGATAAGATAGCATAATATTGGATTGATGCTTATGTAATATAAGATCAATGTGCAAAATCATTGGTTTAATGTGAAAAACACATGATAAGGATTGATGATTATGAACTATAAAAATGGCTTGTAATATAATCTTTCAATAGGATACTTGAGAAAGGACTAAGGATATATGTTATATATAGGCCTCCCTAGATCACTTTGAACATAGGTCTACCCTAGAAGATAGTGGTAATCAAAAATTTAAGGCATAGGTAATTAGGACAAGATGTGATGGACCAATAAAAATTTTATGACCTCCACTTATTATAATCAAGATATAATTGTTATATTTCATATTCTGAATCAAAATGAAAAAAGACTTAGAACATATACGTAGTTGAGCAGAGGATGATTATATGGAATCACAGTGTTTACAATGAACAAATAAAAGGAAATATATATGAATTAAGGCCAATGAGACTCTAATGTGGTTGTAAATTGTATGAATATAAAAAAATGTACACAAATATACTAAACATGACAAATCATGACAAAGATGCAATAGAAAAAGGTCTTGTACCAAAGATAGGTGTCTATGTTTAACCTTAAATTTTTATATTTGTGGTTATTTATGGTTAAGGAGATTAGATTATATTTTTTAACACAAGAATGGTGAAATAACCTAATAAAAAATCTAATTAATATAAAAATCATACAAATAGTATTCTGAATTTATACAACTACGATTGCATATTTGTTGGCATGTGTGTGCACAAAGATGCAATGTGTGATAAGCAAATGCATGCAGTGACCTAGTTTTTAACTTGTAAATATGTCTCATGGACTAATCTTTGAGTGTTTTATACCTATGTAAATATTATTCCTATGATTAATGTGTAAATAGAGATGAATAGGGTAGGTTTTCTCACTTGAATGCTTGATTGTGTGCTTATTGGTATATTGTCTTATGAGTTATATGTGATTTCCATGTGAGGAATGAAGGAGGGTTGATATTATATATATACCAAGCCATTTTATAAATATCTCACATTAAATCACTTAGGCCAGACTTTTTGATACATTTATTTTGAAAATTAGATGACTCTTGGGTACTGGACACTTTGTGTAAAAATGGTTACTTGCATCGACGCATGTGTCTGCTTAGGATGCCAGTGTCTAGAAATATATAAAATAGGTACAGGTCCAAAACTAATAATCAAGTATGGATATTTTTTCATAATATAGAAGTCATGGCCATTAGAATAAAAATGGTCAGACTAAGAGATAAGTAGTTAGGCACAAATAGATAGTGAACGTGAGCCTTCTAGTAGCGGGAAGGTTAAGAATTGAAAGATACATCCATGATAGGTATTTTTCAAGTGTACAAGAATGATGTCCTATATAAATCATATTTTATTATTTACATATCCCCCCATTTTAATCTAGTAATGAAATTAATAGTTTAAAGGAAATAAATGCATGCATGGGTGTGTATAACACACATTGCCTTTATGTAAGCCCAACTTAAGTGTTTTTTGGTGACTAACCTATAACCAAGATCATGTTAAAATATATAATCGATGTATGAAATCTGATTTTTAAATAATTTGAAATTCTTGAAAGTAGATAGAGCAAGCTTATGAGTACACTTATGTGTTGATGCAACCATCTTGCCTTTTGGCAATTTGATTTAAAATGATTCTTCATTATGAAAAATTAAATTTAATATTAAGACAATTCTAAACTTGCAAGTGCATATATATATATATATATACACACACACACACACACACACACACACACACACACACATATATATATACATACATATATATATATATACATACATATATATATATATATACATACATATATATATATTTATATATATATATATATATATGAGGACACATGCCTCCAACCTTGATGTAAATCCAAGCTGTAACACGGACATTGAGCTTGTTTCATCTCAATTGTGCAACCCAAATACATGCATAACCTGGGGAGTGTGAGTGCCTTAATCAACTCATAATATATATCTAGTGATGGTGGATGACTTAATCAAATCCAACCTTTATTCTAGTAAATTCAAATGATTTAATCAAATCTAACTTATAATTTTGGTAAGATTGAGTTTTTTAATCAACTCAACCTTCCAAAGGTGAACCAACTACTGTAGTATATTAGCTCGATAATAGTCTATAATAGTCCATCTTGGGTATGATAACAACTCATAATAGTATTTGAAATATGGAAAATTATTTGATTTTACAATTTTTAGGTGACCCTTACATGGAATATGCACCTCATATATGTCTCAAGCTAAAACTAAAGTATAATAGCAATATCAATGTATAAAATGTTACCAAAAATATGTATCTAAATCATATAACTATGAAATATGGTGAATTTTAAAATTGTTTCAAGTGTGGAGGACATGTTTCTATGACATGCCCCCACTAAGTCTGGGGAATCTAAGAATGAGTGTAAATGTGGGGAACATGTTTCCATGACATGCCCCCACTATAATCTAGAGATGTTGCATATTAAATAAGTGTGGAGGTCATACCTTTTTGACATGCCCCCATTGTAATCTAAAACTTTGAAAAAAATATGGAATTCATGCCTCTATGACATGCCCCCACTAATATTCCGCCCCCCCCCCCCCACCTTTTTGAGGTGCAGGAAAGTAGAATCTGGTAGTTACCTCAAAAGGGTAAGATAACTATATAAGTTATGTTTTGATTTTGTAACATATAGGGGTGACATGTCTAGGTAGATTTATCATTGAGTCATGTAGTATGTGATCACATCATGTCCTAATATGCATGATGTAGATCATGGAAACATTTAGGGATTAACAATATAAGATCAGCAAGCAATCAAACACACACACAAAAGCACTGAAAAGAAAAGCAAAAGGAAATGGTCTAAGGAGACCTCATATAAGGGACATGTTAAAATGTCATAAAATCAAATGGACATGACTTAATCAAACTTACACAAAGCATAGAATGACATATTCAAATTTATACATACAACATAGACTAACATATTTAAATGTCCAAATAGGCAACCAAATGCATGGAGATGCTTTCAATGGATCATATTCAAATGTTCAAATAAGCAATACAATATAATAGAATAGAAAGAAATGAACACACTCAAGGAAGTGCATCAAATTAAAATAAGGAATATAGGCAACCAAAATGAATACAACATACTAGTTCCTGAACATATGTGTTTGTAAAACATTAATTACATAGCATATCAAGTACATTGTGAAAGGTATAGGCATGTGTAAGTATATAAGCTCAAACATGATAATTGGAATTTATTCATTTAATAACATAACCTAGTTGTATCATGATCAGATAAGTAGATGCCCCTAATGTACTTGTGACATGAGTGGAGGGCAAATGCAACATCTGTATGTGCATATATCATTATCTAGGTATGCCTATTTCACACTCAAATAAAGTGTGGAACATATGTGTGCATAGGAAAAGAATGATATGTTATATACTAACATGGAGAAAACAACATATGTATAATAAATAGTACAACTAGAAACACGCTAAAAAACTGGTATTTTTTGAATTTATTTGAATGTTTTTATATTTTTGGAATTTTTTATTTTTTATTTTTTTTAAATATTTGAAAAAGGCAAAGTCTATCTAATTTTCCCATCTAAAGGATGCGAATTTATAAGTGATATGAATATTGAATATGGTATGTCAAGTTGGTGGTACTGCCAAGGAGAATGTATAGGTGTAATACAAGGCATTATATGCTCTATGATTCTCTACATATGTATGTTAGGACTTTGTGGTCTCAAAGATGTAATAGAAGGAATAGGATTTTTTGCAACCCATCATTTTGTGCTTTGTATTTTATTGGAAGTATAAATAATAGTAACATGTGTAGTTTCTCTACATAACTGAGTATGTTGTGTAGGAGTAGATGAAGATTATGTGGAATCCATTAAGTATCTTGGATGCAATAGTCTCTTGATTATGGGCTACCTAGGAAAGGGGATTGTCTATTGCTTACCCTTTCTTGGAGAATTAACCTTAGTAGGTTTTATAATTTATTATCTTGGAATAAAATATTGTGTTCAAGTGGATGTTCATATGGAACTCTAAAAACTATGATTATGTTATTTATATTATTGTATTTATAATACCCATGTACTATGAAAGGTATTAAATAGATTTTGTGTATCCAAGGTCATCCTAATAACATATCAAAGACTCTTGTGTATGTTATAATAGATAAGTTAGTGACAACATGCGTTGGGCTAATTTTAAAGGTAATTCAATCTCACTAAGAATTTGTTTGAGGTCCCATCAAAGGCTCTGACCATTTTGGTCAAATTGCACAAATCATTATGTGTATACCAAAAATTTACAATTAATGTCATGGTGCAAACATTTTGGCTAGCAACATTATCAATCATAACATTGTGAATAGGTCAGTGATCAAGGTATGCTCGAATAAATAATGAATTAATATATGATTCGTCATCCATAATCTCATTGTCATCGAAAGTAATAGATGATCTCTGAAGAATATATATATATATATATATATATATATATATGTATGTATGTATGTATGTATGTATATATATATATGTATATATGTGTATGTATGTATATATGTATGTATCTCTCTCTCTCTCTCTCTCTCTCTCTCTCTCTCTCTCTCTCTCTCTCTCTCTCTCTCTCTCTCTCTCTCTCTCTCTCTCTCTCTCTCTCTCTGTGTGTGTGTGTGTGTGTGTATGTGTATGTATATGTATATGTATATGTATGTGTATGTGTGTATATATATGTGTGTGTGTATGTATATGTATGTGTATATATATGTGTGTGTGTATATACATATAATATATATATACACATATATACATATAATATGTATATATATGTATATATATATATGTATATACATATATATATATATATACATATACATATATATATACATATCCACACATATATACATATATACATATATATATATATATATATATACATATATACATACATATATATATACATACATACATACATACATACATACATACATGGTTCAGAGAACATCTATTACTTTTGATGATAATGAGATTATGGACACACACACACACACACACACACACACATGGTTTAGAGACCAGCTATTACTTTCATTGACAATGAGATTATATATATATATATATATAAACACACACACACACATAGAGATGTGTGTATGTGTACACCAATAATCCCATCTAATTGTGCCCATAATTTGGTGGAGTAAGATGTATATTATATTCCATTTTCACTTTTACATTCTTTTGAGAATGATCTTGTAATGGATCAATAAACATATTTTGGTTCTAATGGTTACTAGGTTATGATCGAAAATCTTTTGGAGGGTCATCAAATTTAAGTTGTTGGTTATCAATAAGGTCTTAGAACTTATGCTTCAAGGTATAACATCAGTTAGTAGAATGTTTAGGGCCCTGGTGATAGTAACAATAAGAATTGGCATCATATCCATAAGGTATATGTATAATCATACCAACCTCTATGCGAGGAGGGAGATATATGAAATGAAAATCTACAAGCTTATTAATTAGTGAAGCTGGAGACTCAAGTAATTGTGTAAATTGTCTCCTTAGTGAGTTAGATAAGAAAATTGATTGCGTTGTTTTGACACTACATTAATAGTTGCAGTTATTTTCTTTTAAGTTTTGGTAGTTTTTACCTTGTAGCTTAGTTTGATATGAAACTTGGTATTGGATGTAGTCAATGTGTTTTCTACATACTTAAGTTTATTCAATGAAATAAGTTTCATTTCATGATCTTAAACAATATGGCTTAAGTCATCAAAATATTTGAACTTTTTGAAAATGATGGACTTATGTAATGGGGCAAGTAAACTTTGTTTGAAAATGTTTGTAAGCTCTTTATCTTCCATTTGATTTGGCCAACATTGTCTTATACCTCAAGACATATTCATTGATAGGTTCATTGGTTCCTTGTTTTATTTTTTCAATTTGGGCATAGGATACTTTTTTGGTAATGTTGATAAATAAGTGTGCCAAAAATAGATTGGTAAATCATAAAACCACATTAAGGCATAGTCCTTGAGGCTCCTTGGAAATAATTTAGTCAAAATGTTATCATTAGATGCATAATCAAGGCATATATATATGTGTGTGTGTGTGTGTGTGTGTTTTTAAAGATCACCCTTTCCATCATAAAATGTGAATTTAGGTGAAATAAAACCAGTTGGCATGGGGTGCAAAGATATCTCAAATGCAAGAGGATTATGTAACACCTCTTATGAATTCAGAGCATAAGGTGACTTCATAGATTTTTTATCAATATGAGTAACCTTAGCTTGCAAAAAATTTATAGTTTCTATAATATCTTTCACATTTGATTTCTAAGAGTGGAAGTTTGAGAATCCACCAAAGGATTTTTACCATAATTTGAGTTGATATATGCATTGGAACTAGTAATTGGTTTAAAGTGCCAATGTTTCCCATGGAGTTTATATCAATGATGAGATTTATTTTGGGGAACAATAGTGTAAACATATAACATGTGCCCCCATTAGATGTATAAAGTGATGATGTGATCAAGGGTATGGTTACAAAAATATGGGGATGTCCCATATCTCTAATAACATGATCAATAGATGCACCTTGTTGTTCATCTATGATTTTTGTTTTCATAGTTTCTAATATGGTTTTTAGGATCTCATCAAGATCTTGAGGTTTTTTATGGGATTTTATCTTGAAATAAAGTAATATCTTGCACTTGTTCTTGATCTATTTGTTCATGTTCATTATTTTCATTATATTCATTGTTTTCATTATCAGAATCTCCTTCTATCATAACATCTTCAACAGTTTCATCATTTTCATCATTGGCTTTTATTAAGCATAGGGTTTGATAATTCATGAGTTTGATTCATTTTAGGTGGTGTAAGAAGAAGATCAAAGTGTTCAATAGAAACACCACCTAATCTAGGGCTACACCTAGGTTTCATATAGATAATAGAATAAATCTAGAAAAAAATAACAACAAAAATCATCAATAGGTTCAATACTAGGGAAAGATAGGGTTTGCATAAAGAGACATATAGGTCAGATTCATCAAATGTTTAACCCTAAATTTATATGTGTGGTTATCTAGGGTTAAGGGGATTAGATTAGCTTTTTTTACACAAGGGCAAGCTAACCTAATAATCATGCCAATTAATAAAAAACTTAGTCGAATAATATTCATAATTTATATTACTAAGATTTTTAAAAATAGTAAAGTACACCTATTGATATATATTACAATGAATTGGAAATAAATAATAATTAGTTGTTTTATTGTGTGCATGCATGTCTAATCTAAAATAGGTTAGACATGGACTATAAGATGATCCTAGAATAGTCATCAAATTCTATCATTTTCTCTCTATGGCCTCAAATGCTTATGTCAAATATAGATAATTGCATCGATGCAGGTATCTAACCCTACTGTAGGTGTCCTATATAAAATACTTAATGGATTTAGATATGACCAACAAGAGTCATCTAGGTTTTCCATCACATTTATTGTGATGTCTTTAGATCATGCGCACAATCTATCATTATTTTTCAAATGATAAAACCCTAGCTTTTCACCCTTGGATTGGCTATAGAAAACATTGGTTAGGGGGATCATAGTGTCAAACTTCCCCAAGGACCTCTCTATCATTAGGTGTTACCTGCATGGCCAATACTACAAATAGGGCCTTAGACTTATGCAGTTCACCTATACATGTTGGCTTGTGTGTGCACAAGGATGTAATGTGTGATAAGCAAAGACATGCAATGACCTATCTTGTAACTTGGAAAATATGGCTTATGGGTTATTTTTTGAATACTTCAAACCTATGGAAATATTGATCATATTACTAATGTGAAAATAGGGATAAATAGGTTAGTTTCTCACTTGAATGCTTGATTGAGTGATTCTTGGTATATTACATTATGATTTGTATGTGAATTCTAAGTGAAGAATGAATGAGGATTGATATTATATATATGCTAGTCACTTTTATCAATAACTCATATTAAAACATGTAGGCAAACCTTAGGATGAATTTATTTTTCAAATTAGATTAATTTTGGGCACTAAACACTTTGTGTAAAAATGGACATTTATGTCGATACATGTGTCCACATGGGATACAAGTGTCCAAGAAGCTATAAAATAGGTACATGTCCAAAACTAGCAATGAAGGATATTAATCAGGTTTATATCTTTTTCCACAGTATAGAAGTCCTAGTCATCAGAATAAAAATTATTGGGCTAAGAGATAAGTAATTAGATATAAAGAGATAGTTAATGTGAGCCTTTTGGCCACAGGAAGGTCTAGAATTGAAATGTATAGTCATGATAGGTATTTTCCAAGTGTACAAGATTGAGGTACTATATAAATCAGATTTTAGTATTGACAATCTACTATATCCTAAGATCATGCTTAGTAATAACTAATAAATTCCTTAGGGACATTTTTGAGTGTCTATATTTTTCTCTAATTTGAAGTGTATGCAAACATACTTTTTCAAAGGACAAAAATGATATATGAAAGGACATAAATGCATGCTTGGATATACATAATATAATATAATGCACTTAGGAACTTGAAAACCCATTCTTCTTTTTCTTCGCACATATATAGGTGAGTACCAAATAACATTAATTTTTGAAATATAAAATACTCTAAAATTTCTGACCTCATTTTGATGAATAACATATGAATATGGAGTGGATTTAGACATTATTATCAATTACAAGCCTCCAAATTTAAATAAAATTTGAGTATAATCTAAAACACTAGAATTTGGAGTTATATACCATGTCAAGAACAAGTCTCCACATACATCATGTTGAATATGATAAGCACGTGTTGAAAAATCATGTTTTTTGAATATATTGAATAGGATATATACCCCATTTTAGATGTGGGGTGAATCTGTGAAACTTATATTTCAGAAAATAATATATTAGATGTAACATGTATAATATGAAAAATATATAATCATAATATATTCATATATGGAATTTAGTAACATGCACCAATGATATATTACCCCATGTTTCCCTAATATAGATGAAATGGTAATACAACAACATGGGAAAACATAATAGTGGTTTATTTGTATATAAGATATAATGATGATTATAAGCAAAACAATGAGATATCACCCCCAATAAATACCCCAAGAACATGCATGATATATAATGGAGGCATAAATATAATGGATGCATGATAAGCATCAAGGAAACATAATGATAAGTCAATAAGGAACATGGCAAGAATGTAGATTAGTTAAACATGATATAAGACATGTTATATATATGATAAGGCATAGAGAAAACACTTCAATTAAGGAAATGAATACATAATGGTCAAGCATGAGAAGGCACATACATCATATTGAATACACATGAGACATATTTGAGACATTAAGACACATAGAAGACATGTGAGGAATGTAGAATACATAATATACCTATTAGGGACATTAATACATATATAAGACACATGAGGCACATATATTACATAAAAAATTGAAGCTACATTAGGAAAATGAACAATATATTTATAATAAATGACCTGGAAGACACGTAAAAATAATATGAGTATGTAAGCACATTAGATACACATATAAAATATCTTAAATAAGCACATTAGGCATGTCAATGAAATTAAACATGAGTATGGTTAGCATAAAGAACATGATAAGTGATGCACCCACCACATGAGTATAATAAGCATATTATATGTAATCATGGAAAACATATAAATAATGGATATAAATGAAAGAGTGACATGTGATGGAGTAATGACATGCCCTATGATGGCCCATGATTTTGACCAAGTACGCAATTGTGCACTTAATTTTTTTAGTAATCATAGGGTGCAAGTTGTGCAAATAATTTTGGATGGAGTAGTGTGTGAAGTCACAAGGCACAAGAAGTATATTTGTCAAGTACTATTAAAATTTTCAAATCAATTGATTTTATTCAATAGAGAGAGAATGTGTCTATCTTATATAATGTTTTGATCCTATAAACAAGGTATTAGTTATTAATCGTCCAAACTTATCTCTTAAGTATTCTCACTCACAAGGTGAGTGATAACGTGTGTACATGCATATTCATATATTATATGTAGTACTAAATCTACTTAAGAATATTCTAACTTTCCCCCTTAGTACAAACATAGTGAAATGGATCACACCACACGTACTAGAAATAAATATGTACATCAACATTACTCATAAACATACCAAATATGCACTCTACTTTCAGTGAATAACCTACATACGTTAACACAATGTTTTATACTTCCATTTCTATTGAATTTTAGGATTCTTACTGACACATCACTTACATTATCTAAAGTGCTTTCACTTCTAATGAGTATTTGGGCTTCTCTCTAACACATCATATAGGAAAATATGGAATACATATATTTGTGTACAATTTTATTTTTATCATACCATATATACATAAATTTGTTTACATTCATTGATAAAAACACATATTATTCATCACTTGAATGGGAAGAATATTCTTCCTAGTCTCTTTTCTATTCTCTAATTTTTTAGCAACCAAAGCCTTTTCCTTCAATTTTCCATTGATGATATCATGTGCTCTCTATTTACGATGCAGAGGAAGGTGTCCTAACTTCTCAACTAGATGTAGTTTTCTCATAATTTTTATTACTCCCCTAAATTTAACTGACACAAGGATGTTAAAGTCTCCAAAAAACATAATTATACATTGAAAATGGCATACATTGAACATACTCTAGACACAGGCTTATATTTGTTCAATTTCTTACACTATACATTCTATAACACTAATAGACCTTATTAGATACCATGGATTAAATTATAAAGTTGCTAAAATTTTTAAAATATTTAACAAAAAAAACACTAAATCCTATAGTTGGTACCAACAAATATTATTATACTAAATGATGGTAAGGAGGTTACACAAACCATGGCGTGTGAATTCAAGAGTACCTATCTAGGGGAGCTGGAAAAGAGAAAGAGTCTTTAGGAAATATGCTATTAATGAAAGTTGTCATTTGAAAAAATTTTAACGTCCTATTATGTATTGATATTTTTATATTTTGTTATTATTTTCATGTACTCAATATTTATAAGGAAAAGGGTTGAATGCCCTATTAATGGATGATTTTTTCATTTTAAGCTTGCATCAAGGATATCTTATGTTAATGATGTGATTTTCCTTCAAAATGAAAATATTATTATTCTTTATTTTATAATAAAATGTTTACATATTTATTTACTATGTAATCATCCTAGAGTGAATCATGAAAAAATATGCTAAGTCATCTTTACGATTAATACAATTTACCCCAATTGTCTCTCACTATGTCTTGGGTGAGCACATTAGTTTTCTTGCATGATATATTGGTGAAATGAATGCTAACTATTAGGGTAAGCATAGTGGTTTTGACACTCTATTTGGCACATAGGAAAATATCCCAACATTTTAATTCTATTTCTAAGACACCATTGAACTAGTTGTAGAAGATGGTGTTTAGAGATGATTCACAATATTTCCTTAGAGAATATTGAGAGGTGGCTAGTGGACCAATAGTGCAACTTTTCACACGAGCTTACTAAATCTATCTTGTAAAAAAATTGTGGAGTATTGTTATGATCCTCTTTACAAATTTATTTTTTGTGAGTTACCTCGGCACTTACACACATGGTTGGTTGCATATGTTATCGGATGAAGTAGAAGTTTTGGCATTAAACACCCTTATATGAAGGCACCAGTTGAATAATTACAATGTATCAAATAATTTTGGAGAGTAGTGGATGTGTGGCGAAAAGATGAGCTAAATAATTACCTATTATAATTAATCTTTTCCTCATACTCTTGCTCGAAAGAAGCAAAATATGGTTCTTACATGAGCCAAGAGGGTCTTTTATTGTTCAACTACCATTAGAAATTAAGAAACTTATGGTAGACTACAACATTGAATATCTTACTATGGAAATTTAAAACTATATTGCGCATGGGTCAATCAGATAGTATAAGGAGGGGTGGAATGATTTTCATGTCACGGTGATAAAGGGTATGACTCAAATAAATTTGATGTGGAAATTCTAGAAACTCACAAGCTCAAGTGGCACAGATATGGTGAATGTTGTCAAATATTTATTTTTACTATGGGCCCTAAGAGGGGGAGAGGTAAGTCAAATAAATGTTGTGATGGCCTACATATGATGTTGAAATCCATGGTCTAGTTTAAAAAAACTACCAGGGTGTTGAAAATAAACCATAGGCCATGCTTGACTATGAAATTATAGTGGTCAACATTGGGAATTTTAAAAATAGAAAATCATTTGATTAGGTTTTGCATGCCCCCAACCTTAAAACTTTGGGGTTGCCATTTATGATGCACCCAACTCTTAAGCATACTCTCTGAGGGAATTTGGCCAATAAAGTAATCAACCAAAGATAAATTCTCATATTAGTGACATACTTTAAATCAAATTTAAGACATTCTAAGAGAACTTGTGGAAGACATTCATGAATTATTATTTTTCTCATTTTTTGTTCTATGGATATTCAGAGCTCTACTGAAAACATTTGCATTAAATGATGCAAGAGTCGAGGAGTTAGTCATAATACAAGCAGAGTCACTACCCAAGGGGTGGTTTAATAGTAGGTTCAACATAATTAATGTGATGAAATTAATGTCTTGCCTATAATGGAATTTTGATGGCTAAGAAAAAAGAATGAAAACCTAAGGCCTTAATAGGGTGACTTTCAAAGGAACTTCATCTCTTTACGTAAAAAATATAATCACCTCCTTTAAACTCCAACATTTTATACAAATTTCATTACCCTGCCAAAGACAAAAATTATTCACCCTAACAATGATGCTTGATGTCCTTTATAATTAATTATGTTTAGATTGTAAGATAGATTTATAGGGGAATGCAATATTTATTATTATTATTATTATTATTATTATTATTATTATTATTATTATTATTATTATTATTATTATTATTATATATATATACCTTTAAATTTTAAGGTGAACCCAAAATAGATGTTATTTTCCATCAAAACATAAGATTTTCACCATCCAAATAACGAAAATCTTCAACTTAGTTACAACATAAATTAAATTTTGAGTCATAAGCAAAGTGCCCATTTACAAGTTGGTGAGTAGTCTAGGAGGGATATGTAATTTAAACTTTTGAGCATTCCCTTTGCCTTTCAGGGCTCTCCATCTAACTCATAAAACTATGTGGTGTAGAGGGTGGAAAACAAGATTTCCTTTTGGGTTACAAAACCTCCTTGGAAGGTAAGTTCAAGATATACTCTAAAATAATGGGAGCTCCTATGTTTTTTACTCTCCTTGTTAGGCACCTTCTTATAAAGTTGCATACAATAAATTAGAACACCTTGTTAGAGACTTCTTTTAGGATAAATTTGAAGGATTTAAATATTTTCACATAGTACCATGGGAATTTCCACAAAGCTAAAAAGATTGGAGGATCAAGATTGTTTGACATTAATCTCTAGAGTATTGCCCTCTATATCAAATGGATTGTTATAGAACTTAAAGGGGAAAGGACCTATTAATTTATTCACCATTATATTTATCAAAGTTCCCCCTATGGTAAAAAACTTGGTATGGGTTATGGTTGCAATCCTTTCTAATTATACCTATGCCAATCAAGATTTGTGGAACCTTCATGGCTAAAAATATTTGGAAGGCATGGGAATTAATTATTCCTAAGTTAATTTGAAATGGGGATATTTTCATGTTTGGCCTCTTTAGTGGTCTCTGGTTATTAATTACTATTGCTTCCCTTTTATCAGGGTACAATAGATTAAGCATTTTTTATTTTTCAAGAAAGGGTTTAAGAGAATTTTTGACCTCTTTTACTAATAGTCGAGGAAATGGCACTCATAGAGGCTTTGTTTCAAAGGCGAGTATTAACTCAACTGTGTGGATTCTGAAACCATTAGTGAAATTCAAATGACAATTCATGAGGAGCACCTTCACCAAATTGGTGTTCACTCTCTTTCAGTGTGGTGAAAAAATTTGAAGCGATTGGTTGAGATCCCATTCCACTGGTACAAACCCTATATTGGTTACCAGTTGTTTTTTCCTTAATACATTTATATCTAAGACTTTGAATTCTCATCTAGTTTACTTTCATTTAAAACCACTTGGAATATGATATTTATTAACATTTAGAAGGTTATAATTGAGCTCAAAAAAGCTAATATGCTTTTGTGCATCCTTTATCAAGTCTTACCTATGGGAGACTACCTTATCCACATAGGGGTTACTCACCATTTATGTCCTCCATGCCATCATCTTGAGACATTCAAACACCTCTTTTAGTTTTTCCCTCGTGCATATTCTACTTGGAGATGTATTTTAATCCTCTTCCAACCATTTATTCCAAAAAAAAATCACATGGAATATGGTCCTTCTATGGGATGTGACCATGTTACCCACACAATACAATCAAATTTGATAAATGATTTGTATGTAGTTTCTATTTTAAGTTTTGAAAGAAAGAAACAACATACAATATTTAATAATATTTCTCTTGATTTTTTATTTTTGTTGAAAAAATGATTCTAGAGGTGGAACATTTACAAACCATCATTGACCATTGGGGAAGTTCCATGTGTATTGTTAATTAGATGTTGCACAATTTTCCCCATCATCGATTGCCTTCATAGGGCCATAGTCATGGAGGTTTTGGAAGATGCGACTCTTGTAGCCAATAAATTTATTTTTGCATTCTTATCAATGATTACCTAACTGCAGTAGCAAGGGTGGAGGATTTAAATATGCATAGGCTAGACCCAATCACTAGTTGGTGACACTGTAGGAAAAGTTTCCTCCACTAGATCTTGTCATTTCTCCTACTAGATAAGATGATAAAGAAGAAGAAAAAGAATAATTAGCTAAAAATGATGTGTGAGAACCAATACCTAATATTGTCGTAATGGGCCACAATCAAGATCGGGCTTGGATAGGATCAAATGCACAAAGAAAACCTATTGTAGAAGCGAATCCAAACATGAACAGAAAGAAGTTACTTCATTTACCTTAATTTTAATTATGTTGAACAGAATGATTATACCAATAAGTATAACCTGCAATGGCATTCGGGGATGGTGATGAAGTATAATAGTGTGAGATGTGAATAACAGTGAACAATCTTAAATTTGATATTTATTTGGCCATCATAGGGCATTTTTTACCTTAAATTTGATGTTTATTTGACAATCATTAGGTAGCTTTAACCTTAAAATTGGTATCCACTTGATTGTCATCCCATAGTTTTTCTTCTCGCATGGAGAAGGCAATCAAAAAATCATGATATCTTAAATGGGGGAGTTTCAAGCCTATTTTTCTCCTTGAATTTTATTTGGTGCCCAATCCAATGGTGCAACTAGATTAAGACCATGTGTGACAAGTCAACGATAAATTCACAATGAAAGTAATAGAATTGTTAATCAATGTGGTATGTGACAAATCCAAGATAGGAGCAACAAATTTGATATCTCTTGACGTTTTTTAGATAAATATATTTAAGATATCTCTACTAGTATATTTTTATGTTAATTTGTGTAGCCTATAATGGGAGTTGGGTGGTAGTGGTATGTAATAGTGTGACATGTCAATAAAAAAATGACTTTAAAATTGACGTCTATTTGACCATTATAGGGAAATTTTTACCTTAAATTTGAAGTCCACTTGATTGTCATAAAAACATTTTTCTTCTTACATAAAAAAAACACAGATAAATCTAATATCTTAAACATATGATAGAATTTGAACCTTATTTTTAAATTTAAAAAATATATTTTAAACTCAATGTATTAGTACAATTAAATTGAGACCATCTATCACCAACAAATAAAAAATTTATAAAAATTATTAATCAATATAATATATAAAAAATTTAAAATAAATATCAATATATAAAAAACATTTTTCCATGAATCATAATATAATGTAATTCCACTCTTTTTTTTTATAATATCTCCATACATTTTATGTATAATCAATTAAACGTTTTTCAATAATTTAAAATTTAAAAAAGCAGCCATAAAAACATTAATGTCATGTAGTTTTTATTTAGATGTTTGTCTACGACTACTCAAAGTTCATCACCCCTCCAATGTCAAACTTCTAGAAATCAAGGCTGCTACAAACCGACCAGAAAAAGAGTAGAGTCACCCCCCAAAAATAAATCCACATACTCATTGTATATATCTCAAACTCCAAGTTTAGGTCTGACCCTGCTTAACCGACTTAAAATATAATCCAACAGCTTGAAACCACCTGCTCATTTCCATTAAAAAAGAGAAACCACAGTTTGCACTTCCACAATTGAGAGGGTTTAACACACTAGAGTCGTCTTATTTTCATCCTCTTTACCCTTCGATTTTTTCCTGTACGTGAAAAGGAAAAAGAGAATTTTGCCGCTATAAACAGTCAACGGGCGAGGTTATTCTAGATTGCCAGACGCCTTTGTTGTCACTTACATATACGCCGTTTCAAATACTCTTTATATCAGAGAAGTCTCTTAATTGGCATACCCATTACAGTTTTCTGCAGATTTGTGAATGCCTCTTGTATCTATAGATGAGTGAGCCTTTCAGTGAGCATTCAGATAATAAACTTGAAAGTGCTGAGGAGAGAGTAACAAGTAACCAGGTCGAGATTTATTTCAGAGGAAAGGGTCTTCAGGTGCCACTTCCAATGTTTTCATTATCTAGAAGGTGACTGAACTCAAATTTTGTGGAGATGCATATATGAAATGTATTTCACTGGTTGATTTTATGAAATTAATCATGGAGGAAAGGCCAAGGGAGCCAATCTTGGGACCATTTGTAAAAGAGATCAGAAATAACATTAATTCCCTTTTCGATCAATATGTGAAACTTTTGACGTAAAAAACCATGGCAATGTGAAACTTTTGACGTAAAAAACCATGGCAATGGGAACACTGTAGAATGAGAGAAGTGGGGACTACCATAAGGAGTGAGAGTTCAAAGAGAGTCCAAATCTAAAACTATCATCATACCAAATTAGATGAGATTTTGGTAGCTCCCAAGCATTCCATATATTCTGAGCAACAAAGGTTCCCACAATTTTGATTGGAACAAGAGTGATTAGAAGGGAATGAAGACCAAGACCCTTCCAAGTCTTTCTGTCATAGGGAATACCTTCAACGATGTAATGGCATAACAAAATATCCCAAGCTTTGTCTCCTTCAAATGCATGAATAATCTATTTGACACAGATAACTAAGCCTTGGAATTTAATTTTAAGAAGGCCAAGACCTCCTACTTCATTAAGTTTGTAGCATATACTCCAAGGAATGCTTTGTAAACTTTTAGAGCTTTCATAATTGGTCGAAAGGAAATCCCTTAGGAGGCATTCCAACTTTAAGTGTGCAGCGTTTGAAATTTCCTAACATGGGGAATAATAAACATGGTTTGACGCAAGGATATTAGGAAAAAAAAAAACTTAACAGTTAGGGAGGGGTTTGGTGACCCAATAGGCAATGTTTTTTTCGACCCTCTATACAACATAATTCTGTAAATTAGAAGGAGATGCACTAAGAGGAAAAGGAAATACTAAGGAATTTAAACTCATCTTCAGATTGAATCCAATATTATTTGAACCCCTCTAACCAATGAGGTGGGGGAATTTTAGACTGCCCATAGCATTGTGTTTTCTCCCACTATATAGAGGATCATGAAACAAGATGAAAAAACTCCAAACATTCCATGGCATTGGAAACAAATGCTTCTTCTTCAGCAAGAGTAAGGAAGGAGTCATCAACTAGAAGATAAATGAATCCTTTAACTAAAATGGCATAGAGGGAAGGAAATAGGTGACAACCTTGTTTGATGGGCCTAAAAACTCAAATTGGTCTAATCGAATGCCATTAATGGTACTACAAGAGCATGCATCCTAAAAGAGCATATTGACCGTTTGAGCAAACTTCGTCCCAAACTAAAGTTCTTAAAGCATATCAATAATAAATTGGCACTCACTTTTACCATAGGCTTTCTCAAAATCAATTTTGATGAAAGGAGCTTTCTATTGTGATGAGCGAGCCCATTCCATCCCTTCCTAGATTATATTAAAATTGTCTTAAACGTATCTATTGAAAATGAAATATGTGTTAAGTTGTGGAGCTAAAAGCTTCACTGATGCTGACATGGAGGAGGGTGCAGAAGGGTTGCTGAGTGCCATGGACACCGGCGTCGGTCAGGCCAACCGACGTCGGCAGGATGGAGCAGGAAAGCAACCGACGTCAGTCAGAGATCGGCCAGCGTCGGCGACCCCCAGGCGGACAGGGACCGGCGTGGGTCGCCTGTGTGGTTCAACTGCGAGCTTATTATGGGCAGTTAGCTAACGAACCAAGTGTTTGCATGCTTAGTGCTAATTATAGACTAAGAGCTGCGGATCTAATTATTGTACTAGGTGTCTAATTATTGTTTGGATGAGATCTATATAATAGACTCATGGTTGTATTGTAAAAGTGTAACTACAGAGTAAGAGAGCATAATTATAAGCTCCTTCGGTGTGTGAGGTAGAGCAATGGTGTGTTCCTCCTAGTGCCACAGTACCAAGGTGGGTGCTGGATTGGAGAATTAGTAGGGTTCTTCAGGAGTGTATGATCTTAGTCATCAGGTGTGCATGGCTTCTATAGGAGATCTACATGGTAAGTAAGATCATTGATATGCAGGTGTATGTGTGTGCAAGGTCAAGGTTCACAGGTGTGCAGAACCAGCTTGATCTGTAGTTCAGAGATCGATAGGACAGCAACACAACAGGAAGTAGTATCAGGAGAGATCTACTTGTAGTACAGGTGTGTACTTGTGGAGTGCGTGGAGCACTTGTGGAGTGCGTGGAGCACAGGTGTAAGGTGAACACCAACTCAGTGTATGAGTTGGGTGTTGGGACCTAGTAGGGAGAGCTTTGAGGAGAGAATTACTGTTCACTTGAGGTGTGGGAAACCTCTGTAAGGTGGTGGAGAAGAAGTGGCATCTTCTTCATTGTATTCTTTTCTGTATGAGTATTAATACAAGTTGTGTATTGTCTCTCATATCTTGTGTTATTCTGAATTCTAGTTACTTGTTGAATCTGGTTTATTTCCGCATATTAAGTTGCTTGGTTTGGTAATCAACTGTGTGCTTCCGGGTTGGTCCTATTTCCAACAAGTGGTATCAGAGCTAAGGTTGCAGGAAGCAGGTTTTGTGTTTTGGTTACAGGTCACTTTCAGGGGTTTTTTGATTGAGTGGGAGCAGAGCAACGGCAGATCACAGTAAGCTAAGGATGGAGGAGTTGAAAAGCACAGATGGTTACTTAAGGTCCCATGGAAAGAAAGAGCAAGTAAAAGAAGATTATTGGTTGGTAGCAAATCAGCATGAAGAAACTGAAGATACAGATGTATCAGGTGTTGTTGCATAGGATGTGTTTGCAAGTTTCTTGGATAAAGTTGAATCTTGGATAAAAGATTCGGTTGCCTCTTTCCATGCAGCCCCAGGCAGAGGAGCTGGTGAGCCTTGCCAAAGAATTGGCAAAGGGGAAGTGAAGCTGAAATTGCAGATGGCCAACACATGGGTGTTGAAGGAGGTCATGCAGGTCCCAGGTTTGGAGATGTGGCTAATTTCTTCAAAAGAGTTGGGTGATGAGAGGTGTACGAGAACTCTCACAGCGGGTACACTTGAATTAGCTGGTGGTAAGAAAATAGGTACTTTTTATCTACTTGTTTATATTACTGATTCTTCTTCTATTGTGGAGACGTGGCTTCGTAGGCTTGGTCACATGAGTAGGAAGGAGATGCATGTTCTTAAGCGGAAGACAGATATATTTAATAGGCTTAAGAACTGGAAAGCCTTGGTGTTCTTGGAGGAGATGGCGGATAGAGATCAGTGGATGTGGCTGGATACTTCTGAGCAGGGCAGTTTGGACATGGGGATTGATTCAAAAGAGCTCACGGGTAAAAAGTCATCACTCACAGGAAACACAGGTACCGGCGTCGGCAGGAAAACCGACGTCGGTAGTAGGTAAGACCGATGTCGGTCATGAGGACCGACGTCGGCAGCAGGAGGACATCGACATCGGTAGGTTGGTAGTCGGGATAGGCACAGGAACTGAGGTCGGTTGGATGCAGACTGTGGGGTGGCCGAGGTCGGTCACTATAACGGATTTTGGGTGGACAGCATGCTGTCAAGGAGTCTCAAACACCCATATGGAGGACTGAAGATGTAAGTAGGCCCTCAAATTCGTTGTTCCTCTTCTTTATACTTGTTGCTGATTATAGAGCAGGAAGGATCCAGGAAACAGGTGGGAGTATGGCAGGGATATGATACAGAACCAAATGAGAGTTTTGGTAGGGTTGCCAGCCGGTGCGAAAGCACAAAGATGAATGGATTCCTTAGTTGAAGAATAGAGTGAACAGATACGTGAGACGGAAGACCAGGCATATGGTCTTGAGGAGCTGCAGGATAGTGGTACAAGTTTTGACAGGTGGAGGACGAAGCATGACTTCAGTCGATGTCAGGGAACTACTGTGGTTTGACTTACCAGGTGGATGATGAGTCGCGACATCATTCTGTTACTGTATGTGGATAACATGCTAGCTAGTAGGGGTGTACATACAAGGTTTTGCTGAGCTAAGGGTAAGATTAGTTCAGTGGCATGTCAAGAGGAGTTTTGAGCAGTGAAATTCTTTGACATGGGAGACATGGAGATCATAGGTAGATTTTGTCTCCAGTGGGAGCTGATGTGAATCAGGTGTTGGCGAGGTTCATTACGCAGGATGCAGAATCAGAGCGCACCAAGGGCTGGACAGTTCAGTGTCTGAAATCACATGAGGTCTAGTATAGCCCTGAGTTTTCCCAAGCAGTGGGAGTTGTCAGAGAGTTAGGAGCCAATTCAGAGAAGTGGATTCTCAGGTATTTGAGAGAGACCAGCAGCAGGGATTCATGCTATTTAGGGGTCAGGACTTCACTACATGTGTATGTAGGAACGGATGCGGTAGGGTACTCGGATGACAAGAGGTACATCACAGGTTGTGTGGTGGGTGGTCTTCAGGGTTGAGCTTGAAGAGGGATACAAACCAGGAAACAGATTAGACGGAGTATAGGTATAGGTATAGTGCAGCTATTTATCTCCAAGTGGGAGATTGTTAAGTTGTGGAGCTAAAAGCTTCACTGATGCTGACATGGAGGAGGGTGCAGAAGGGTTGCTGAGTGCCACGGACACCGGCGTCAGTTAGGCCAACCGACGTCGACAGGATGGAGCAGGAAAGCAACCGACGTCGGTTAGAGATCGGTCGGCATCAGCGACCCCCAGGCGGACAGGGACTGGCGTCGGTCGCCTGTGTGGTTCAACTGCGAGCTTATTACGGGCAGCTAGCTAATGAACCAAGTGTTTGCATGCTTAGTGCTAATTATAGACTAAGAGCTGTGGATCTAATTATTGTACTAGGTGTCTAATTATTGTTTGGATGAGATCTATATAATAGACTCATGGTTGTATTGTAAAAGTGTAGCTAGGAAGTAAGAGAGCATAATTATAAGCTCCTTCGGTGTGTGAGGTAGAGCAATGGTGTGTTCCTCCTAGTGCCACAGTACCAAGGTGGGTGCTGGATTGGAGAATCAGCAGGGTTCTTCAGGAGTGTATGATCTTAGTCATCAGGTGTGCATGGCTTCTATAGGAGATCTACATGGTAAGTAAGATCATTGATATGTAGGTGTATGTGTGTGCAAGGTCAAGGTTCACAGGTGTGCAGAACCAGCTTGATCTGTAGTTCAGAGATCGATAGGACAGCAACACAACAGGAAGCAGTATCAGGAGAGATCTACTTGTAGTACAGGTGTGTACTTGTGGAGTGCGTGGAGCACTTGTGGAGTGCGTGGAGCACAGGTGTAAGGTGAACACCAACTCAGTGTATGAGTTGGGTGTTGGGACCTAGTAGGGAGAGCTTTGAGGAGAGAATTACTGTTCACTTGAGGTGTGGGAAACCTCTGTAAGGTGGTGGAGAAGAAGTGGCATCTTTTTCATTGTATTATTTTTTGTATGAGTATTAATACAAGTTGTGTATTGTCTCTCATATCTTGTGTTATTCTGAATTCTAGTTACTTGTTGAATCTGGTTTATTTCCGCATATTAAGTTGCTTGGTTTGGTAATCAACTATGTGCTTTCGGGTTGGTCCTATTTCCAACAATATGTTTACTCTAGGCATATGATGAGAGGTTAAAAAACACCTCATACATACATACATAGAGAGAGAGAGAGAGAGAGAGAGAGAGAGAGAGAGAGAGAGAGAGAGAGAGAGAGAGAGAGAGAGAGAGAGAGAGAGAGAGAGAGAGAGATTTGAAAACAATCTCTTTGGACACATTCAAGAGCATAATAAGGTGCCAATTAAGAATTAGTTATAAGTCCCCACCCTTGGGAATGAACTTGATGTTGCACTGGTTAAGAATTGGTTTGAATTTCCAAATGATTGAACCTTGTGCAAATTTGTACCTATAATATCCCAAAGAGTTTGGTAAATTTCTCAAGGGAAACCATCAATCCCAAGGGCCTTATCATCAGCCATTTGGGATGTTGCCTCATGAATATCTTCTAAAAATAGTTAATGTTCATAGGAAAATCATTGACTCTTAAAGAGTTTAAAAGGAACAACGTGTAGACATTTTTTAGAGCATCTTCATGGGATAGGGAATTTTGATGGGAGATTAAAACTCTATGATAATAAGCTATAAAATTTTAAAGTATATCAGTAGTTTCATGAGTCATTAATTGGCATCACATATGGCCCTCACTCTATTGACCAATTTTCTGGACCATATGAGAAAACAAACATCTTTATAAAGTTGGTTCTTAACTTCTAACCAATGCATATGGGCACAAATTTAGGCACCACTAGCTCAATATGCCTCTTCAACCTTCATTGTGTGTCTCCAGTTGGTAGTATATTCTTTTAAGTCCTCATTGAAATGGAGTAACTTCAATTCCTACGATGAATGAATAAACTCACACTATGATGCCTCATGGGATTTTTGACTAAAAACACTTCTTGTTTTATATTAACATGGAGAAATGCAATGGTCTGTGAGATGGCATCCCTCCCACTAGGAAATCCAACTTAACTACCAAAAAGGTGTGGATCAAGGTTCAAAATCTATTTGATATGAGATTGAGTCAATTCATGAGTGAGATGAATTGTGCTAAGGTAAACTCGAGACTTAAATATTTTTTACTAAGGCATCTATCACCCAATATATAAGTGGATGGGAAGATGGTTAGATAACATAGCTCACATAACCACACTAACAGGGAGACCAAACCTTGTCATTTCATTATATGCAGTTGGAACAGGTGAGCCACAAGGTTTTGGAGGAGAAAAAATAGTGGTGTTTGGGATCATATAACCTAAGTTTATTACAAATATAAAACCATGCCTCTCTTCACTGACACAACACCACATTGGGAAAAATTCCTCTTTATCATCCATATATTCAACCATGTTGAAATCACCACACATAATGCAAATGGAGTCTAGAAGCGTGTCAAAAATACATTACCAAAACATTTCCCTTTCAACAACATAATTAGAGGTGTAGATGTTGGAAATATTGAGGGAAAGACAATCAAACTTGAAAAAGGGTCTAGAAAACCCAATGAGTGGGGTCAAAACCCCAATCAACAACATGAGGATCCAAGTCAGGCACAATAAGTTTGACCATTCCACCACATTTATTATTATTATTGGACATGTGGCATAATGCTCTAGACCAAATAGATATAGTAGTGGAATGAAGTAAAAATCCATATATTTTAGCTTCTTGCAAACACAAAAAAATCATATTAGAAAAAAACTGATAATTGTCCCTAACCATAAACTTCAGGGATGAGTTAGTAAGGCCTTGAACATTCTAAGAATAAAGTTTCATTGGGAAAAATTAAGGTTCATGTTGGTTCTATAATCCAAATAATCTAAAATTAAAAGGTTTTAGACAATTATGCATCTTTATTGCCACACATGTAGTCACCAAGTTGAAAAGTGCATTGTATTTCTTTTAAATACTCACCATCCTCAAGAAATGGTGATGGACTATGAGAGCAAAGCATGACTAGTTTGCATTAAAATACCACAATATTATTAGTCAATCCTAATGCCTTCATCTATGAAATATATTGTGATAATTTGTAAATATAAACTTATCTCTAAGGACATGAAAACATCATCACCACCTATGGTGTACATGAAATGGGTGGCATTTCCTTAGAAACAATGGGAACCGTTTTTTTTTTTTTGTTACATTAGAACCACTAGTGGGTTTATACACAATAGCTAGTACTTTCCACACATTGCAATCTTGTTAGTTTAATTTTTTAGTGGTGACTATATTCTACCCATCTATGGATGTAATAACTTTGTGTTCACCTTTGGAGAGGTTTTGGGCTTACTAACAAGACATGAGTTAGTTATGAGAGGGAATTCACAAATCTTTTGGTCTATGGCTTGACATTGAAAGTATGTGTTAGGCATGTTGATATAAAAGATACATTTTAAAATATGCTTATCTCATATTTGAAAATATATTATTTCCTTCATATCCATCAAAAAATTAATCTTGGCACACATACATTTCTACAACCTATCCACATAATATATTTTGCTCGTGGAAAATAAATTGACATAAGGGCTTTATTTGGGCATGTGTTTTTTTGTGTCCTAGCTACATATAATTTAATAAAATAGAAGAAAATAAATATACATGTAGGATTAATTAAATATTTTATGAAACCCTAAATAGGTAGGGGAATGATGTAGAGGAAACACTTAACAACTCTCACTTATATCTTATTTCAATATATAGCGCTTTGATAAAGGTTCATTTTCTCATTCATTGATTCAAAAATTCATTTTATTATTTAAAGTGATTATGATATTTATCATGCTCATGATATTCCCATTGGACCCCTCATCCAACTCACAAAACCTCTCAAGAAATCTATCACCACTTACACAACTTCTTCCATACTAGCAAAGTTCCTTGTAGCCTTTTTTAGGCAATTTCCTCTTGTACAGTCAAGTATAAATTAGTTTTGAAAAAATAATACTCGTTCCTATCACCCTCTATCTCATTATACCTCTCTACAAATTTTCTTCACAAAACTCTGCTTGTGATTCACTTTTTTAGTCCTTTACAATGCTCTGTTTAGGCATAATTAGGTCTTCCTTACCCTACAACATACACAGTCACTCATATCCATATGTTGCCATACTTGAAAAAAAAATCCATAATATCTTAGTAGATATTATACCATATCAAATTAAAAAAATTTAGAAATTTTTACTAATGGGAACTTCAGATAAATGGATTTTTGTCTCAAAATCCTAATGCAGGGTTTACAGTGTCTGCAAGGACCTGAGAGCAAAGTTTTTTATGGTTTTGTGTTCCACAAATGTTTTTAAAACACTATGAAGGTTTGGTAGGATTTTTTAAAACTCCACACACATTTCCAAGCATTTTAAGTGTCCCTTGACCATATGTTACCCCTTTTCACCATGAACTATATGTTGATTGTGTGTATAGTGTTACAATCATAGGGTATGGACTGGTTCTTTCATACTTAAACTTAGAAAAATATAAATAAATATAAAATTAACTTCAAGAACATTAAATAAAATCCTTACCAATTATTAGAGGCTATAAAGTCCACATTTCTCTTTGATTCTCTTAACACACAATACTTTCTCAAGCATCTTAAGACAGTGTACAAGAACAAGAAATAGAGTTTGTAATCATTCCTACAAAAGTGAGAACTTATAATTTATTAATATTGGAATATTTTATATTAAAGTATAATTCCATACACACGTATATCAAACATCATTTATTAACCTTCATACAGTCTTCCATAATGTTGGTGCATACTACTTATCTTTAATGCAAAAAATAGGTCACAGGCATATATAGTCAGTATATCCAACTGAGAATTATTTCATTGAATTTATTTTCATCTAAATTATATTAAAATTAAAATTAAATTCTAAAACTCTCTTAGAAAAACAAACAAGTTTTATATCAATTATAGCTACTCTAACCACCTTTCGACCTTCCAACAGTCACTAGTAAGCAAGTTTGCATATTAGCACAAATAGCAAGATTGATTTTCCATACATGTGTGCATTAATACCCATGTATATACACATGGTGTCTTCAATTAGTTTCACCAGCCATTTGGACCTTTTAATAATCCTTAAAATCCTCCCACAACACCTAAACTAGAAAAAATTATTCAAAAATTCAAATTATGAAAATTGGCAAGAAAATGCCAATTTGAAAATCTAGCCTACCTAAGCACCCCTAGAAACTTGGAAAACATTTAAAATTGTACATTAATACTCTTAACACCCTTAAAACACCCTAATCATGCTAATTTACCATAAAACATCTAACCAAATAAAAAATTCTCAAACAAACATAAAACATGTCATCTTTTGAAGCATGATCTTGCATCATACTAATGAGGTGTAAAAGAAACTTTCTATGAAAGTTTATTCAGCTTTTATTAACCTCATCCTCAGCATATCTCTCTTTTTCACTCCAACTATGCAAGGTCACATCCTCCTAGATCCCAAGGCCTGTGATTAACTCATAGGTGTCCTTGTTCGTTGACAAATGCCACCTTGCCTTCTCTTTTGAGGTTATTTTCCTGCATATTGATTTCCCACCTTATAATTTTTAACATCTTGTTATTCTCATATGACAAATATACACATGAAACACATAAGTTAATCATAACCAACTCCTTCTTGTCTTCTATGAAGCCACTCACTTGCACTCTCATGGTTGTTTATGATGTACTTAGATCTGTTGCTTGTTGTTCCATCTTATTGCCTACAATATTGCCATCCTCTTCATTTAATTATTTGTCTCTTGTTATTTTTCACTCTTCATCTGATCAATCACTTCACTTTCCATTTCAAACTCTCTAAATATGTTTATCTTCTTAGCAAAGTTATCTAGAAACTCTATGCTTTGTATCAAGGAAAAGTGACAAGACAAGTTTGAAAACATCTTTTCCAATTATTCATATGAAAATAACTCATATTTCTAGACTGACTATAACAAATCCTTACTTCTTGCATTCAACACCTAAGAATGCTTGTCTGTTGATGCATCATTCTCTCTCATTTCTTTGGCAACTTGTACTACATTGTCTTCACCTCAGCACTTATTCTCAACTATCACTCTCTTGTCCTCAAGACTACAACTAATTTATTTTGGAAAGTATTCCTTCTCTCCAAACATCATCATACTACTATGGATCTCCTTCCATGCTTGACTATCTTTCAAAGGGGTGAGTGTGTGCTTACTTTCACCCTTCTCAATGGTGTAAGTATATTCTCTACCATCATGCATAACTCTCTTATCATATTAACATGGTCTACCAAGTATTATATGGAAAACATCAATGAGAATCACATCACATAAAATTCTATCTTTATAGCCACCAATATTCAAATCTACATAGCATTGTTCATTCACTAGAACTTGATAACTGTTTTAAATCCAAGAGACTTTGTAAGGACTTGGATGCTTCTTGATTTATAATCCTATCTTAGTTACCATCATGGAAGACACAATATTATTTTTACTACCATTATCAATTATTACTTTGCAACATTTACCTTTGCTCTTGCACATGGTCTTGAAAAATGTCTTTCTCCATGGTGGTTCTCTCTCCTCATGGCTTGTCTTTAAAAGTACTCTCCTCATCAATAAACTCTCCCATGTTTTAGGTTCTTCCACATAGTTTTGAAATGAATCTATGCTCTCCTCTTATTTTTGAACCACTTGATTTCTACTCTCACTCCAAGATCTACCACTTTGAATGTCTTTTGGATACTTATATGATCTATGTCCTACAAATTTGTTGTACTTGATGCACTTTCTAGCAAACCAATTGTTTCCTCTTCCTCTACCATATGATCTTTCACATTTGTATCTATAACCACCTCTACTAGATGGACTTGAACTCTCAGATCTACTACCAACTTCTTTGCTTTGACTTTGCTACTATTTTTTATTACCTAGTTGTCCTCTTCCTTCTTGATGACCTCTACCTCTGTAGCTTCTACCACCTCTACCTCTATTTTGTTGACTTTTCCTTCTAGAAAACATTTCCTCTGCCTTCAATTTAGCTTGATATGCCTCCTCTACTATTCTTTATGACAAAATGTTGATCTTGTCTTGAATGACAAACTTCAGGCCATTGATGTACCTGAAAACCTTTTTTGCATCTTCCCTAGGTATCCTGGTCAAATAGTTAGCTTGTAGAATTCCTCTATGTACTATTTCACCATCATGTATTTTTGTCTCAAATTTTGTATCCTCCTAAAAAAATTGTTATGATAATCCTTAGGCATTATTTTTCCCTTCATCTTGGCCAACATTATATCCCATGACCTTATATGCTCTTTTCTCCTTCTTTCTTCATGTATGCCATCCCACCATAAGGATGCATGACCCTTCAACCTTATCAATAAAAAATTCACCTTCTTTTCCTCATTCAACTCTTCATAATTTAATTACTTATCCATGATTGTGATCCAATCAACCAGCTCTTCAACACTGAGACTACCCTCATACATTAGCACCTCCATCTTGGGGTTTGATGTCACTCTAAGGACTACACTTATAAACATATATTCCACTATAAATTCCACTCATTATTTTTTTAATTCTTGAGGACCCTCATCCTCTCCCTCACTTACATCACCCCTATCCATCTCTCTTTTTTGATCCAACTCCATGGCTTACAACCTTGCCTACAAGTTCCTTACCTCAACTACCAATGCATCAAGTACCTACAACCTTATTTGGGTTTATACTTATCCTCATCCTCTAGATACCATATTATCTTAATATGCTCCTAATATATCCTAAGATATCATATCAAATGATGCAGAAGAAACACTTAACAACTCTCACTTATACCTTGTTTCAATATATAACTCTTTGACAAAGGTTCATAGGTTCATTTGCTCATTCATTGATTCAATAATTCATTGGATTATTCAAAGTTATTGTGATATTTATAATTATCATGATAGTCCTATTATACCCCTCATACAACTCACAAAACCTCTCAAGACATCTATCACCACTTACATAACTTTCATACTAGTAGAGTTCCTTGTAGCCTTTTTTAGGTAATTTCCTCTTGTACAATCAGGTACATATTATTTTTGAGAAAATAATACTCTTTACTATCACCCTCTATCTCATTATACCTCTCTATGAATTTTATTCACCAAAATATTCTTGTAAGTCACTTTTTTAGTCCTTTGTAATGCTCTGTTTAGGCCTAATTAGGTCTTCCCTACCCTGCAACATACATAGTCTCTCATATTTGTATGCTAACATACTTAACTAGACAAAAAAACTCCATAATATACTATTATATATTCTCCCCTATAAAATTTAAAAATTTTATTAATTTTTACTGGTGGGAACTTCAAATTAATGGATTTGTCTCAAAACCCTAATGCAAGATTTATAGTGTCTGCAGGCACCTGAGAGCAAATTTTTTTATGGTTTTGTGTTCCAAAAAGGGTTTTAAAATATTTTTAATGTTTTTTAGGATTTTTTAAAAATCCACACACATTTTATTATCATTTTATGTGTCCCTTGACAAGTCTGTTACCCCTTTTCACCATGAATTGTATGTTGACTATGTGTATAGTGTTATAGTCACAGGGTATGGACTAGTTATTTCATACTTAAACTTAGAAAAATCTCAAGAAATATAAAATGAACTTAAATAAATTTAAATAAAATCCTTACCAATTCTTATATGCTATCAAATCCACTTTTTTCTTTGATTCTCTTCACACAGAATGCTTTCTCAGGCATCTTAAGACAGTATACAGGGAACAAAGTTTGTAATTATTCCTACAAAAGTGAGAAATTATAATTTATTATTATTGAAACATTTTATATTACAAGATAATTATATACACATTTATATCAAACATAATTTTTTAACCTTTATACAGTCTTCCACACTGTTGGTGCATATTCAGGCACTTATCTTCAATGCAAAAAATAGGTCACGGGCATATACAATCAGTATATCCAACTGAGAATTATTTCATTGAATTTATTTTCATAAAAATTATATTAAACTTAAAATTCCATTCTAAAACCATCTCAAAAACAAAAACCTAAAATTTTGATATCAATTATAACTACTCTAACCACTTTTGGACCTTTCAACGATCACTAGGAAGCAAGTTTGCATATTGGCATAAATATCAAGGTTGATTTTTCATACATATGTGAATTAAGACCCATGTATAGACACATGGTGTATTTAATTAGTTTCACAAACCATTTTTACCTTTGAATACTCCTTCAAATCCTCCTACAACACCTAAACTACATAAAATTATTCAAAAAATCAAATTATGAAAATTAGCAGGAAAATGCCAATTTGAAAATATAGCCTACCTAAGCACCCATAGACACTTATAAAACATTCCAAAGTGTAAATTAATAATCTCAAAACCATTAAAACACCCTAATCATGCTAATTTACCATAAAATTTTTGACCAAAGCAAAATTTTCTCAAACAAACACAAAACATGTCATCCTTTAAAGGATGCTCCCGCATCAGGGAAGATGTGGAAAGTCTACCAATTCAAGGATTTTTATTTTATATTTTTAAATATGTTTAAATACATACTATATTTGGAAAAAAATCATAAGGTGTTGCAAATAAACCATATGCTATGCTTGACTATGAAATTACAGTTTTCAACATTGGAAATTTTAAAAATAGAAAAGCCTTTGGTTAGGTTTTGCATTCCCTCGAGATTAACACCATGGGGTTGCTAGTTATGATGAACCCAAATTTTTATTATAATATCTAAGGGCATTTGGATATTAAAGTAAGAAACCAAAGATAAATTATCAAACCAATGACATACTTTATCAAATTTAGGACATTCTAAGATAACATCTAGCATAGATTCAAAAAGGAAAGATTTGTTACCTCATGAAATAATTTTAAGACAATTTTTTTGGCTCATTTTGATGCCATGTATATTCATATATTTGTTAAAAACACTTTCATAAAAATATTCAATCCTTGAGGAGTTAGTCATAGTAATATAAGAATCACCACCCAAGGGGTGGTTTAATGGAAAGCTAGACATAATTAATGTGATGGGACTAATGTCATCCCTATAATGGCAGTGTGATGGCTAAGGAAAATGCATGAAAACATAAATGCATAATAGTGTCACTTTCCAAATAACTCCATATCTTACCTAAAATTTTGTAATCACCTCCTTTAAATTTAAAAAATTACTTAAAATTTTTCATTACCCTACTAAAAACAAAAATTGTTCACCCAAATAATGATGTTTGGTGTCCTCTACATTTAATTTTGCTTAGATTTTAAGATAGCTTTATATGATAACATAATATATATACTATGATATATAATATATATACATTCCTTTAAATTTCAAGATACACCCAAATTAGATGTTATTTTCCAACAAAACATAAGTTTTTTACCATCAAACCCACCAAAAGCTTCAACTTTGGAGGAGTCATCTGTGAAGTGACAATTTAATATATGGTGAGTAGTTTTTGAGGGATGTGTAATTTAATTTTTTGATCATTTCCTTTACTTTTCAAGTCTCTCCATCTGACTCATGAAACTGTGTAGTGCAGAGGGTGGAAAAGAAGATTTCCTAGATTTCCTTTTAGGTTAAGAAACACCTTTCTTTAGTTGGTAAATTCTATGCTTAGGCTAAAGTTATGGAAGCTCCTATGTCTATTTCTCTAAATATTGGGCACCTTATACAACTCCATACAAAAAAATGGAATGCCTTCTTAGAGATTACCTATGGGAAAATTGTGAAGGATCTAAATGTTTTCATACAGTACCATGGGAAATTTTCCTCAAACCTAAAGAGATTTAAGGATCCTACTTTTTTGACATAAAACTATAAGGTATTTCCCTCTACATCAAGTGGATTATTATCTCACTTGAATGGGAAGAGGTCTATAAAGTATTCACCATTGTATATATCAATGTTCCCCCTATGAGAGAAAAAAATTTCAATCCCTTCTAATTATCCTTATGCTAGTCAAAATTTCTTACCCCTTCATGGATAAAATAATTTGGAAGGCATAGGAGTTACTTATTCATAAGATAATTTAGAATGGGGATACTTTCATGTTGTTAATCTTAATCAACACTCATTATTTGTGGTAGTCTCTAGTAATTACTTATTATTTCTTCAATTTTTGGTACATTGGATTAAACATTTTTTAATTTTCAAAAAAGGGTTTAACAACATTTTTTACTTCTTTTATCGATAGTCCAGGGAATGGCACTCATAGAGGCCTTCTTTCAAATGAAAGTATCAACTCAATTTTATGGATTTTTAAATCAATAGTAATATTCAAACAACAATACTATTGATGTGGGTTTTATACAAACCATAATAGTTTTAGGAATATAGACCCTATTAGATCAGGACTAGTTTCTAGTCACTCCAAGGCATGAGTTATGGGTATTCACTTTTGTAAATAACCACATGGTGTAATAGAGGTGGATAATTATGGATCATGTTACCTCGTATCATTAGAATGACTAAAATTTTAACCTATTATTTAAAATGGGTTATACACATGATATAGGCTAAAGTGGTTTCAATCAAAAACTTAAAAAAGGTTAAGGTGGGGTAGAGAAGAAAAGAATATGTTTTTTGGTTGATTTGAATAATTTTCCCTCTCAAGATAATTGGTTATGTATAATTGATCAAACATAATTTACCAATGTCTATCCTATCTTAGCTACAAGTACAAAATATGACAAACACATTATTGAGCCTAAGAAGAAAATTATCTATAGAATGACTTTATGACCTTAATCCAAAAGATATTGTTAGTAAATAATTATCAAAACACATTCAAATTACCAAACAAGGTGAAAATCCTAAATAATAATCATAAGGTTGGCTATAATAACACTCATTTCAATCTAACATCTACAATAGTACATGAATCATTTCACAAAATAATGCTAACATAACATAAATTCTTCAAAGCAATCATAAATGTGAGAAGATAGATAATTAACAAAACTTATGAACAATCCTTGAACTATCTTTCTTGTATTAATTTACCAAAATCTCCTCCTCCTTTTACAATAAATAAAGAAATGTATAAAATGATTTGGATGGGCACCAATTCATCTTAAAAGCTTATTTCATGTATAAAAACTAAACAAGATAAATCTATTTTTATGAAAAGCTTTTACATGCAAAGATTTTCTTGCTTTACAAGAAAAATCTAAAATAATCCAAAATAAATAAAATAGATGGCAACTAGGATAGGTGTGTGGAATATTTTTCCATTAGAGTATTTGAATTGAAAAATGTAATAACTAAATAATAATGTACGGATGAGTCTAAAATAAAGGCAATTGAATTTGGTGATGTGGACATGGCTGATGTGAAAAATACTATTGATGATGCAACACTTACTATAATAAAATGAATACACACTGAATTAGAACATGTCACTAAATTTGTTATAGCTATTATTGATGTTGCAATAGTTTCAACATTTATAGTATCTAAACCATATGATATCAAGACAATCATTACAGATAAATATGCCTCTGAGAACATGACTCCAACTAATGTGGACACTATCTTTTCCATTAGAGAGGATGCTGTAGATGTAGATAAAAGAGTCATAGATGAAGAATGAGTTGATGCTTAACTTGAAATTTGTCTTTGTTTATCCATTTATTCTATCTCTTTCTTATTATTTAGAGTTGTCTCACATACTTTGAAATCTCCTTTTATAATTTATAGATTAATAATGGTCACTTTAAATAATGATCTCATTTTTCCCATTAGCCTATCATGTATATCCAAGGAGACTTGTAATTATTCCTTAATCACTTAGGATCTATCGATTTTCTATTTTTGAATGTAATAAATCTATAACTTGTTTATTACCCATTTAGTTGGCATTATTCATCCTCATTCTAAAATTCTTCATTAAATATTGTAATTGTTGCTCAAGTATGCTTCGGTCCATCACCTTGCCATCAAGCATGTATATGGAATGAATAATTTCCTCTTTGAATAACTCAACCATCATTTTAACTTGAGCATTAAACTAAGATACTATGGTCTTCATCTCATTATGCTAGTCTATCAAATCCTTCCTTTTGCTATTAACATAGTTCTAAGCTAAAAACTATATCTTGAAGTGACAATAAATTCAACTTAGGAAACAATTTTTACCTAACCACTTTGGAAATATTGAGAAATTTTTTAATTGAAAATCAAATTTTTATTAATTAAAAACTAAAATAGTACAATGTTGATCATACAAAAATGGGTGGAAACATGAGGTTTGAGCTTTCAAGTTGAAACATGGTCTATTATCTCTAGTTTGAAACAATTGGGTCCATTTATGAAATTAGGTCCTACCTATCCTGAGTGGGTATGCATGAAATATGGATACTTTGACAATCTTACAATCCCCATTTATGTTACGATTCAACTAAAAAATAATCACATGCTCTACCAACTTGTCAGGGAAACACCTTGGTAATAAAAAAGGTGATAATATGGTTCCCTCCATTCTTATAAAACCAATGTGATCTAGATAAAACCAATAATATAGATAAAACCAATAATCAAAATTTTATTTTAGAGAAATTTTTACATCATCAGATAACCTAGGAATGGTTTGACATTAGCTATATGCATTATATGAATTATTCAAATGATTGATTGTAGACTAATGTTGGTAGTAATAATGACTAAATGTAGTAACTCCAATACCCAAGTAGGATAGCATTGTCTAACCACCATCACATAATAGAATTTATAGGGATTAGTCCAAGCTACATGCCTCAGGTGAGTGCATGAGGTTACTCCTCATGTGATATGATAACACACAAGCTCGTTGGAAACTTATTTCCATTGGGAGCATAACCAATACTTAGCTATGTGAAGTTAAGGAAAAAGAACCAACATTTTTGGTTTTGTTTCCAATACATGTTTCACTTTTTGGTACGATGGTATAACAATTCTTGAGTGGCTATTTTTGGAAAATTTCAAGCATTGGGTTGCTACTGTAGAATAGAAATTTACACTCCAATATCTTGTACCAAGATTTTCTATGTATACATGTGTAGAGCATCACCTATATTACTCTTTGTATGAAACATTCTTTATATAATTATCTATTCACTTACATGCTTGGATTTTGGCATATGTGCAAGACCTCTCAAGAAATTATAAATAGAAGGCTTCCTAGTCAGTAGAACATTAGATGGCCTTAGATAAATTGGAAACTACTTGGACACAAGTGATAGGAGTTTGGCGAAAGGGAACACTTAATAACTATATTTTAGAATAAATGGTCACTAGATATTCTTGTTTGGATGAATCACGATTTGAATTTCTAAGGGATCCATGAGAGATGTGTATCAAGAAATTTTATTGAGAGATTACGAAATTTATGGTTGATTCTAGGCTTGATAACTTCCCCATAGATGATTAACCTCTCTCATGCATGAGCAGTGTGACTAGTGGGTAAATTGAAGGGTATGCATTGGTATGGGATTATTAGTCTAGTATGGAAGTCTGATAATGGGAATTGTGGAAGCATGAGTATGATAAATCTAGGTGTAAGGCTATGAGAGGTAGTGATCCTAGAGGCAGATGGGAGGATACTAGAAGTGTTACAAGAATATATAAGAGGGCATAAATCCATGGTGACTACTCCCTAACCATGGATTTATGCCCTTCACCAACATAGGTATACATGGAAGAAATAAGACAAACATTGATAGTGGAACCCAATCTAAATAGACCAAATTAGCCCACCACATTGCATGTTCATGCATTTGAATTTGATGAAATTCTTGTTATAAATTGGGATACTGATAATGGGTGGATGCACAAATTTGGGGGACAAAAAAGGTGACACAATAAAAAATATAAACTTTTCTATAAAGGGCATACAACATTTTTTTTTAAACTAATGCAAATTCCATAAGGGTCAATATTGACCCTAAAGGACATATGCCCTTTGCAGTCTAAAGGGCATACAACCTTTTACCTATGTTGTTTTTTGTTTTCTATTTTTGTGTTTGACCTATATTTGTTTTTGGTTTGTGTTTTTATGATTTGTTGTGTTGTGTTTTTTTGTAAGTATAAGTTTACACTTAATTTTAAATTACATTTTATATTCTTATACTTTAAATTTTTTTCCCTAAATATAAAAAATTAGGGCCATTTTGCATCTTCTAAATGGATTACAAAGCTGTAAGAGTTACCATTTAGAAGTTAATTTTTTAAAATCCATTCTGCTCAATACTTAGTTTTCAAAATTTTAAGATCAGAAGATAGAATGAGAAATGAGGTTTCAAATCATGTTATGTATGTAATAGATCTATACCATTAAGGATTACATGCCTATTTTACCTACTTGAGTATTCCCTACCTACTTCATCTACTTGAGTATGCCCTACCTAATTGAATAATCAAGCCATATCTTGACCTCAATGAGTATGCCCTACCTAAATACACAAGCCATATCTTGATCTTTAATATTACCTACTAGTGTCAAAGTAAGTGATTCACTTATTCAAACCGGTCTACTTCAAGGTCTTCTATAAACTTGTTTGCAATTAGGTATCTTCCTAACCATAAACTATCTCTTGGTCTATCATAAAATGTATTCTAAGTATTGGTATTGAAATACTAATGACCTTATTCTTTAGTATTATCTCTTGAATTTATCCTCTGTATTCAAATCAAAAGACATTTTCAATGACTTAAAATAGGGTACTCAATCCCAAGACAGTATTCTACCTTCAAGCAAAACCCTTCTTTGACTCCTCAAGCACTCAATTGTACATCCTCACTTCTTTGAACAAGACTATAAGGGTTTCACCAGTTATTTGACTCAAGATTCTTAGTGCATGAATAAATTCAACTCAAAACTCAGTTGATAACAACTCTACCCTTTATATGCCTATTAGGCCAAATTTTGGCTCTTAAGGAATTGATATAAAGAGGTATACAAGTATATTTTTTTTGGACTCTTTCACTTCAAAAACTCAATGAAAATCTCAATACAATGATACAAGACTGATAGGTGTCTTTACACAAGCTTAAACTACCAATTAGATCACCAAAGTGCCCAAAAACTTGACTAAGTCATAAGAACTATTGCAGTATGGTGTATAGCATGTTTGGTCTTGAAAATGTGTTCTTAATCTAATCTCATCAAAAGATTCTTATAAATATTTCTTAATATTTTTGGAGACTATCTTTGAGGATGAGAAACCAATTTCCTTTATTGGTTTCTTAAGAATTGGACTTCAATGGCAACTTTTTTCTTTAGGTCTAGATGACCTAATCTGCCTACTTAGAAGTATATTGACTTGGAAGTATTCTATAGTGTTTACACAATAGAGTTTTCTCTTGATTGAGCTTTCCTGTGATTATCTATAGGTAGATCAAAAAATAGTCCTCTATATTTGTAAGCACAAGGTGAGTTTGAGCATGTTACCTATTGAAATACCTTATAAACCTTCTCTAACAACTTCCCTCTGAGTTTGATGAGATTCCAATAGTTTATATGCAATTTATGGTTCTTTTTGTATCAAAAACCCTATTCTAGGGTTTGAATTTGTACATAAAGCCCAATAACTTCAAATTTATTTTTTATACAACTTAAAGACTATTTTCAAGAACCAACACTTGGAACAGAGTCTTAACTGCCTCCCTCAACTTCTCCAATCTTATAAAAAAACTCATGCAACTTTTTTACATGATACAAGAGACTGTAAGTGACTATAGATATACAAAAAATAGGGTTTAGAAGGTTTCAATGAAATGAACCTTGGATCAAGTATAAATTATCTTTAAATGAAGTTGGATTTCAATCACACATGAAATAAATTTGTGAATACAATAAATTAAGTAATAACACACCTTTAATTCAAAATAAAATGATTCTTTTGACTACATATACCCTTGTTTTGTCTTGATAGACTATCAACTATGTTTACAGTCATGAAGTTCTTCACTTTTTAAGCTTTTTATGACCTTCAAATCCTTCTTTTTTAAGGTTTGAATTTGATCAAGTTGTTGGATATGTATTATACTTGGAGATTTCTTAACAAACTTATTCTCAACTTATAAAATGAACTTTAATTAATGGGTATATCAATATGCATAAATGCATATCATGTATCATGCAACCTATAACATATATATAGTAATGATACAATCATTCATACATTACTGTAGACACTAGAAAATTGCACACTTGTAGTTCTAGGTGTTTGAATGCCTCAAAACCACCTTAAATCCTCCTAAAACCTTCTTAACTAATTTTTCCACCCTCATAACTTAACCAAAGTCCCTATTCTACCCATTTCTATTTAAAAAGTATTATTTTAAAACACCATTCAAAAATAGTTTTTGAAATCACTATTCACCAAATGCTATTCATGAAACACTATTCACTATGGGACCCACTTTCACTATTCATGATGACATGAAAAGTGACATGGAAAATTACATGGCATGTGAGATAGCATGTGACATGGCATATGACATGAAAAATGGCATGGCATGTGACATGACAAAATGACATGGCAAAATGATGTGGCAAAGTGGCATGGCTTGATACCCCACCTTTAGCCCCTTTTTCCAAGATGCTTAATGACCTCATTTAAACATCACAAGGGTCCCCACTTTAAATGGGTCTAAGTTATCCTCAAGGTTAAGTAATTTGACTTGGTTTTACATTTTCATATGAAAATAGCCTTCAAAATTGACTTACCTCCCCCTTTCACACCTTGGGAGAGATAAAGAGCCCCCATTTTGGAATTCTTAGCCCCAATAAGAGACTTATCAACCCAAATTGGAATATTCACCCACCTCACCTTGACTCACCCATTCCCCCTTGAAAAATTCTTCCATATTTGGTGGGAGAACTCTTAAAAGTCATAAATGAGGACAAATAAAGGTGTAACAAAGTCTTCGGTCCCATTTTCAAACCATGTACACAATTACTTTTAAACCTAGAATTAAATGCAAGGTAGGGAGACTTGAAAAACCCCATAGGAATATTCCACCAACACCATCCTTTAACTTGAGGTAAAATGTACCATACTTCTAAGATGCCCTCTTTTGGCATGTTTCCTCACAAAAAACTACAAATACCCCCCCTCTCCTTCACCGAAGGAAGCGGTTGAAAAGTTAGAGTATTGCTACCTAAATTTTATTTTAGGTGTTCATCAATTTCAAGGAGGTCATTAATATTCCACATATTATAGGAAAAAAATTCAAATTAACTAAGCTCTACTGAAATTGCCTCAAGATATCTTCATCAACAACCTTCAACAAACCATCTTCATCAATAAGCATCTACAAACATTAAGGTAATATTTTATTTTTTTATTTCAATTTATTTATTTATTTCATTTTGGACTCCCTTCCATTAAAATTTTCACTCCACCATTCTTCTCTTCATCCCTTCCTCATCTTACCATTTACCCTTTTACCCCTTTACCCCATTTTGCCTCTTTACCATATTCCTCACTTGACCTCTTTCACCTCTTTGCCACACTCGACATATTCTATTATTTGACTCATATATCCATTTACCATTTTTTTATATTTGTATCCTTGATCATTTACCCAACCCAACAAAATAATCCTTTTGACCCTTACCATTTTACCCAAACCCCAAAACTATGGCCTTGCATTGGCTAGTTTTAGTATGTGCTAGATTTAGTCATTTTTTATTTGAATAAGTATTTCATTTATTTTTGTACTTAGAATTTAATTTATCATTAATTTAAATGAAATTACCTTTATTTTATTTTATCATCTTTATTTGTTATTAGGGGAGTGTATTGACAACCATCCAAGGAAGCTTTAGCTTCTTGGATCTAGCATATTGCCAGGCGGTACAACCTGCATCTTTGTCTAACCAACAAGATTATGGTAGTGTTGTCTTATTGCAGGTATTCCTTCCAAAAAAAAAAGGATTTACTTCTTCATCTGGTCATCAATGAGTGCATGTTTACTAGGTACACACCCTTCATCTTGTGTTTCTATCTTTTCTCATAAATTAAATATTTGCATTATTTTATGTTCATCAAATGAAATTTGAAATCTGAAATTTATTTTGGCATAAAATAAATCCTTGCATTCTTCTATTCTCATAAGTTTGAAATATGAAATTTCCTTTGGCATAAAATAAACTTTTGTATTATTCTATGCTCATTCAAAGACATCAAAATTTTTCTTTGGTTTAAAATCAAGTACATTCATGGTTTGATTTCTTAATTAACTCATGTAGATTTAATTAAATAGGTAAATTAATCATATATTCACTTTTCTTCTTCACACACAAACTGAACCACTTTTATAATCAACACACCAAACTAATACTTGAGACAAGGTCTGACTTGGATTCATCACCAAGTGGCAACCTTACTCCTACCCAATTTTTGTACTCAAATTTAATCACTGAGGGGTTAACCAACTCCATTCTCTGGTGGAGTATAAACTCTGAACAAAGGGTATATTTTGGCTACATGGCCCAACTCAGCTTCAATTTTGTGAAGTGCAGGGAACAAGCCCCCAGTACTAGGCCATGTACTTGGTTCAGTGCAGAATTGACTCTTGATTGCCTAAACATCCCAAAACTAAACTTAGATGGATTTGTTTAGGACCTTTTTAAGCCAATTCCCTTCATACTCATTTAAGGCTTAAGCCAACAAGAGATAATTAAAACTCCAAGGATTAACGTTCTCTAGAGCATGTTGATTTCCTTCGATTTCATTTCTTTTTTCAACTGCTTCTTGTTTGAGGTGCAAGGTTCAACTTCCTCTCTTTGGTTTCTCACATGGTCTTAACTTGACTATAGGTGAGAAACCAAACCAACTTACCCTGACCTCCTTCCTCATCTTTACCCATGAGTACATCTTGGACGTCAAGGTGATACCCCATGATTCTCCTCATATGCCTCATTTACCTAATAGACCCTTGATGGTCCCTAAAGGGCATCCTAAATTCACTTCCTATCTAGATAATAACCTAATGGCCTTGTAGCATTACCTTGCCACCTCGTCCCTTCATGCCCCAACCTCTTCCATCCCTCTCTTAAATCTGCCTTATGGCATGACACACCACTTCATGGTGGGTGTCACCTCTACCCAACCTTTAATTTCTTGTGCTTCTTCCTCAACTCATGGCCCTAAAATAGATCAAACCCAATCAAATGTCTTGACCACCGCTCAAGCACCCTCAACCCCGACTAATTCATCTGACATAGAGGTGAGTGTGCCCCTTCCCACTGATACCCCACTAACTATAGTTCAAACTTCCACCACTCATTCCTCTTGCCCTCTTACTGTTATCCAACCAACAAATAGCCCTCTTCAAAACCTGATGCTTTCAATACCCCAAACACTTCCTCCTATCCAAACTTAGGTAACCTCTCAAACCCAACCCTCTCATACATCCATTCCCCCAACCACAACTATTTCCCAAGAAATATCTTCCACCTCTTATCAATATGTGGCTAACTCACAAAGCCAAATATGTCCCCTACCTCTTCATTCATACCCACAAGTTCTTATGGGGTACCCCCTCAACAAGAATCAACCTCTTACCACCATATTCCCTCTTCCCAACCATCCTATTAGTTTATCAATTCTACCATTCCCCCAACCCAACCCCAAACTGACTTGGTTAAGATGTTAATATATAAATTTAATAATCTTGAATCTTCATTTTTAAGATCTAGAAACCTCCTTTCTTATGACCAGATATGTAACAAACCCATCCATCCATCTATCCCAATCCATGCCTACCCTCCCCAATGGGAACTCCCAAAAGTTACTAAGTGTCAAAATAAGGAAGACCCCCAACAACATCTTAGGGCATTCCAACACTCATGTTACCTAATCACCCATGATGACTCCTTGTTTCTCCACACATTCCCTATGTCTCTCACAAGACTAGCCTTAGATTGGTATAGTGCCTTGCCTAAGCATTCTATCGTCTCCTTCACTCAACTGGCCCAAACTTTCTTGGAACACTTTTCAACCAATATCTCAAAGAAAGTCTCCATCACCGACCTCTACTCTATCTGAAATTATGAAGATGAGTTTGTTGCTGACTCTATCATTCATTGGAGAAGCTTAATAAACCAACTTTCCTTCCCCTTACCTCAATTATAACTCATAGAGATTTTTGCTTGACCATTTACAAAACACATTTTCTCCACATTGTGTGTCCAAATTTTTTGAACATTTGATGAAGCCTTTACCATGGTTCATAAACTAGAAAATAGAGCAATTAAAGAAGGGAAGTTAAAGTTGAAAAATTAAAACCTAACATACAAACCCAATGAACCCTCTTCGTCCAAACCCAATAACCTAACCAATAGCAATACCAAGAACAAAGTGACTGCCAATTTTATTTTCCTCAAAGCCATGCCTCTACCATCTACCAACCAACTAAACTTGAGGAACAAAACCTATAACTCCTCAAATCCTTCAAACCAAAGAAACCAAATATGGAATAATCATAAGAAATTAACTCCACTTAGATAACCATATGTTTCTATTTTGGAAAAAAAATAAAAATCCAACATCATTCAACTTTCACCGATTAAACCACCTCAATAGTTTGATCCTTCTCACCCCGTTCCAAGATAGTATAATGAGAATGACCATTATGTCTTTCATCAGGTCATAGAGCATGATATTAATAGATGTAACACCTTTAAGAATCTTGTCTAATCCCTCATTGACAAGGGGGATCTTAGATTAGATAACCCCAATGCTCCACCAAATCAAGCTCATGACATATTCAGATAGCCTTTTCTAAACAGTTCTCCTACCAAAAATGAAAGCAATAACGTTGAATGCTCTCCCAACACCCAGACCATCAACATGGTTCATAACATGCTTGATGGTAAAGAACCTACTAATCAACCCACCAATTCCCATATACCTATAAAAGAAGTAGGGTTACCTTCTACCCCTTTGAACACCCAAATAGAAGAAGTAACCATACTTGAACCTTCAATAAAAGCTTCCATGCCTATCTCCTATATTATAGAATCATGTGTTCCCTCTCTGAAGGCTACCTCACAAGAAAAGATAGCCTCATCCACTAAACCTCTAATTACAAAACCTTTTATCACAAGCCAAGACAAGGGTAAGAAAACCAAACCAGAACCCCTAACCCCTTCTTTGGTGAACCAACCTATCACTTATAAAACCTCCACCCAACCATTTAAAACCTTTGCTAAACTAACCAACCCTTAACTACTTGAAACAAATAAAGTAGCTAAACCTCCTTCAAAACCAACAAAAACAACCAAGCCATTAAAACCATAAAAGAACCCAAAATCCCAAATTTTCCCTCCTTCAACCTTGCCCTCCATCTTGAGTCCTCATCCCTCTACCTTGAGCATGAAGCCATTATTTACACCAAAACCCAACCACCTCTACTAGTTACACCGTCACACTTCCTTTCTAAAACATCTCTCCTACCAACACCAAAAATACCCAAGCTACCTACCTTACCATCCTCTCCTTCTAGCTCATCAACCGTATTACCTAAACCAAAGCCATCGAGCAAAAATACCAACTTAATATCACAAATTACCAAACAATCTTCTATCTTGACACCCAAACCAAAAACCACCAAACCCCTACCACCTTTAGTAGATTCATACTCAAGCGTTCTTTGAAGGTTATTGAAAACCTCTTCCTTAACCTTACCAGCTCTTAAACATTTACAACCTGTCAAAACTTTTGACCCTTCACGTCCTTAACCAAAATGGTTTAATACCAGCTTAGTTTGTGCATACTATATGACACCTAGACATGACACAGAGCATTAAAAATCTCTCTAATAACTCATCCATAACTTACATGAGGATAATATGTTATTAGATGAACCTCCCTTAACCAAGCCATCCCAACCTAACTGACAAACCAAAACTACCACACCACCCATAACTTCCATAGTAAAAACTAATTTTAGGAAGGCTTCCAAAACTAAAAACTTATCACCTCTAACACCTTTGCATGAATCCTATTCAACCATTTTACAAAGGTTATTGAAAACCTCTTCCTCAACCTTACCACCTATCAAAACTTTTGACCCTATCAAAATTTTCAACCCCTCACACCCAAAACCATCATGGTATAATGACCACCATGTGTGCTCTTACCATAGGATACTTGGCCATGATATAGAACATTGCAAGGCTCTTAAAACCATTATCCACTAGCTTTATGATAAAGATAATATGTTATCAAATGAACCTCCATTGATTCCATTACCAACCCAACCATCAACCAAGCCTACCCAACACTTTCTTATTTCCCCATTCTCACCTAAGAGTAAGGAGGAACTGAAGCAACAAGCTAAACTAACACTTTATTTTATCCACATCATCTGGAGGATTACCCACTCTTAGGTCCAACAAAAGGATAAGGGAAAGGTTAAAATTTCCATTCCACAGACATACCCTTCAAAACCTCAAGATTCTAATCGAACCCGACCATAAACACCTTCACTTAGGGATCATTTTCCCACCCATGAAAAGATTAAACTGGGGGAACTTTCCTTCCATAAAGATTTAATAATTTATTAACTTCAAACATACCTTAACCATTAACTGAACTAACCCTTGGATTTTTGCCTCAACCTATCAACCAAACCTATCCGTCAACCCAACTTAAACCAAGTGGTATATCAAATTGGGAGAACCTATTTGAACCCACCTGACATATTTTGGATATAAATTCTCCCATCAAACCATTAGAGATTACCCACCTCCATCAAACCTAACCAACCTTACCTCAAACCATAGGAATTCAATATCAAACATCTCATCCTAAAGGAAAAGAAACATGTGACCAACATGGAGAAGAGTAAATGAGGAAAGTTTGATTTCAATTGGCTTGGGCCCTACATCATCACCCATAAGTATGGATCAGGAGCTTATAGTTTATCCTCTCTCAAAGGAAAACTAGAACTTGAGCCTCTCAACACTTCACATCTACGTTCATTTTTTTTAAAGAAGGATTAAGCTCACCTATTTGTCTAACTTAAGCTCATCCCTTGATTATAAGATTTTAACCTTCACCCACCTTCAGCCTCCCCTTTTGAGCAAATCTATTACAACATAGAACCATGTGATTAACCATGATAGTCATGGCCTAATCCTAAATATGGGTACCATAGCTCTACCCATAGCATGGTTCTCATGGATAATTTTCATCTTTAACAAGATGGAATCCCATGGTCATTTTCTCTCAAAACCACACCCTTTCACATATCATTAACCTTCTTGTGTAAAATTTTGCCCTCATAAAGGTAAACCTCTAAACCTAATTAGACTAGTCCATGTCTAAACACATTTCATCTTACAAAAATTAATTGGGTCAATATCTTAAGCATTGCAGATTGCTCCTTTGAAGGATAGCTACCCAAAAACAAAAATAAAAATTTCCACATGTAAGGTACACTGCTCCCTTGAAGGATAGCTATCAAGAACATTAAAATAAAGCCAATAAGCTTAGACCAATACCTTGAAGGATGGCTGAGTCAACTTTGTCAAAAGTAGAGCAATTTCATAGAAGCTTCCTACATCGATCAGCTTCCCATATACAATAATAAAGCAAAAAGACCAATTTCAAAACCAATTCTAAAGCTGTAATCAGCTCTCAAGCAACATAATAAGTTTGAAGCTACAATCAGCTTTCCCATGTAAACTTCCTGCATTGATCAATATACATATAGCATATGACATGGACTTATCTAATACCATTCTTAGGTCACTTATAGAATGGGAAAACTAATTCACATGAGGTTATCATACATATCACCCATTACCCTTCACACAACCTATCACCCATTTTCCCTTATGACTATCCATAAATCAAGGGATTTAGAGCTTACTTGACACTTTGTGATCAAGAATTTTTTTTATCAACTAAGGACTATTCATGCATAAAATTCGAAGGGCTTATATTCATTAAGTCAATCCCACTTTAGGTCCATTTTTATTCTTTGTCAAAAATGAAGCATCATGCCCTATTCTCATCTTAATGTGCTTGGTTGATGTTTTCATCACAACTTTTACCATCTAACATTGCAACAACAATAGTCCTTCCTTTTACATTAAGTAAGAATAAAACAACCATCACCATATCATTCATAACCATAACCATAGCATTCATAAGTATCTACCCATTCATAACCATAACCATAACATTCAACCAACAACATCCAACACATTTTATACATGTTTATGTCAAACTACACAGTATTTTATTTAGGGTTTGAGAAGTCACATGACATATGAAATATTATATCAGATTACACACACATTGCCTAACACACAGGCATACATTATTTTCCTACATACGTATTAGAATAATTATCTATTGACTCTAGATTTGTGTTCAACCATCCTTCTACTTAATCTATAGCATTCCCTGTCTTAACAACCATGAAAGGGTATACTTTGTTCTCTTCTCCCACGTTCATCCCCATAGAGTAAGAATCATACTCTACTCTGGGTCTTTTAAAATGATAAATTCACCTTCTTGCCCCTTTTTCCCTCGTATTCCTACTAGCCCACTACCATAAACTCTGAGAATCAGACCCCAACCATTGGTAGTGTCTACTCAAACATGGTAGTCTTTTCTTTTATGCCAACTAAATGCTCATTCATAGCAAGGGAACCACCATCTTATCCTAGCCATGCAGTCTTTGGTTGGTTAGGTCCGAACTATAAAAACCAATAATTCATTGGTTTCACAAAGCTAGGACAAAGGATGCAAACATAGCTACCATTTGTCTAGCCTACTCATGCAACCCTTGGGTCAGGCAAGGTCCATCCTCTGTCACTCACCATGTTTCTAACTTCCTTACTTGTAGAATCTACTTGACCATCAAAGAAATTATTTTTAGGTCATCACTTCACTACTACCCTTAAAACTTGACTCGTAGCTATGATTAACCTTAGCCACAACAACTATATAGATCTAGATAGATCCCCACCTCCTAAAACTTAGCTCATAGTGGTAAACACTATCTCTAAACTCCTACCCTCACATAGTTTTAGAAGGTGTAAGCTCATAACAAAGCCACCTCTTCTTTGGATTAGTTTCATTGAAGGTCATTTGTATTGTTAGGCCTGGTATTCTCTTCTTATTTACCCTACCTTACCCATCCATGCCTCTCATCCTATGATTTGTGTTGCTAGGCCTAGTATTCTCTTCTTATTTACCCCACTAATTTACACCATGTGCTTTCACCATTACCTTCACCATAACCCAACACCTCTATGCTATAAAACCCTCCACCATTATCTCAAACCAACCCATGTGGTTTATCTAATTGGGACAACCCACTTGGACACCACTAATCCAACCCCTATTTGGAACTACATTGGCCTGATGTCCATAGACTATGTAGGCACTACTTATGAGCAGCTTAGCCACTAACATTTCCATTTCCTTCCCTTCACCATCAACTATGATAAAAATAAAACCAACCTTAACCAGTTTTGACCCCTTGCCAATTTTGCATCCAACCAACTTGACCTAAACTTTGTGGTCTTTCAAATTAGGGCATCCTATTTGCAAGCCACCAACCATCCTTTTAATCAAACTATATTGGCATGATGTCCATTTTGACTATGTCGATATCATTCATGGGTAGCTTAGCCACTAACAACTAACTCCCCATTTCATAACTAATTTTTGTCATTAACCATGCCCCTCACCTAGGGCATCCTAAACCAAGACCACCTTAAACATTCTTTCTTGGTGCCCTTGGGTTCTAATGCTACCTACCTTGTCTATCATTTTTTTCTAGCTTGTCAATCTCTTTTAATCATTTTTCCAACTTGTCAATCCCTTTTAACACAAGGATTGATATTTTTCCCAATTCGCCACTTTTCTCTTCTATCTAACCACCATCTCCTCTATTTTTTTGGCCTCCCTATCACCTTCCTGCAATTTTGCTCCATTATTTGCACCCCAAACCACATTGCATCCTCTTTGTCTCCCTGCCTGCTCTTCATCACCTTAGCCAGGCATGTCTATCATTCCCCTTCTCTATCTAATTTGAGTCCCAACACTCTCAGCATTCACCCACTTCCTTTTGTTCCCTTTCATTTCCTCACTAGTTCTGCCTCATCCCAGATGTCTTCCTTGCTAATTATTTCCCCTATTCTCGTCACATCCTCCACTTCATTCCTCCTTATCTCACCATTTTATCTTTCTTTTAGCCTTTATAGATTCTCCTTATTTAGCCTCACTCTAGGTATTTATCCTAGAGAAACCTTCCATAATTGTCCTTATCTTCTTATCTTTAATTCTCCTTTGCTCTCCATTGTGGTACTTATCTTTTGCATCTGTAGCAGTATCCATTCTTTGTATCCCCACTTCAATTCTTTCTACTTATCATCCCTAATTTTCATCTCTTATCTTCATCTCATTCTTTCACCCCTTGCATTTCCCTTTTCTTTCTCTCTCATTTTCATCACCAAATTCTTCTTCTTGGTCTTTTTAGATTTGTTTTCAAGCCTTTTTTGGCCACCCGACCGTTGGGTTCACCATCCTTCATTCTCCATCCTTTTCATTTCTTCACTTCTACCTTTTTATTTTTCTTTTCTCTCCATCATTACCTAGCACTCCTTGTTTTTCATCTATATGATCATGGTTACCTCCTTTCATCCCCCTTGGTCACCTTGATGATTCTCTTTTCATATATCTCTTGCTCAGCCCTTCAGTGCTTTCTACTTGACACTTTTCAATGCTTTCTCTTTTTGCCTCGTTCGCTAGTCATGTGACCAAAAAACATGTACAAGCACTTCCAGTTATTTGGAAGAAGTTTCCTTCCCCATACCCTTGATCTTGCTCATTTTATATCCCTTTTGCTCCTCTCTTTTACCATTGTTGGAATCAAGCTAAAAACTATCTTCAAATGGGAGATTGGGATATATGTGTGGGAACACAATCTACTCCCTCAATTAATTAATATTTTTCTATATTCCAAAGCCCCTTAGCATCTTTCTTATAATTCCCTCAAAACTCAATGCTTTCTTATTACGACACCCTACTGGCTCACGCTTCAAGGGTTCAAATCTTCACCATGACCCATTTACCCACTCTACTATTTTGCTTCCTCAAATCATTAAATCATACCCCTTCCATAGCCTATTCATGAAATTGTTATGGAGTATGCACAATATTAGCTTATTTGGATGGTGATGAAAGACCCCATCGGATCATAGTGATAATTCAAGTAGTACCAAATTTCCTACAACCTGGTACAACCTATTTCTCCCATTTTTTTGGTGGCAAAAAATTTAGAATTATTAACCCTTTGTTTTATTATGACCTTCTTTTTGTCTTACCCATGTTTGGACACTCCCATCCTTTTCTACCTTCATTTTTATCTATGAACTCATCACCTTTTCATATTGAGGCAACTAGTAACCCAACACTCCCAACCTCAAAAAAACTACATTAGGCCTTAAGTTCATTTTAGACATTATGTCCATGGAGCTATGTAGGTAGTGTCCACTTGTCTAATGCATATGACATCTGCTCAGCCACCCCATTCCAACCACCCAACCACCTTGCCCATGTCTACCTTGATGTTGGCTATTTTTGACCTGACCTATTTACATGTTTTATGATGCCCTCACTGTAATCTTTTTTACCATACCAACTGATTTCACCATGTTGAACATTTTAATATTTAATATTTTACACCACCTACTACATGACCTAACCATTGGTGTTTTACATGGGATCACTTCTAATTTTAGTTACCCACACATGGGATCACTTCTAAATTTGGATACCCACACAGACACTTCCCCTTTTATTATGAAGGCTAACAAGTGTACCCAAACATCACAATAATGGTCATGTGGTCTATTGGTCACCTATCTTCTTAGCACTAAACTTGTTTTACCAATTTTGGTAGCTTTAGTCTTTCAATAATCTTGACTACCCTGCTTAGTCATATTTTATGCACCTATTGGCATCTCACATGCCCCATTCCCTTATGGCACCACCTAGTGCTTCCCCACCAACTGCTTATCAAACCTACACTTGATTTAGCTTCTCCTCATCGACTCTCAGTTTGAGGGGGAACACCTCTTCCAGTACTTGGGGTACCCTGACCTTTGACCCAACAATCTATTTTTAAGTTATAACTTGTTAATTCAAAGTTGCATAACAAAAAGGGGTAAAATATAGACACTAGAAAACTACACACTTGTAGTTCTAGATGTCTAAATGCCTCAGGACCACCTTAAATCCTCCTAAAACCATCCTAACCCCTTTTTACACCTCATAACTTAACCAAAGTCCCTATTCTACCCATTTTTATTCAAAAATTATTATTTGAAAAAACCATTCAAAAATAGTTTTTGAAATAACTATTCACAAAATGTTATTCATGAAACATTATTCATCATCACTATTCACTGTGGACCCACTTTCACTATTCACTATGGGACCCACTTTCACTATTCACTATGGAACCTAATTTTACTATTTATGATTACATGGAAAGTGACATGGCATATGACATGACATGTGACATGGCAAAATGATATGGCAAATTGGCATGGCTTGGTACCCCACCTTTAGCCCCTTTTTCTAAGATGCTTAATGACCTCCTTTAAGCATCACAAGGGTCCCCACTTAAAATGGGTTGAATTTCTCCTCAAGGGTAAGTCATTTGACTTGGTTTTGAATTTTCAAATGAAAATAGCCTTCAAAATTGACTTACCTTCCCCTTTCACACCTTCGGAAGACAAAGAGCCCCCATTTTAGACTTCTTAACCCTAATAAGAGACTTATCATCCCAAATTGGAATCTTCACCCACCTCACCTTGACTCACCCATCCCCACTTTAAAAATGGTTCCATATTTGGTGGGATAACTCTTAAAAGTCATAAATGAGGACAAATAAAGGTGTAACAAAGTCTTCGGTCTCATTTTTAAACCATGTGCACAATTCCTTTTAAACTTGGACTTACATGAAAGGTAGGGATACTTGAAAACCCCCATAGGAATCTTCCACCATCCCCATCCTTGACCTTGGTTAAAAATTCACCATACTTCTAAGATGCCCTCTTTTGGCATGTTTCCTCACAAAAAACTACAAATACACCCCCTCTCCTTCACCTAAGGAAGAGGTTAAAAATTTAGAATATTGTTGCCCAAATTTTATTTCAAGTTTTGATCCATTTCAAGGAGGTCATTAATCTTCCACATCTTGGAGGAAAATAATTCAAAGTAATGAAGCTCTATTGAAATTGCCTCAAGACATCTTCATCAACAACCTTCAACAAACCATCTTCATCAATAACCATCTACAAACATTGAGGTAATATTTTATTTTGTTATTTCAATTTATTTATTTATTTCCTTTTGGCCTCCCTTCCCTTAACCTTTTCACTCCCTTAACCATTCTTGTCTTCATCCCTTCCTCATCTTACCATTTACCCTTTTACCCCTTTACCCTATTTTGCCTCTTTGCCATATTCCTCACTTGACCTCTTTCACTAAGTTGCCACACTCGACACATTCTCTTCTTTGACTCATCTATCCATTTACCCTTTTGTCTATTTTCATCCTTGATCATTTACCCAACCCGAAAAAATAATCCTTTTGATCCTTACCATTTTACCCAAACCCCAAAACTATGGCCTTGCTTTGACTAGTTTTAGCATGTGCTAGATTTAGTCATTTTTTCTTTGAATAAGTATTTCATTTATTTTTGTAATAAATATTTTATTTATCATTAATTTAAATTCAATTACCTTTATTTTATTTTATCATCTTCATTTTTTATTAGGGAAGTGGATTGACATCCATCCAAGGAAGCTTTAGCTTCTTGTATCTAGTATATGCTAGGTAGTCCACCCTACATCTTTGTCTAACCAACAAGCTTGTGGTAGTGTTGTCTTATTAAAATTATTCATTCCAAGACAAAAAGTAATTACCTCTTCATCTAGTCATCAAAGAGCACATGTTTACTAGGTACACACCCTTCATCTTGTGTTTCTATCTTTTCTCATAAAAAACTAAGAAAAAAATGAAAAATTACAGAAATAGTTACATCTACCACATACATAGTACTACATGTAGGTATAAATTCACTGATACATGACATATTTTAGTTGTTATACAGTCACTCATATTGGACACAAATATAGATAACCACCCTAGTACACTCCATTTCCACCTAAACCATTAACCCCAAACTCCAAACCCTAAACACTAAACTTTAAACCCTGAACATTGAAACCTAAACCCTAAACCCCAAGCCCTAAGCCATAAACCTCAAACCATGAACAATAAATAATATACCTAAAACCTAAAGCCTAAGACCTAAACCTTGAAACCTTAACCTTGATACATTAACCTTGAACCCAAAACAATAATCCATAAACCCTAAACTATACACCCTAAACATATAACCTTAAAATATTAAACCCTATGTTTTATACCCTAGACCCTAAAACCTAAATGTAAGCCATTAACCCTAAACCCCAAACCATAAACCTAAAATATTAAATCCTAAACACTAATCCATTAACCCTTAACCTTATACCCTCAATTTTAAGCACTAAACCCTAAAAAAATCAAAATCAAGAATGTTAACACCTAAGCACTAAACTCCAAACCATAAACCCAAAACCTTGACCACTAAACTCTAATCCTAAAACCCTAGCACTAAACCCTAAAAATTGAAATTTGAACCCTAAACCCTGAAATTTGAACCCTAAACCCTAAACCCATAACCATAAAACTTCAAACTCAAAACCATAAACCCTAAATCCTAAAACCATAGACCCTAAACTTTTAAACCTAAATGTTAGACCCCAAACAACCAACCCCAAACACTGAAATATAAACCTTAAACCATAAATATTTCACCCCAACCCCTAATAAATAAAACTTAAACCTTGAGCATTAAACCTAAACCCTAAATACCAAACCTTAAAACCTAAATCCCAAATCTTAAACTCTAAGCCCTAATCCATTAAACCCTAAACACTTAAACTTAACACCAAACCCAAAACCCTAAATAATAAACCCTAAATTAGAAACCTAGGCACTACACTTAAAACCCTAATATCTAGACCTTAAACCCTAAACCCCTAACCTTAAACCCAAAAAACCAACAACTAATCCCTAAACCTTTAAATCATAACCCTAAATGTCAAAACACATGCCTTAAACTCTAAATCCTAAATCCTAAACTCCAAATCTAAAACATAAACCCTTAGACTTAGTCACTAAACTTTTAACCCCAAGCCTAAAACTATAAACCATAAGTTATAAACCCTAAACATTAACTCCTAAACCAAAAATTCTAAATCCAAAACCTCAAAGACTAAATTTAAATCCCTTAACCCTAAAATCATAAAATCTAAAAACACAAACCCAAAATCATAAAATCTAAACCATAAACACTAAACCCTAAATCTTAAACCCTAAGCCCTAATACCCAAACACTAAATCCCAAACCCTAAATACTAAAAACTAAGTTCCAAACCCCAAACCCTCAACCAAACCCTAAAGACCAAAACCATAAAGTTTACATGCTAAACATTAAGTTTGAAACCAAAAACCCAAAACCCTAACTAAAAACACCAAACCCCAAACCCTAAAAGCTAAAACCTTGGTCCTTTGAGCCAAAAACCATAAATCTTAAACCTTTATGCATAAGATATAAATTATAAGCCCTAAATCCTAATACCTAATCCATAACACTAAAAATTTAACCTTAAATGTTAATCCTTAAACCCTAAACCCTAAACTATGAATCTTGAACCATCAACCATTATACTTAAACCCTAAATTTATAAATCCTAAACCTCTAATCATAAATTATAATCTTGAGTTATCACCTATATATAAAAATGAGAGGGGGCATTAGCTAAGCCATATCTTGAAAGGATAGGGTTCAATCTCACCTATATAGAGAAAGGAGTTATTAGGGGCATTCATGTAAAAAGCTTAAATGTGGATTCAGGGTGAATTCCTAAATAATTTGTGGGTTTTTTAATCAATGGATCTATGAATATGTGTAAATGACTAGCTTATTACATGAAACCTATAGCATACATATAATAATGATATAGACATTCATACATTACATCCACCCCATACCTTATTAGGTATGTTGTCACTCATACATGACATATTCCTATAGTTGTGATACAATCACTCATACTAGACACAAATGTATCTAATCACCCTAATACACTCTATTTACACCTAAACCATTAACACTAAACCCCAAACCCTAAAAACTAAACCTTAAAGCCTAAACATTGAACCCTAAACTTGAAACCCTAAACTCTAAGCCATAAACCCTAAACCATGAACACTAAATCATATACCTAAACCCTAAACACCTTAAACATTCAATGATTAACCATACTTAGACCCAAAACAATAATACATAAACCCTAAAACCTAGACCCTAAACATAAAACCTTAAAACCTTAAACCCTGGACTTTATACCCTAGACCCTAAACCCTAAAACCTAAAATTTAAGTCCTTAAACCTAAAGCCCAAACCATAAGCCTAAAATCCTATATCCTAAATTTTAAACCATAAAACCTTAACCCTATACCCTAAATATCAAACACTAAACCCTAAACAAAAAAAAATACAAATCATGAACCTTAAACCCTAAAATCAAAACCATAAACCCTAAACTCTTAACACTAACCCCTAAGCACTAAACCCTAAACCTTGAAATTTAAACCGTAAACCATAAACCCATAACCATAAAACCTAAAACCCAAAACCATAGATTCTAAATCCTAAAACTAGATAAACCCTAAACATTAAAACCTTAATGCTAGAACCCAAACAATCAACCATAGACATTGAACTATAAAATTTTAACCCTAAACCCTTGAGCTAAAACCCTAAAAATGAAACCTAAATGACAAACACTAAACATACATTGTGGAGACCACACCATAGAGGAATAATGCAAGCATTGGTAGTTTTGATCAACCATCTCTCCACTTTCCTATCATAATTCCTATACAGTGCAAAGATTTCAATGTAAGGAGAAAACATGACATAGTAAATTTAGTGGCATAAATGCTAATAATTTATACTCATGACCCATATCATTGTTTAAGAATAACTCACAAACATGAGAAGATCTTAAATGTTCTAACCCTTTCATTCATTATTTATAACCCAAATAGAAAATAACTATCTAGAAGAAGGATTTCACCTCCTCCTCATCAAAATATGAATACCAATGAGGACTGACATAATCACTATACTCATCAATATCCATATATCATATGTGACAAGGGGGTGAGATACAACAGTTCTAAAGGTAAAATTTGGGAAACCATCAATAAATTAAAAAACACATGTCATCAAGTCTATTACTAGGTGGGTGAGTTAGGAACAAGGTTTCAACAAACCTTATAGTGGCTCAAGGCCAAAGCTCAAATTGACTTGAAAGACCGAAACATCAACATGCCACTCTTCATAGAGTAATAATACATCCAAGATGGAATAAACCATGATAAACAAATCCAAGGTAAAAACAAAGTTCAATCCAATGTTCAATCTTGCATTAAATAGGAAACATAGTTTCCTTCATACATTTACTATTTATTTCTAAACTCGAGTATACGTAGCATTACAACATTGATTTCATATCAAGGGGGAATTACAAAGTTTCCATTTTTTTAACTTTATTTCCCACATAAAAATTCAAAGAACATCCTCCACCCATAGTAGTTCTAAGTTAAAATATAAGTCATGATTCTAAAAATTATTCCATGATAATCATACTTATTTTTTAAAATTCATCATTTCAATGAAACTCATGATCCTAATAAAACTAGGGCTTCTAATGCAAATCTGGCTCCTAATGCATCTTGAGTTAGAAATGCAACTTGGGCACCTAATAAAACTCAAGATCACAATGAAACTCATGCTAATAATGCAACTTGGGATGGAAATGCAACTTGGGATTCCAATGCAACTCAAGCTCGAAATGCAACTTGGGTTGTAAATGCAACTCAGGCTTGTAATGTAAATCAAGATTGAAATGTAATGGGGCTCATAATGTAACTCAGGC
>JARHVA010004371.1:597500-622500 GCA_037957365.1 Torreya grandis | reverse complement strand
GATCCATTCCTTCACTAGATTATTAGCCTAGTTGAAATAGGCATTTTTTATGTAATCCCATTCAAACTCAAAAATCTTTACCTCCACTATTGTTGGGTGAGACATATCCCAATCTAGATATGGGCTCAATCGAGGGTATCCTCTTGAGTTGAGAAAATAGTTTGATGTCACCTTGAGCAACCTTGTCCTTAGAAACTTTTCAAGTTGGTCTTGTGGAATATTCAACTAAAGGAAAATCTATATGTAAAAAATAAAGAATGACTTTAATTGTGAAGTCAGTAAGCACTCTAGCCTTACCTTGAAATACTCCAAGTTATTTTATTTCCATAAAAACTAAATAACTTCAATATAAAAGACAAGATAGAATTTATGAAACAAAGTATGGACTTTAATTTTAGGACAAGCATATATAAAATCAATATTTAACCATCCAAGCTCATATCCAAAAACAATATTCCAAGATTTAAGGCATTTTTCCAATAGTAAGGTAGCAAATGGGCAGGAATAAAACACATTCTCAAGATTCAACATCATTATAGAAAGCACAAAGAGGATTAATAATCCCACAATTATTCAAAACAACACCCATAACTAATTTTTTATACATTAGTAACCAATAAAATTAAGACTTCTTGGGTTCAAGACAAGAGGACCAAATTATCGCAAACCTAAAAGATCAAGCATATAAATGATGAAGCATAGACCAAATATGGTTGAGGGTAAGGTAGGGGCATCTAAAAATTAAAGTTTCTTGTAAAGCATCTGCATTGAATACTCAGGTAGAGGTGGACCTTTTTCCCACTTCACACTACCCCAGAACTCATCCTCATCTTCCATAAACACCACATTATTATTCCCTTTGAGACATATTTGAAGCAAGGTGAATGTTCTACATTGAGAATCTGAGGGCTAAAACTTGTCCTTGAGTTATGACCATGAATCCCATTCCCCATGAAGGTAAATATCCTTGAAGCTCCTCAACCCTTTGTTGTACTAGTCAAAGGTAGAGTATCCCCTAGTGAGGGCCAACAGAGTCCTGTTGACACACAAGTTCCACTAAATATATATATATATATATATATATATATATATATATATATATATATATATATATATATATATATATATATATATATATATATATATATATATATATATATATATCTTTGACACATAGTCCCATACCAATTGAAGATCTATTTTATAGAAATGATTCCAAATGGATTCAAATGTAGGAGAGCCAACAACTTTGATTTTGAAAGGCCCTACAAGTAGATCAATAATATTTAGTCCTTTCTAATTTGATTTCACTTTTAGAAAGCCTCTCATGATATTATGCCTAACTAATACTTTCTAGGGCTAATTTATGATAGAGGCTCTGACAATCCATTTAACTACCATGGTTATCCCCTACATTCAGATATCCTTTAATGCCAATCCACCAATGCTCTTAGGTTTCGAGTAGAATTACCATGAGATCATATGCCTTTTTTTACCCCCTTTTCCATCTGACCAAAAGAAGTCCCTTATAATCATGTGAAGCATGTTGATTTGTGTTTTACTAAATAACTAGTAGGAGGCATAATATATGTTGTATCAAGAAAGAACTTTTTGGCAAATTTGGATCCTACCTAGAAGTGACAGCAAGTGTCCTTTCCATTTTCCAATTTTCTTATTGATTTTTTCAAAGACCCATTCCCACATATTTTTTAAGCATGGGGTTAGGGAAAATAAAATCTCCAAATATCTAACCATCTCATCTAGTCCTTTTCATATCCATCTAAGCATTAACAACCAATCGGGTGGATAATCATTCCATCCCAAAATGTGTGATTTATGCATTGTAACTTTAGACCCCAAGGTAGAGCAGTAGGTGTTAATCCTATTTTCAAAATGTTCCAAATTATTTTGCTCCAAATTAAAAAATATTGATGTATCATTAGCAAATAATATATCAAGAAGATATTCATTATTCAAAAGTGAGATACTTTTAGTTGGAGGTCCAATATGTGAAGACCTAATAAACTAATGTAATGCCTCTACTACCAACACAAAGAGTGACAGGGCAAGTGAACATCCTTAGCTTATATATAATTTAAGCACAAGGGAGTCTATCAATTCACCATTGACTTCAATAATAGCTAAATCATCCTTGAAGAGTACATTGACCATTCTACAAAATCTATCTTGAAACCCAAAAGCTTGAAACATTATCTCAATGAATGGCCACTCAATTCTATAATAGGCTTTCTCAAAATCAAGCAAGATCATTCTAACATCTTGGTTTGAATCTATTTCCTAGTACACACCTTCCTAGCTGGTGATTAGATTATCCAAAATGTATCTACCTTTTGATGAATCTAATATAAGTCTCTTAGAAAACAAAGTGAAAAAGTGAGGACACTTCTTGTAAGGATTTTTGCCAAAAATATTGTAAGAGACATTAAGGAGGGTAATTGGTCTCTAATTATTTATATATGATAGGTTTTCATCCTTTGGTATAAGATTGATTTCCCCTCTATTTATGTTTAGGACAAGTGTGTCGAAAGCAATTGCCTAATTGAAAATCCCCAAATAGTCCTTGGCAATATAGTCCTTATTGACTTTGTATAATTCCACTAGGAAGCCATCCATCCTAGGTGCCTTATCATATTTTAATGAATCAATTATGTTTTTGACCTCATCAAGTGAGATGATAGCCTCCAAAAAAGAGGTATAAATCTGAAAAACCTTTCTAGGAATGCAAGCCTCACATAATTCTCTGTTTTGTTCAATACATTCACTTGACCCATCAAAATAGAAGAGGTTAGAGTAGAACTCAAAGAAGGCTCCTTCTATACTAGTAGCATCTTGTATATTCTATCCATTGACTTTGATTTATTTAATCTTGCTTTTAGTATGCTTAATTTTCAAGAATCTAAAGAAAAATTTGGACCCTCTACCCCCAAGCTTAAGCCAAGTAAGTCTAGATTGAATTCGTGCCCCTCAAACAATGTATTGTTGAATTTGGTGAGCTTGGTGCTTCAATAGGTTAAGTTCTTCAAGAATAACCCCATTGGTTGTGTCAAGCTAAATCAAGCCTTATATATGAATAAGATTCTCTTGAGTATCCCTTTCTATCTTTCTACAGTTTCTAGCTTTGATCTATCTATAGGTCCTCACAAATTTTTTAGTAATTTTCATACTAGAATTCCAATGGTCAATTTTAGAGATGGAACAGACAACTTTACCAATGTTCCAGGAAGTCTGTAGACCCTCCATATATACCTTGTCTACAAGATGTGAGACATTGATTTTATACATCCCTTTAAACTCTGTTGATTTTTTCTTATCTTCATCAACCAGTGAGAAAGTCATTTTAATAGGGTGGTGGTCAGACAAAGTAAAAGGTAACACAATCACTACAATACCATTCATGACCGTATCAGCTGTGAGTGACTCTATGCTCAAATAGAATCTATCTAGCCTTGAACAGTGTCTCTTATTGCTACTCTAATTTTTGCACCAAGTATACCAATACCTCTGCTAAGGCTCTTGTCCTTAAAGAGAGGATCTTCAATTCTATGAATTATTTTGAACTTAGACTAGAAGAAAAGCTAATTTCCTTTCCATACAAGGTGGTCCCCTCTAATATTGTCCTCTTTATCCTCCAACATGTTGAAGTCACCTCCAAATATCCAAGGGACATTTTTAAGATTAATGGATAGTCAATTCCACATGTTAGCACACTCCTTGTAGTCATTAGATGCATATATGTTACATAATACAAAGGTCTAGTTTTGATATTCTATCAAAACTCAGACCACTCTATTGTATGGAGAAATGTTGTGGTCAATAATGTAGTCTTTCCATGAAGGACTGATCAGGATAGAAGCCCCCCCTTTGCCTATATGATGCTTGGTGAAAAAAGGAGGAGCATTGGGACATATAAAGTTCAAGACCATGGATAACTGTGTACTGATATCCTTTACTTCTTGTAATAAGAGAAAATTAATTTTGTCTCTCGAAAGTCTAAATTGTTTTACCACTAGTTTTTTGTCTGAAGATTCCAACCCTCTTACATTCCAACTAATAATACACATGAATAGCCAAGGGGAGTGATCAAAGGTCAATTAGATTGACCATGGGACTTAGCCCCACTGTTATACAACCTATCAAAGTAATATGGGACTTTATTTTCCTTGCCCTTCATTTTAGAAGGTTCTTGTACATTATGAATCCCTTCTTTAGTCATTTGTTTTTTCTCCTTGAGTGTGGTGTGTTCAGCCTAGGTAGGGATCAATTCTATTTTTATTCTTTTACCACCCCCTTTGGACATCCAATTTTCAACCCTTGTATGTTTTTTATTCTCCAAAAGATCCCCATCTGAGAGCTCTACCTCCTTGATGGGAGGCCTTGCTAACTTTTTCTCTAGAGAAATATCCATCAGTATAGCATCATTAGAGGACTCATTACGCCTATTTCTAAATGAGGTAATGGGTAGAACATTTTTTTGACTATAGGCCTCAATAAGAATTACCACATACTCCTTTGAGGTATGGTCTTTGAAGGCTTTCTATTCTAAAAGAGCATCATTCAGGCTGTCGAGGAGGCATTCAACCAAATCTGATGAGGGATTGTCACCCTCAAGCTATGGTGGATCATGAACCTAAGATTCACTAGGAGGGCCCTTCAAGCCATGCTCACCTTGAATTTTGGGTCCATGAGGTTCAATAGTCTCACAAGTGGAGGCACTATCTTTCAATGGTAACTTGTAAATTAAGGATTCTAAATCACCTATAAGTTATTCAACACAATCTCATCTTTTGTGGTGTCCTTTTCTTACTACTTATGAGGGATATTACTTTTATTATCCAACATTATAAAAAATTTCCTAAAGTGACCATCCTTTTTACAAAAGAATCAAACATTGAAACCACCCAGACCTCTAAGAGCACAAGTGTGAGATTTCCCTTTAATTTTAAAATTAAGGGCTTCTAATAAAAATTCCAAGGTTTCTAAAGAGATGAAAACCCAATCATTCATATGTGTAAGATATCTTCTAGTATCCTCAATTTTCAAAAATTCATTGAGGGGTTTTAGTGCTTATAGAAGAAAATTCCATAGCTGAATTGACACTCCCTCAATGTCAACCCATCTGGGGGAAGTTTTGAAAACAAGGTTGTTGTAGTCCATTTTTGGAATCTAAGGTATAGCCTTGAAAATTGATTGGAAAACATTCCACAAGGGCTTACTAATAGCCCTATGCTGCATATTAGAGTTTCTAAATAAGATCATGAAAACCCTGGTTAATAGCATCTTGTAAAAACTAATATACAGACCTAGTTTTTTTCCCACATAAAGTTTAACCAATTATCAAAGAAATTTCTAGAAGGAAGAGAATTTTTGTTTAATCAAACAAAAAAATCCCTACATTTTTAATTATACTTTCCTCTTGTTTAAATTCAAATTCCAAGGAAAATTTTGGAGTGATAGTTAGGGTTTTAAGTAGGCTAGGGAGCTTATCGATTTAGTCTTCCCTATATTATTTCTCACCATAGTCTTCCCTACTTGTCAAAAATTATGTTTAGAGTTTCTAGCCACTTCTTCCTGATGTAGGATTTTGCTAAATAGTCATTTTGGAGGTCCAATCACTTTAATTTCCACCAGATTTGAGATAGAGCCATTGCTCATATTAATTTTGCCCTTATCACCCCTCATAACATCATTTGATTCATTAAAATCACCATGCTTCCCCTTCTCCACACACTCTATCTTGTCAAATTTGAGGGTTTCCATAAACCTTAAATTAATACATACAATTCCCTTTGAGATTAAAAAGTTAGTGAGAGTAATGGCCGAGGGACATGCATGGCAACCATGCATTCCAGCTAAGATAATGTAGGTAGCCCTGATGATAGCACAAACACAAAGCAAACAAAGCACATAAAAGAAGAAAACAAATGGGAAAACAAAAATTAAAGACCATCTCTAGCATCTAGAAAGTTAGAAACAAAGGGAACCAAGGAGGCAAAGGTGGCCAAGTCTATCCACACAAAAAAAGATTGAAGCGCCATTAATAGAGGATGACTCTTTGTCTCCCCATTGCAAAGCTCTAAGCTTCCCCTCTTTCATTCTATATTTGTATTTTGTAAATTTGTATATTTAGTAAAATAAATATAAAGTATAAGAATATAAAATGTAAACTTATTATATTTATTTTACTAAATATATATCCTTACACATAAATAAAAAACATCAAACAATAAAAAAACTATCTCATAATTCACAAATAAATATAAACACAACAACAAACACATACATGTCTTTAAATGCAAAAATAACCAACTTAGATTGTACAAAACAAAAGAATATACACATCTTTAAAAGGGTGTACATCCTTTCTGAATGGCGTACACCCTTTCAACATTTCAATATTTTAATTTTGCATTTTGCCTCCAAATTTGCCTTAGGTACAGGCTTGGGGAGGTCTAAACCTAGCTTGAAACTAGCCAGAGAGCAGTGCACTTGGTTTCTAATAAATTTAGAAGTTTTTTCATCTTTATCGACAGATCTAATTAGGAAATTTTATTATTTTAAAAAAATATTATATGGGTTTGTAGAGAGGCAACCGTAGTTTTAGAATATATAATTTTTTTAATGTTAAAATATTATTTATAATATTAGTTAATTTATACATAACATACCTCATTATGGACTATATACATATCATCATAAATTACCATATAAATTTTTGAATATTTATTGAATGATTATAACAAATATATCTCAACAATCTACACATTGTCAACTATGCTTTAAAAAAATGATTTTCATGAAGTTATGGTCAAAAATTTGTGAACGTACACTTACAGTTTCAATTTTCCAGCTATCTTGACTTGTAAAATTATTTAAAAATTATATATAATAAAAAAATATTCTCAACAATATTAGACATTTCACCTATCTATATATGAAGTTTCATACAAAAATTCATTCAGTTACTCAAAAAAAATGTGTTTTTACACATCCAATCTCCTTACTTTTCAAAAAAATGACAACGTATTGTCATTAATTCATCTATTTTGCACACTTTTATCATCTAGGTATTGTCAAAATTTATATATTTAGAAACAACATTCAAAATTCCATAGTTCATGTTCTTATGTTATTGTTAAATTCTTTTTCAAAGTGTCTCTAACATTCTCTCCAAGTTTAACTATTGTTATTTTAATAAAAAAATGTGTTTCTTTATACCCCACTTTTGTCCCACATTATCCTGCATCTACCCTAACATGGAATGTGAATTTGAATTTGAAATTTAAACCATAGACGAGTCTCTAGAAGTGCAAGATAAAAATGATAATTTACCATTGATTTCTACATTTCTATTACAATAACAACCTATGGCTTACCTTAGAATTCTTGGTCAACAAAAGCTAACTATTGGGAAGACTACAAGACCAAAAATAACTAATCAACCTCCCCTAGCACCCATTATATATGGTACACCTATTGTTGTAAGAGTTGTGGGAGGAAGTACCGAGGGTGGTTCTACTAGAGTTGGAGGAACAGGCAATGGCATATGAGGCATTAGCATACTACCACCTTAGGGTTTAGGAGGAATTGGAGGAGTGCCACATCAAGGTCTAGTGCAACCACCTAGTGCACCTATAATTTATTACAAGATGACACTTCACTTCCCTAAATATCAATGTGTCAAAAATATAGTAGAATGTGTTCACAAGTGTGAAATCATTTGGTGAATGTGGGGTATCACTTCTTCAAAATTAAAAGAAACTAAATTTTCCACTACTTTATTAGATCATGCACATTAATAATACCGTAAAGTTGATACTTAACAAGTAATTTTGAATTATTAATTATTAAAGGCTACTTTTCTCCAAGAATTTGATATCCCTAAATTTGAGAAATAAATTATATTTCCTTAAAATATATCAAGCAAGAGCTCACTAAGAGTGTGCACACGTATGATATATGTTTCAAAATGCTTCTTTATAAGCTATATTTTGAGATTAACTTGGCACAACATGCTTAGTAGTTTTTGGGATGTTTATTAATTTTGTTTTAATGAGCCTTATCTCACAAGACTTTCATTAAACTGCACAAGGCATTGGAAGCCACCCTCCATGTTGAAGCCATGGGAAGTATAGATATCTAAATCAAACCACTTTATAGAGGCTCAAATCACTACAATAGATTCTCATATGGAAAATCTTATAGCCAATAATGCTCATAACATCATAGTGTCTTGTGGTGCATTGACTATGAAGTGGAAGGCCATAATAGGAATAATTATCCATGGAGAACTGTTTTAGTTGTATTAAAATAGTCCTGTGAGATTTCAAATCAAGATCATGATGTAAGGATTTGTCCCTTACTTTAGTATTCCACTCAAGCTAAAGTATCATTATCCTATAAAATATGTGATGCATATACACATGACACTAATGACTTCAGGTCATTAATGAAATTCATCAAGTATGCACATGAGGAACATGCCAAAGTTGCATAGCTAACAACTAGGAGGTTAGTAGAGTTTGGTATTTTAGAGGTTAAGGGTGTGGAAATGGATGTGGAGGTGGTCATTTTCCACTGAGGACATGTTACAAGTGTGGTTCTCTAGACCACTACCAATATGGTTGTACAGTTTATCCAACCTATGCCTTTCATTAAAAAAACATCGCATAGAATAATGTCTTGATTTGTATGTTTCCATCACCAAAAAATGAAATGAGAAGGGCATCATGATGATACATGTTTCCAAAACTCCTAATAATCATTAGAGATCATGCCCTATCACTCCATCATCTAGACCCAACATCAATATCACTACACGAAGTGGTGCTTATTCCCATCTAGATTAAAATCCACCTTTTAAAAAGGTTTAATTTGAAGAATCTCATGCACAACACTATCTTGATTCTCAATGATAGAAAGAAGTGTTTCAAGAGACAATGTCCTTATTCTAAGAATTTCAAGGTGCAATTGAGTTCTTAAAGGATAAGGATGATAAAATGTGGGTTGAGATTTAATGAGATATAATACCCATGGACTCAAGGAATGATGAGTTATATGAGATGTGCAAAATCTTCCTTAATGAAGACATTATTCCTCTCCTCAAGAATTAGCTACAACAATAAGTGGAAAATCCTTTAGAGGACCATCATTTTAACCATGCATGATGAAAAGAGAACCATATTCAACCAAATCTTGAATGTGACAAAAAGGTCCTTGTCAATGCATCCATTGATGGCTGAATGATTCATGACATCTTGGTAGACATTGGCATGAAATTTAATGTTCTAACCAAATATGCCTAGAAAATGATGGGGATCCCCACATTGTAACCCTCCCCACATGTCTTGTTTATGGCCAACAAGACTTTTCCACTGCCCATAGGTGTTCTTAAATATGCCACTATAAACATCTTGGGAGTTGATTTCAAGGGTAATTCTAAGGTAATTGAGCTTGTTGAAGCAGATGATTTCCCTAATATTTTTTTTGACCTTGGTGTTATGCAAACAATGTTGACTTGTGTTTCAAGAAGTATATCATCTTTGACAATAAAACTCATCGCATAGTCGTACCTCTAAATAGTAACCAAGGACCACCCTTTATGAATCCCATTGATTTTAATGAGGATGTTAATATAATGTATAAAATTACCACTTGAGGACATGAAACTATGGATCTTACTCTTGACGTCATCTTGTGATGGGAAGATGCTCAGTCTATTTATGAAAGTTCTAATGTCACTTGCGACCACTTGGATCAAGGTGCATATGATCTAACAAGGCACATCTATGGTGTTTTATAAAACTACCTAAGTTCCCCTCCAATTATTTCTCAACGCCATAAAACTATTCACCTTAATAGTGGATGCCTGATGGCTGGACCACCCTTACAATTGGACCAAACACCTAGGTTTCATAGATAGATGGAGTCTTGGGAATACTTACAGTAGTTAGAGTCTTACTATGTTAATGAGGATGAAAAGTTATAAATGATCACCTTTCTATTTCAAGACACAGCTACTAGATGGTGGTCTACTCATAGGTACCAATTGGATACATGGGAAAAAGTATGCACATGCATGCATAATTGCTTCCACCATGATAATTGTGTTCATTCTACCCTGAGTTATAGTGGTATTGCTTCCTTAGAATAACATATAACATAATGTGAACTCCTTTTGAGTGATGACAAAACATTTTTATATGAATTATTATTGGTACATGTATTTTATGGTACCTTACATACTTGGACTAGAGCATGATACATTCACCAAGAAATGTGCAAAGACACAAATACTTGGTATTGCATCAAACATGATCTACTTTCCACCTTTACATTTTCTTCACCAAGGATGGATTTGAATTTATCTCTATAAGTGATATGTTAATTTGTTATGGGTGATTAGAAACCAATTGAAGATCAAATAAAGCACATGCATGGCATAACTAAGGATAATTTAACCACATTATAAGAACCTAATACTCCTACCATGTATGGGTTAGAACCATATTTCCTCTCTAAATATGACCATCTATAATAGATCCAAAGGGGTAAGTAAAAGGTTGTGTACCAAGTTGATGAGTTTACTAGTTCTAATCAACCAAATCCATCATTTAACCACTTAATTATACATGTAGAGTGTGGGGTGCATGATCTCAAAGATACAATATAGTTTGAGTAAAAACTATATTCTATACCACTCCAAATGGTTCAATAGAACATTGGAATGGAGGATGCACCTAAACTAGCCATAGTCAGGAATTATTGGTATGATGTTGAGATAACCAAATTATTTACACTTTAGCATGAGTACTAGGATGTTTTCCCACAAAACTAATGGAAATGAAAGGATTGTATCCATCATTGGGAAAAATTCACATCAATTTGGTTGAAGGCACTCGACTGATGAGGAAATAACTATATCAAATGAACCCAAATCTACATATTCAGGTTAAATAAGAAATTGATAGCATGTTGCATGTTGGAGTTCATTGATGAATATGAATGGGTTAGTCTCATGGTGTTTAGCATAAAAAAGAATGGTCACATTTAAATTTATGTGAAATATAATATACTCAATGTGGTATGTGTAATGAACCCTTTCACAATGTCTTTCACTAAGGAAATTTTAGAAGGCGTTGTAGGATGTGAGATATACACATTCACTGATGGCTTTTCTGGTTATCACCAAGTCATAATTACTAATGAAGATATGATAAAGCTAAACTTTGTAACTAAATGGGGTTATTTTGCATGTAATTTTATTCCCTTTGGCCTTAATAATGCATCGGTTGTGTTCTCATGCATTATGGTGGAGGTTTTCAAGGATTTCATCCATAAGTTCCTTTCGGTATACTTGGATGGTTGGACTATGTATGGTTTAGTGTGCGACCACTATGACAATTTGTGCCTCATGCTCAAACACTATCAATAGCTTCAAATTTCCTTAAATATGAATAAGTATATCTTTTCCACCTCATTTGGGATCATATCAGGACACATTATCAAGAATTTAAGACCTTGAAAGAGAAATTAGTGATTGCACCCATTCTCTAGTTCCCAAACTAGAACCAACCATTTTATATACATGTCAACACTTCAGGCATGGAAGTAGGTGTTATCCTAACAAAAATTGGTGAGGTAAACTTTGATCATCCTATTTATTTTAAAATATGAAAGCTCATACCAACAAAACAAAATTATTCCATAACTGATCCTGAGGCCTTATCTATGGTTTATGCACTTTACACTTTTCACCAATACTTGTTGGCATACCCATTTGTCTTCTATATGGGTCATGAAGTGCTCAAGTATTTGGTAAATAATCCATTATTACATAGATGCATATGCCAATATATTTTTATTTTTAATAATTTCTAATTCTCTATGGTTGTAAAACTATGCAAAGTTAATTTTGGACCTGACCATCTCTCACATGTTCAATCTGATGAACTGTTGCATGTCATAGAGGATGATTTACCTAATGTATAGCTTTTTCAAGTTACACACATGCCTAAAGAATTGGAAGAAATTGAAATTTTTCTTACAATAGGGTTTTTTCTAGATAACCTTACCACCCAAGAGAAAAATTAATTAGTTATGTGTGTTACCCTGTTCTAGATCATTGGTGGAGACCTATACAAATTTGGTCAGGATGAAGTATTATGAAGGTGTGTAATGTCACATGAGAATGAGGAATTCCCTCAAGAATTGATTAAGGGCATCAAAGTAATATATTATGTTGGTGATACACAACACAAAAGGTTATACTAGTTATATTGTGGTGGATCACCTTATTCAAAGATGTTAAAGCCTATGCACACCAATGTGATATATGTTAATGCTTAGGTAAACTAGATCAAAGGGATACTATTCCTATTCATCCAATACTTACTCATGAACCATTTTTAAAATGGTCTATTGATTTTTTTAGACCCATTCAATTAGATACATGATGGATAAGCACATGATAAATCATTACTACCACAGTCTATCTCACATGTTGGGCTATAAGTACTACTAAATTTATATGGAAAAATATAATCATAAGGTTTGGATGTTCTCTAAGTTTAACAAGTGATTTTGGAACTCATTTTCTCAATGATATGATGTGCATCCTCTTGGTTGAATTCATGATTATTCACCATAAACCCACTCCATCCCACCCTAAAGCTAATGGAATAGATGAAGCCTTTAACAAAACCCTAGGTAACACATTGACTAAGATTTTCAACATCTATCTCACTAATTGGGATGATAAATTTTTTGTATTCTTATGTGCATACATCAAACCACATATAAAAGGTTAATCAAGAGTACTCCTTTCAATCTTGTCTTTGGCATTGAAGCAATTTTACTAGTTAAGTTCTTCATTCCTTATTTACATATTACATGCATAGTTAGATTAGATTATGATGATTCCCTAAAAACATGCCTATATTATCTAATTCAAATGGATAAAACATGCTTCCTCACACATTAGATCCAAGGTGTTGAAAATTAAAAATAGAAAGCTTGTCATGATTGACATATCAAAACCAAGGTTTTCCATCCTGGTATGCATGTCCTCATCTATGATTCTAAGTTTATATGTGATTTAGATAAACTATAAATCCATTAGGCTAGTCCATTTATTGTTCATTATCCATCTAATAGACACTTGTAATTTGAAAATATCAAATGGCCAATTCCTACCAGGCTATGTAAATGGTAGTCAGCTCTAGCCCTATCATTATATGTAATTATTCATTTAAAAAAATAAGTTGTATGCCACTAAGTTAGTCTAAGATTTTGTTTCATTTTTAAATAAGCATTGCATTTGTTGTGTGACTTTTTTAATTGATTTGATACTTTTTGATACTCTTTTAGTATTTTTCACTCTTTCTTGACATGAATTACATGATGATAGGAAATGGAGGAACATGCATAGATGTTAATGTAGGTTAGGTAGGTTTTAGACATGGGATATGCTACTTAATCCAAAAGTGTGTAAAGTAAGAATAAAAGACAAAGACAAACTATAAACATGTAAATGAAGGACATAAGAAGCATGTAAATAAAGTGTGTAAGAGGAAGCATATAAATAAAATGCACAAGAGGAGGTGTGTAAAGGAAGCACAAAAAGGAAATGATTTAAAATAAATGTGGAATCATATATCCATATCCTAGAGATTAGAAGACAATTAGGTTTGTGAGGGATGCACACAAGAGGTAGTGCAAGGTGCACAAGAGATGGAACATGGCCCATGAAAATGAAATGAAGATGGTAAAGGAAATGCCATCACAAAGTGGGTTGAATAAGAAAAGATAGTTCTTACCATGAAAATGAAAATTCTGAGTTATTACATCTAGAATGCATTTCAAGGAAGGTGTAATAACTCTTCCATAAAGGATGGGACATGTAGTTGCTAATTAAAAAGTGGTATAAATGACAAGCATGCTAAATGGACATCAAGGCTTGTCATTTGGAACATTAATGGATGAAGTGATGGACAATGACATGGAGAAAATTAATGTAACATGGAGGAGTTAATACAAAAATTTGGGATATCTTACAATAGTCCATAAGGCTTCTCATTTCCATTTTTTACAATTGAAAACTTGAAGAATTACAAAGCTCAAAAAAGTCAAAACCAATGATGAAGAAGGTGATTATGCAGTTTTCCCATTTACAAAAATAATAGATAGATTGAAATGATGTATATTCAATGAAATAAAATTTGAAACACATCCACACAAGTAGATAAGACAAGTTACAGGTTGCAAGCGATAGGTCTACCATTATTGGAAGTTGAAGCAGGGAGCCAAAGCATTTTGGGTCTAGTGAAGATAAGTCAAGACATATTTGTTTGGGAGAATTGGTAAGTCACATGTTAACCTTTAGGGACCTCAGTTGGTAATGCAACTAAAGTAGAAAGGTAAGAAAAGATATTCACTTCTAGTTATTCCTAAAGTTTAATATTTCAAGGGCACATAAGAATGAAGTCTCATGTTCATTTAGGAAGAAGGTTATAGTGAGACCAACACACAAAGAAAGGACTTAGAATGGTTAAGGGAAATGACCCCTATTACATAAACACTAAAAATGGAATGCATGGCAAAAGATTCCACTGCAAGACCATCTCTTCTTTGTGTTCTAATTGAAGAGATGAAATACCTAGAGATGGTGTTACACACATATTAGTGGGAGTCTTAGGTTTTCACCTATCAATTCTTGGACTACAATCACTGTCAGACTATAAATGAAGATGAATTATAGTGAGACTAATGGGTGGAGTGATAGAACACTCAGAATGAGATCACCTATGATCTCATGGTCTAAAACTTACTATAGGATGTGGGGGTGATCCAACTCTTCAAGCTACCATATTTTAGGAATTTATATGAGGTAGTCTAGTTTTTAATCTAACACATTCACAAAGACTACCTCTACTTTACTGGGCATAGAATGAAGATCACCCCTGATTAGATCAATAGATTAACTAGGTTAGTTTATATTGGGTTTGATCTTGGAGTAGACCTTGAATATCAAGAATAAATTGATAGAACGGTGGTGGTGCTAAAGTATAAGAAAGGACATGTTATGTACATTACTAGCCTAAAAGATCCCATAATTTGAGTAGTTGCATGACTGGCCATGACCAAGCTAGGGGCCATAAATAGGTGGAAGAAGGTGGATATGGCCTAGTTCTATGTCACAAATTAGATTCCCAAGAGAGGAAAATATAATTAATCCTCATACTTTATCAACAAGATTGTGTAAGATGCAGAGAAGGCACATCATCTGCCCAACCACAAGTTTACTTAGGGAATAATTTTGCTACTTCTATTATTTATGAGATTGGCATCTTTGAGTACTTTGGTAAAGAACTAAAGTAGGTTTAACCACCAAAACATAAGTCCCCCATCAAACATTTCAAGAAATTCACTTACCCCAGCACCATCACATCCTTATACAAAGCCAAGAAGAAGGGTTTTTGATGGAATGAAGTAGTAATTTGGAAACAAGTGGCACTTACCCAAATATTTACCCATGTAGATGGGATCCTATTATTATTTTTATGTAAAGCAACATAATTCTCTTGTGTGGATCTACATGGCAACCATAGACAACTTGTCATGGTGATTTAAATTTCCTTATGCTTTCACCACCAAATACTTCATGGACTTGGTAAATTTCATTTTAGATGTACACCCTATGAATATTGATATGGACAATATTGACATTGAGATCCATACTCTTCATAATCTTTATGTTTACTCAAGGAGGCATACATATGTGGAGAAGCATAAATCTAACAAGACTGACTTTAATCCCTATAGGATTATTGTACAAATTCAAATTTAGGTGATATTCTATATGCTCATCCCAAAAAATAAAACATTAAGAGTCTAAGAGGCAAAGAAGGAACCAATTCCCTCCCAAGAGTTAAAAGGCCAAGACTTGAGGCCACTCATTCTAGCAGGATGCAAGACCAGCCCAAGGTAATCCTAAAATGCTAATGGTAGGCCTAACCACCACCAAGGACCCAAGCATTACCTGTAGAGTAAGAGGAAATCATTTCATCCTAGATGAATACTCAAGTAGATCTAAAATGACAAAGGTGAACCCCCTCACCTTTTGGATTATTTTTAATGATCTAAAGTATTTTATTTCAATCTTTTTAGTTTATTATTTTGCTTTATTAAATAAGTTGGTAGTTCATGGGAAAAGTTAGTTTTCTCCCGTAACCACTCGTAAAAGCTTTTATAAAGCTTTTACCCTACTTGTAAATCTGATTTGAATAAATACAATACAATTATAGTTTTGTCAAATAATTGCTTTTACAATGTAATTTCTTCATTATTTTCAATGTAACATGGTCCATCAGTGGTATCAGAGCATGGTTTTTGGGAGCATGGTGAATTCAGGGTGAAAGATTCATTTAGATGAAGTTGTAAATTGATATAATGTATGCCCTACAAATCAACTTTGGTTGATCTAATGTTGAAAATTTTTAAAATTAAAATATTTAATTTTTCAAATGTTTTTACATTGCTTATAGTAATTTTAAAAGCTTGTGTATTACTATTGTATGGCCATATAATTGGACAAGCTCTTCATGCTACTTGGTATTGCTTCCAAACTCTATTTTTAAGCTTTCCATATTGAATTTGTAAGCTTTTAAATGTTCCATACTTATTTTTAAAACCATCAAATCTACTAAAATAGCCATTTGTATAGCTTTTTCAACTTGATAAATCCTCTTTGAGTATGTAAAATGGTTTCAAATTCCATTCAATCAGTTTGTTCAGTTTCTAGTCTATTTTAGAGTTTCTAAAGACCATTCTTTATTCCATATTAAATCTGGGATGTTATTCAAGATCATATTTGTAATTGTACATCTTGAATTTTTAGAAGTACAACCTCCATAACATCTTGGTTTATCAAAAATCAAATTTTCTTTATCAAACTTTTCTCTGAGAGTCTTAAATGAATCCATAAATGCATTTGTATGGCCCTATCAGATCTTGTACAGCTTGGTGGAGTTGCTAAAAAGTTCCAGTCATTCACAAATCAGCAATGGCATTGAAAAACTTTATCATGGCATTGGAATATTGAGAAAAATAAAATATTTCATTTTTATAAAGTTTTTAATATAGTTTGATAAAAACTAGGGTTTGTTGGGTCCTACAAAATCCTTGGAAAGATTTAGGTTTTATTTGAAAAATTACTTTTAGGGGAAAAATTATTTTTTTCTCAAAAGTACCAAAAAAAAAATTTAAAAAGAGTTCATTTGAATTAATTGTGAAAACCAGGAAAATTTATACCTATTGTGACAAATTTTACTATATCTTGAGCACACTGTTATATTATTTTGTAAAAGTTACATTTTTGGAAAATAGACTCAAATATGTTTACAATTAGTATAAGAGAGGAGGTTTCCATCATGTCTTGCTATGAAATTTTAATCCTCGTAAACTAGTAAAAAAATGTGAATTAGCATTGAGGGGGGATCTACCTACCCTGACGGAGGAGCAAAATTTGAAATTGTCATATCTTCTGCATACAGTGGCCAAAATCTTCATATGACCACTCATTTTTCATGGAAAAAGATTTTTAAGAGCATATATGTAAGCATTTTTTTATTCTAACATGAGTAAATATTTTTTACACATATTTTTAATAAACTACACATTGTAATGAAATCAGTGGCATTTTTGGTTGAAACTGACACCTTCAAAATGCAAGTTTTTTTTTTGTTTCATTATGATTGTATTCTCAGAGAACATATAGTCTCTCACAAGCCCTAGGATAATTTTTAAAATGGAAGCTATTTCAAAGGTAAAGGCAAAACTTCAACAGCATTCCTTTTTTCTTCTTGCATCATGGCTTAAATTGTGAGCCTCATTTCTTACATTGAATGCCTAACTCCTAAAAAATATAAAGAATGATCAATGAACATGGAGAACACATTAATATTCAATGACTTATTGGATATTGTTTAAAAACAACCAACATTACCCACTAAAGCCACAAAACTTTTAGAATTTCACAAACGTGATAGGCGAGCTCTTGCATTGTTAAAATCCACTTGTAGTGCACAAGTCATAATTCATTTATAAGATATCAAATTTGAAGCATAAAGAGCTCTAAAAGACTTGTATTATAAACAACCTACTTATAATAAAATTGATCTCCTTATGTAGTTGCTTAACACTAAACTCATTGATGATGAAAATGTTTCAGAATATGTGTCATGAATTAAGAACTTGAAACAAGAATATGACACTACTACCAAAAAAATTGATGATGAAATGATAATTTATATTATTTTAAATGGCCTTAGCCCAAGATATAGGAACTTTATAGAGATGTTACAGCTTAGTGATAAGCTTAAAAAATCTACATTTGATTTGATTTGTGACTTGCTCACTTAACATGAGTGACAATTTGCAAAGAAAAAAGAAAAACCTACCGAGGATGCATACTATACCAAAATAGGAAATCTATTTTATGAGACCAACAAGAAACACTCTTCAAAGCACTTTCAAAAAGATAAATAGAAACACTCTCATAGGCACACTTCTAGGCATAAGCATCATTTTAGATGTAGAGATCATTCAGGTTCTTCAAAACATAGACATCATATTGGTTCTCCAAAGCATGAGCATCACCATTCACATGGACACAAGCACAAACACATGCATTATTCTTCAGGTGGTTATTATTCCTCTAGTTATAGTATATGTGAGACCATATTATATAATTGTAGTGGCATATAACATCTCTCTATAGAATGTCCCTCTCGATGGAGGTATTCTCAACATCGACAGAAGGTAGAATCAAACATTGTTGTTCACTCCAGTCACTTTGGTCATTCCTCTAGTTCCTCTTCTAGCTATTCATCTACATCTTTTTTTATGGATGAGATGACTGTGAAGTTGCATGATTCATATCTAATAACTATCTTCTAAGATATTGACTCACCCATCTTGTGTGAGCTACTAAGCTCAAGATTAGGATTTGATGTAGTAGCATTTTTTGGCTTGTGGACTTTGCTTTTATAGATATAGTGTTTCTATGATCTTTGATGTGGAGAATTTTGGTAATTTTTACTTGATTTATTTATTACATGAATTCTCACCTCTCACCTGATAAGGGGAGAATATATTGCATTTTGTCTTTCAATCAATCATCGATGATGTGCGATATGAGTCAGCATTGTGTTGCTAGCATTGTTAGTGTTGAGCAAAGGCCTGTGGGAGATTTTGGCAATTTTTGGGCATCAGTTTGAGATGTGCCATACATAGTATAGAGGGTAGTCACTTATTGGATGGATTCTATGTGAAATTCAATGTAGTTGGACAGTGCATGATCATGTTCTGTTGTAGTGTGGGGATGATTAGGATGTGATCAATCCAAGATGTACAGTTGACTAGTTGCAATTGCAGTAGAGTCTATTTGAATGACTCACAATTCTTTGCTCTTGTATTTATATACCCCTTTAGATCAAGGGGGAGTTTCTTGGATTATTTTTAATGATCCAAAGTATTTTATTTTAATGTTTTTGGTTTATTAGTTTGCTTTATTAAATAAGTTGGTAGTTCATGGGAAACATTAGTTTTCTCCCATAACCACCTATAAAAGATTTTATAAAGCTTTTACCCTACTTGTAAATGTGATTCAAATAAATACAATACAATTATAGTTTTCTCAAATAATTGATTTTACAATGTAATTTATTCAGTATTTTCACTATAACATGGGCCATCGTCATCAACAAAAGCATTTATGTTTCTTACAGAGCAAAAAGATGATATTACACACCTCGCTCCCCGAGTAGAACCAAAACAAGAAGTGCCTTGAGTGGTGATTTTAGATAGAGGGGAGGCATCCCCATAATCTTGACCTATAAATTGTCCCACTCCTAAGCCAAGAAAGGAACATCAAATGGTTGAGTAGCAAGTGGACATTGAAATTACAACACCTGAAGAAGCCAATAACGGAGAAGGCCCTAATGATGAGGACTTTGGCATTGGAACTAATGAATGGACAAAGATCCCTATGATTTTAGACTTAAAGTGTGACCCAAAAAAGGGTAAATAACCAATGCATGAGATGGATAAAAATAATAGGTAAATCAGTAACCTCCCATTTGTGTCATGTTCCAACAAGACATGCCAAACAAGTGATTGTATTTATGGAACTTTTTCCTAGAACATAACTCCAAAAATAAAATCAGTGTGAGATGTCTTGTGAGATGGAAGTATATCATGATGAAGAATTATTTGAGATTATAATGGATATTACTAACATAATCCCATAAGTGGAAGGTGTTATATACACACTCTAGATGAATCTCATGATTTGTTCTCTAATACAAGTAGGTGCAACACTTATCAAGTTTGCCCTAGAAGTTTCTAGGCAAAAATTTTTTTTCGTGATATGGGTTAGACTTACACCAAACATCAGGAGGTCATCTGACTATAGAAATTAGACATTAAACATGGAAAATTATTGAAGAGGAAATTAGATAATGTAAATACCAACTGAATGTGGTAGAAGTGGCTTGACTTAGGACTTTGGGCCTTTATCAAACAATTTTGGGAAGTGAACCAGTTCTTGTGGATGGATTTTCCATTATTGGTGAGTCAATAAATAAATTAGAGATGCTCTTAGACCTTCTACTCAAGAAATTTAAAAACCAAGTGGATCCTAGACAGGAGAAAATCTGGGTAACAAAGCAATTTTTTAAGGTCATGGAGGTATGTCATACATTTTTAAATAAACTAAGCACTACCATTCCCATTGTGGATGGGGTTTTTGTGAACTTGGTATGGCTTGGAAATTTTTTATAAGCATGGATATTTCCCAAGGAACAAAAGTTCTAGTAATTATCTAAGAATGCATTGAGTATCAAGGATAGGGCCTAGCACACAAAAAATTTCTAGGATGTTCAATAACTTAAGCACCCATCAATAGCAACTCAATGTTAGTTTTTAAACATTCCAAGGACAAGTTTTGATATAGGTTGGGGCCCTTGATGATGGTCATAAGAATGCAAGTGCTCAAATTGAGACTTTGATAACTCAAGCTGATACCTTTTTAGGGAAGCTTGAGGAGATGAAGAGATTAAAGGGTGAAGTGGAAGTTATTACTTCCAATCTTCAAGCAACCCTTAACCAATGGAAGTAGTTCAAGTATAAAGTACAAAATATGGATCTTGTATTTTTTTTCAAATGAGGAAATTGTAGCATAGTTTGGGATAGACTATCAAATTAGTATGGGTGATATTGGACCCTAAATTTTGTAATAAAATACTCAACTATTTTGGTAACATGGCACAAAAGAGTAATAAAATGAGAACAATGTTGAGTACCAAATCATGGTAAAATATGGCACAAAAGAGAATGATGTGTGAGATAAATATAGAGAAATATTTAAGACCTTGGTATAAAAAGGTGAGTTTAAAAATATTAATAAGTGGAGAATGAGCAGAAGATGTAGGACTCAGAGAAGTGCAAGAGTAGGACAAGAGCATAGGGAGTGGAGGCAATTACAAAGTAGTTCACAAAAGCAATAGATATTAATGAGGGTGAAAATATATCACCATTTCACAAAATAAGGGGAACATGAACATGAAATATATACCATATAAAGGGTATATAGGGATAATTAGTCTCTAGTTAATATGAATTAATTATAATGGCTCTCCATCACTCATTGTTGTTAATGGTTGTTGGTTATTCATCACTTTAGTATTATTGATGTAACTAAAGGTGAGGGGTTTACTGGTGTATAAATACCTCTTAGACTTATTTTATAAAGTGTTGTTTCCATGGTTGGATTTGGTATGTATTTTGTAGATACTATTAGTCGTAATTGTGAAGTGGTTATCAATATATAATTAAAGAGAGTGTGATGAAGGAAACACCTTGTAATCTTATTTAATGAAATCAATAGAATCTTTTGATGGTAAAGCATGATGTGTTTAACTCTATAGTGTTAACTTTTTTTATGATATTAGTTGTATGAATTTTATGAATTCATCAAACAATTGACTCTACACTATTGTTGGTAGTAATAATGACTAAATGTATTAACTCAAGAACCCTAGTAAGATAGGGTTTTCTAACCACCATCACACAATTTAATTAATAGGGACCAATCTAGTTATGTACCTCATGTGAGTGCATGAGGTTACTCCTCACATGATATGTCAAAGTGAAATATTTTTGGTAACTTATTTACATTGGGAGTGTAACTAATACTTAGCTATTTGAATTTAAGGAAAAAGACCCAACAAGGGTACCCAAAATTTGTTTACATTAATAATAGATTCAACTCTAAATATATTATTCATAAAATTCATCCCAACCCTTAACCATGGTATAAATTAATAGATAGGAATAGAAGTCACGTTCTTTTATTTAAAAAATTTATAGGGTTGTGTCTTATCTTTACAATGTTCCCTAACATCATGTGTTTTGAACCATCATATGGAAGCATCTTGGTTACAGACAATGTCTAGCTTGGGTGATTGATTATAATTTTCAAATCTAATACCAACTATGTATGTAACTAAACCTAGTTATTTGGTGAATACAATGTGTCCTTTGTATGAATACCCATAATGAATAAATTAAAGAGAACATAAATATAATGGAATACCTCGGGTTTAGCAATCACTTTTCACAATCCTGGTGCTTAGATGGCCAATAGGTCATTAATGTATTCTCATTTATCAAGAGTAAATTTTTTATTATCAATGTACTCTCTTGATACTTCAACCATCTCATAGAATTTTTTGTAATGAATAAATTATTTGCATAGAGTCTAAATCAAAATATGTGTATGTATACTCTTTGTTTGTTACACAAAATTAAAAAATGAGTTTGAGTCTAGATTGGGGATGCCATGATAATAGTCATTTAAATTGTATAATTGGAATTGTAGAGGATCCAAAAACATAGAGTTTTAAATATTCAAACCTAAAAATATCTTGATTTTAAATGGCATTAAAATTGATTTGGGACCATATAAGTCATGTCATTAGGTGCAGATCAAAATTTTTAATGGCTAATATGTGAGAATAATTTAATCATGAATGGTCTAAGACAACTAAATTTTTATTTAAATTTGAATTTTATGTATTTTGTCTTCGTGGGAGCTTTCTTTGATAGGTGTTGATTTATTGTAGTCATGTAAAATTTGATTCAGGCCTTTTAGGGTTTACTATTCTCATTGGTGCCCCAAATATAGAGTGATAAGGCATTATGTGTCTTGTTTGAAAATTTGTGAGTGCCACATGGTAAAACATCACAATATCACAAATAAATTGATATTATATTTGATTAGTACATTTCATGTGTATTTTGATTCATTTTTTTATAAGATGATTCTTAGCATCCAATTACAATGTCACATAGTCATAGTCCTTTGTTCTTATTCTTACCAATTTCAAACCTTAAGAGTATGCAGGGGTGTGAGATAAGGCATGTTGCATCTTCCTACATAATCACATTTTCATGAAAATTTGAATCTAACTCTTTTGAGATATGATCATGAGGGTGCAAGATTAAGACACGTGGCATCATTATGCAAAGTTACATTATCATGAATGATTTAAACTAGAGCATGTGAGGATGAAAAAATTGGACACATGGATATTTCAAAACAAGACTTTGTGGCACTTAGAAATCAATTTCAAGTAACCTTTGTTTGATTTAAGCAAATAAAAATTATCAACCTTAGGACCTACCATGATACTTAGACTACTAAATATGTTGCATTATAGGCTTCAATTACTTGCAAGTATCTTTGAATAGACAACGAATAGATATGAATTCCTATAAAAGAGTCTGAATTGCACAGATAAACCTATTAGACACATAAAATATCCAAATTATCCTTTTTTAAATAGGGTCTATTTAATACAATTATTTTTATCCATTTGACCATTTAAATTATTATTAGCACATCCTAGATTTAAGCCAAAATTTTATAAAATAATCATGATTAACAAAATTATGCTTTAATTTAATTTCAAGACTTCATGTCATATTATAAATAAAGACTAAAATAGATTTTTTTTAGAAAACTAGTGGGCCTCCATTTTTATTTATAAAATAGGGGTGTATTGGTCATAGAAAATGGTGGCTTTTTGTTGGGAAACTCTATGAGTGTTAGAATGCATGATCTCTAGTTAGGAAATCAAATATATCTAAAATTAATTCTGAAATTTCATATTATTTTCAAAGATCTAAGATTTCAAACCAAAGAGAACAACTTTTATTAGGTAAAATTTTGAATCTTAAGAAGAGAACCTATAGATGTGTATGCAGTATATTAATTATACTTGTGAATTTGAGCTAGGCAATATCCAATATAATTTATATATATATATATATATATATATATATATATATATATATATATATATATATATATATATATATATATATATATATTCATTGTTCCTATTTTAGATTATTATTTTATCTCATAAATATGGCTTGGGCATTGCTCTATTATTAGCCAGATGCCCATAACCCTTATGAAAATTACCTGAGTCACCTTCCAAAAATAATTCTATATTTTTTTAATTCTATTTTAGGCTTTTTTTTTAAACATAACTATATTTTCAGAATGTTGGGAACTAATGTTTCCAAGTTAAGGATAAACTTTTATATTTTGTCAAAATAATTTCTCTTTTGTAACCATGTTCAATCCCAATGATTTTTAACATGTTTGATGTGAAGTAGGACTTTCTTCTCTTAAAAATAAAATATTACCAAAGTAAAAAATGACTCAGGGGCATGATGTCAAAACAAAAGATAGGAAATCTCAAAATAAATTGAGTGAAATAAATCAAATTCCTTCTAGATCTCATTGTCCCTAACATTTTACAATGATTCCTTATTGAAGTCAACCAACTTGTTTAATTTTATAATTGTATGAAATTTAAAGGGATTTTGGGTAAGCTAATTCTTCAAATAC
>JARHVA010004371.1:252500-592500 GCA_037957365.1 Torreya grandis | reverse complement strand
GAATTGTGAGATGCCCCCAACTAAACAAGTTGTTTGGTAAAATGTTGGACCAGCATTAAAACCATGTAAAATTAAGTTTTAAGTTGAATTTTTAATAATATCTAAATGTGTGTTTTGTTTTGTGATCATAAACTATATAAGAGGTCCCTGTGACTATTTTGCATTCAGAAACAAATATTGAAAATGCATAGGTACATGTCTATAGTATGAGAGCAAGTACATAGTGCACTTTTATCTAGTTGGTGTGACTTTATCCAAATTGACTATATACAAAAAAAAAATTGATTAGGACAATTTTTTTTGTGTATGATTATTTCTTGGTTCTATAATAATACATCATGATTCACACTCAAATACCTTGTGAGAAGCATTATGTATTTAATAGTTAATGAAATATGTTATGTATTTAAATTCAAGATAAATGACATGTTATCCAAAATTGGCAACCATGAGTGGGTACTATTCAAAACTTTGGTCGTAATGTTCCTAACCTTGTTGATAGTCATATGAAGTGCTTTGTCCTGGTTATAATAGATCTCATAGTGATAAACCTTGTGTGGTTCTTAGAATCTTTCAAGGTCTCCTAGAATGGTCTGGTTGGAAGTGAAGTCAAATCACTTAGCATTGCCATCAAAGTCATTCAAGGTAGTCATCTCCAAAATGGTTTAGCAAAGATTAAGGTAGTTTTGGATAAATTAAGGTAATGGTTACCTTTTTAAATTAGAAGGATCAAGTTCATTTTGATGTCTCTAAAATGTTTTCAATTTATTCCAAGGTTTTTCTTCCTTTCCCATGTTGGCCCAAGTCGTTTTTAATGTAAAACAAGCAGTGGGACTTTTTAAAGTCCAAGAAAGTGAAAGCACTGACCAAGGGATTATAAAGTAAATTTTCAACATGGAGATGGTAAATTAAGGTCAAAATAGATGATTTAAGGTTCCTATAATGTTTTTAGGTTCAAATCATGATTTTGGTAGCTTTGGCAGGTCTAAATAAGATAAAAATGTTTCATCTCCTCCATCGATCTCGTTGCAAGCTAGTGAAGGTCATTTTCAAGTACTCAATTCATGAAGGGGAAGGAGATTTAGATAAAATAATATTATGGTTTAATAGGTTCATTTATGACCTTTAAATTCCAAGAATTAATTCTAGGTTGTAAGGACTATGCTTTATAAACAATTATTAAGAGCATAAGGTGTTTTTAAACACTTATAAAACCCCAAGGATTAAGTTTTTTCCTTGAAAATAGTATCTAAGAATTGATGAAAATAATATGGTTATTATAAATCGATATTATAATGTCTAAATATAAATATAGGACCAGGAATCTCAAATGCATATGTGATTGGCTTGAGAGAGACTCATTTGCATTGGCTCAGTTTGACAATCAGGGTTTGAGAGAAAAAGATAAAGTGTTTTATGCATAGAATGAGTTAAATTAGGATGTTTAAAGTGGATAAAAATTATTAAATAACCATTATACATTTTTAAAACATCAATGAGGCAATTATCTTTAGGAAAAAGTGGTATTTATGTATGTATAGGTGGGATGTGTGAACTTGCAAGTGTGTTTTAGATGATCCTTGTCAAGTATAAACATTATTCAAAAGATAGAGACTCTAAAATAGGTATAAATATATCCACATGGTCTCCAAATTCACCCTCAAGGATATATTTCAAGTGAAAAACCCTAATATTTATGGGTTCTAATGTTCTCATCAAGGCTAGGCGAAAAAGAGGTTTTGTTAACCTACAGGTTTACAAACATGTAGGTCAACATTAGTCCTTAGAATATTATAATGGAAATATGATTGGGTTTTTGAATACATGGTTATATTTTCTCATTCATATTAGAAATCCTCTAGAATATTTAAGGTCAAATTTATTAGGCCAACGGTGAAGAGGTAGAGTCTACATGCATGCCAAGCATGCAAGCAAGCATAGTTTTGTGTTTCTATATGAGAATAAAAAATAGAGAATCTTGGTGAATTTAAAATTCAATTTATTAGGGATATAAAATGTTCATAAAATATTTCAAAACACCTCTAAGGTTTCAAACCTCAACTTTCCTACCCTCATATAATGTATTTTGTTGTTGCAGGCCTAAGCACAGGAAATGAACTAGAAAGGGCAGGTGTGTGCATGAAGTCTGAGTTATGAGAGTTTAATAAGAGTCTAGAGGGCATGAAATAATTGGTGAGAATTTTAAAAGATTCTTTATTTATAAAATACCATGACATATCAACTTCCTTGATTGAAGGGTGTCATATGCCTAGTGAAGACCTAAGAGGGTCGTGAACATCTTGAGTGTTATCTTGGAAAAACCAATATGGGATTGATTTATCATTCATATAGATATCTAAATAATTTGTCACATAAAATTTATCCTACACATTCATTGATATTTCATTTAAAATGGAAATGTATGTAGTTGTATACATTCAAATGGAGTAAGAGGACACCTTGTACGAAGTCTATGTGAGGCCAAGAACATGATTGTAAAGATTTTAGTGTAACATCTAACTCAAATTAAGTATATAATATATATGAATGGTATCATAAAGAAAAATTATACACTATTCACAATGTCACTATTGGCCAAGTAACCTCAAAGAAGAAAAAACATCAAGAAAAGGAGTCTAGATCTACAAAGATGCACCTATAGGCTTGTCATAGGTAGAATTAGAGGAAATGCACCTATGGTGTAAAATGAATGGATAATTAAGTTTATATAAGGTAAAATATAGATTAATGAATTATATTATACTTACCAAAATAACTTAAAGACAAAAACCACTCAACAATAGTCACTCCCAAGGTTTAACAAGTTGAGAGGTGTAAATGAAAACATACAAATTGCCTGCAAAAGGCACAAAAGCTATGATTTTTTTCATTAGTTGAAGAGGATGAGGTTTTTATGCATAAATAATGATCCTAAATAAATTTTTTAGAGGTTTTTTAACCATTTAAAGGTGATTAAAACATCAAGAAGCAAGCCATTAGGGTCAAAACATCAAATCTACTTATAAACCCTCATTATGGGTCATAATAGGTTTTGAGCTTGTTGAGGGGTAAATATACTTGTGAAAGTATTATGAGACTTGTATGGAGGTTTTTAATACCTCATCAAACTATTCCCAATAAATAATAATCAATTTGATGACAAACTTTGCTCAAAACCTTCTATTGACCTCTTAGAACAAGTTTGAATAGTCAAGAAGGGTAATTTGGGAAGCTCAAAAGAAAGACAAATATTTGCATGGGAACAAACACCTCTCATGAATTTTCATAGGTTCCCCTTATTATAAAATTTATCATTGGTTCATTATTTCAAGCACTCAAATCTATGAACAATTGTTAAGAAAGAAAGACATCTTAAACCCTCATAAAACCCTTCTAGAAACGCGATGTCTAAGTTTTGTATTTTGAGAAGTTATAATGGGCATGCATGGGCATTAAACCACCCTAATGTCATATGATGATCCCATGGGCACCTAAATTAACCATATTTTAGCATTTTTTAATAGGATTAGGTATAAAAAATGGTCTAGAAGTGGTAGTTTTAGGCCTATTTATAGGGATATGAGTTATTGAAGATTCATGACCACTTGAAAGGACTTATAGGCTTGGGAAAAGATTTGAGGTTATTATATCATTCATTTCATAATTATTCATGGTGATACAACAATTAATAGGTCCTTGAAGTAAGCTAATATGTTGTCTTCTCTCTTGTTTGCATGAGAGAAGGCAAGTTGCAGACCTTTCAAGGTCACCCCATTATGTGAAAAGATTCAAGTAGTCCTATAGGCTCTCATAGACACATGTGATATACCCATCAAAACCATTAAAATTAATTCATGATAATTATGCATAGGTTTTAATATCTCATGTAGTATAAATTATGAAATATGTACTATTGAACCTATGCCTACCCTATATAAAACCTAAGAGAGATATAAGAGGGTAATCAATAGAAAATCTCTTTCATGGGGATCTAAGTGTGATTTATGATAGTCCTTGGAGGCCTAAATCAAACTTAGTATGAGATACTAATTTTTCCTCATTACTTTTCTTCTCATGGACTAAAAATAGCTTGGTCAATAATTTATAGGTATCTAATGGTATAATTGAATGTGAAGGAGCATGAGCTCTAAGAATCACTCTTGTCAAGAAGAGAAAAGCATTGAGAAGCCAATAATGTCATATCAAGGTGTCAAGGAAGTTAGGTGGGCATTTTTCAAGACATGAGTTTGTAAGTCCCTAATATTTTTAGAGGTTAGTTTCATGAGATGAATATGAAGGGTTGGAAGAATCCAAAATAAGATGATATGTCACCTTGATGAAGGCATCACCAAATAAAAGCAACACTTATTTAGGAAGATAACAAAACTATTATCTCACCATCCATTTGGATGGTAATTTATTTGAGGTGAATGACATGTGTTATAGGCTTTTCCAATGTCTTTCCTCTCTCTCCTTCTCATTATCTTCTATATGTACTACATTTTTGGCATTTTAAGGGATATTAAACCTAATTATGGTGAATCCATAGTCATGTAAAAACTTGTACTTGTATTTGATATGAATAAAAGCTGATTTATATCCTTATTAATGTTTAAATTAGTGTATAATTCATAATTATTTGATGAATATTATTATTGTTATACTATATCTCTTTCATTTTTCCTATATCCTTACCTATTTGCAAGTTTTAGTCATCTTAGCATGTCATATGAAGTGTAATACATGGTCTTGCATTAACTAAATGTGGAGATTATTTCATTAGTGTCTCCTATGAGACCTCCTCATCATCCCCTCTTAGTTATTGTCTTGATTTTCACCTTCATACTAAAATACTAATGCTTATAGGCTCATTTTGAGTTAGTGTGATAGATTTCAATCCTTGTCCATGTTCTTAGTGTAGTATAGGCAAGTGGAGGGTATTGATTTGGTGAATCACCTCATTATTTTGTATACTTTCTCTCTTCATCCTTTTTTCCTTGTAATTAATAGGCTTAGTTTTAGTTTCAAGGTGAAGCATCAAAGGATCTATCCCTATCTAGATATTCACCTCATTGATTAGGCCACCCATCACCTAGAGTTATCTTCATGCTATCATCTAAGTGAGACCAAGTTCCATTTATCTATTCTAAATTTTAGATGAGAGAGATGTATAGAGAAATGGAACTTGGTCTCATTATCTATAACCCTTCTACTCATAATAGAGACATTTATATGATGAGGGATTTAGTACATTTGATTAAGTCTGGGTAGGAAGATATTGAGAGAGAAGATCAGTATAAACCAATTAATGAGGTGTTATAAATAAGAGCCTTGATTAAATTTATGGATAATATATTATTACTTTAATATAGGTAGAAAATAAAATACAATTATCCTTATATGCCTTCTCCAACTCCACATTAACCTTATCCTACTCCTAACTTGTACTATGCCATCAAGAAAAGCTCAAGTCTATGCAAGATTAATCCATTCTTCCTCAAGACGTCAAATCAAGAAAGTTATTAAGTGTCTAAATTTATTCACCAACATCTCAAATTAAATTTATCATGAAGTTAAATATACATCAAAGTTTGATAAAGTGATTGGGGATTGGAAGGAGAAGAATGGAGTATCCTTAATACAATTTCCTTCTGCACCTCTACAAGAATCCTTCAATGAACCTAGCTCTCCAAAAATCCTAATTTATAAGGATACTCTAGAAATTTTAAAACAATCCAAAGATTTATCTTTCCCTCCCACCCCATCCTTTTGTGAAATAAAACCTATTGCATTAAGGGAAAAATATGAACATTCAGTTAAAAAAGAAATCTTGTCAAGAAAGGATGATGAGGTGGCTATCATTGAAAATATAAATTAGTCAACTATAATGGAGACTCAATAACGATATGAGGAGAGTGATTCAAGTGTGTATTATGAATAAATATTTCTTGGTAGTCCCCCATGTCAAGAGGAAAACAAATTATTTTTCATAAATGAAGAGAGATCTATATCTTCTAGCTAACAATTGAAAAGTCCTCAAGATGGCATAAGTGATCAAGTGGATCACTCTTGTTGGTATGGCTTTGATGTTGGTGAAGAAGTAGAAAAATCAGGTTTGGAATAAGATAAACATGATGAATTAGACTTTAGGTGGGTATATTAACTTCCTATTATGATGTGAGATTGCACCCTTCCTCCACTCCTAGTCATAATATGGGAACAACCCCAGGTTGTGGGTAACCTCTAATGGGGTTGAACCTTTTAATATGGCTGAATTTCTCTTGATGGATCACCTAACTAAATATACTATAGTAAAAAGGGTTAGAAATGGGGAAAGGGATCCTAAGAAAGCTAAAAAGGTGATGCATTAAGAGGTAGGTAAAGAAATTATTTTATTACATCATGAGGTAGTTATTACAAATTCTTGACAGGGTTTAGCCTAATCAAGAGGATAATATCTTGTAATATCTCAGAGAGTCCCCTACTTTTAAAAATTAGAGAGTCCTTAGGAGAGTCTATAATTCTAGAGAGTCTTACAAATGGGAAAGAATGGGTAATATAGTGAAAGGGAGAAGAGAGAAGAGGGAGAACATTAACCAAGAACAATCAATGAGATGCCATATTTTAATGAATACTCCACCACACTTAATCTAATATAGACTAGCCCTTCATCAACAAGTTAGCCTTCATTTTCTCTAATAGTCTTCAAGATCTTCTCATTGGTTGAGAAATATACTAGAAGACAATAATCTATTTTGAATATGATGGGTCATGATATTATCAAGAAAGGAAAATCCTTAAAGGTTATAAGAAGAATTAAATGCTCCATTGTAATCTCCAATCCCCAAATCCCCTTGATTTTATATTATATGCCATCTCCCACTTAATTTCATTATGAGGACAAAGTCCTCATATCCTAAATCTGAACAAAGTCATGCCATGTCTACTTTGAGTGGATATAGGTACCTATTTGTCAAAGATATGAACATGTCAATAGATAAGACACTCCTTTATTAATCACAAACCTACCCCTATTTCAAAATTTGAGCATAGGTCTATTTTAGATTCAAAACCAATCCATTTTATTGGTTTTCATAAAGTCATTATATCGATGAAGATCCACAAATGGCATAACTTGTTTTAGACTTTATTAGGTTTAAACAAACCTATCCTACATCTAAGCTTTAATGGAAATAGAGCCTCATTATTTGCAATAGAGCCTCATTATTGGCAATATTGATTATATGGTTTCATATGCTAGATAGTATTCAACTAAGATCTAATGGTAATATATCCCTTTGAAACATTTGCTCTTTATTCAACTTGAACCACATTCAACCTCTACTTGATGTATTTTGGATTCAAATTTTGATATCAACCATTGATCTTAAATTGGGTCCTCAATATTATGGCACTTATCTTCTTTGTGTTAATCCTCAAGATCTTATAGTCAATCTATTTGTTCCTTCACTTGTGCCACATGGTAGCTTCGTATTCATCCCCAAGATATGTTAACTCTTTAACCTCTCATTCACCATCTATCATCATCCCCATGATTTCATGAGCATCATTGGATTTACTTTTTCACACACCATCAATCTTCTTGGTCAGATTGAATGCATGTCATCGATATCCTTTTGCTTGATTGAACAAGCACCATTAATCCACTAAGTCACTATGATCATGACATTTGTCATCCCTTCAATTGATATCAAGATCCTCTATGATCCAAAACTCAAAAGATTTAGTTGAAAGATAATTCAAGAAATAATAACAACACAATAACAATAATGCTATCTCTGAGAAGAGATGTTTTATTCATCAAATTTGTAGACCCAAACATATGCCTATCTCTAAGATGAGATATATGATTTTCCATTTCAAGTTACATATTCATTTATACACATTTTTAAGGTATTAGGAGGATGTGTAAGGTCACCAATATCAAGGGAGATTAAGTGTTTTGACTTCCATGATTTACAACAATACAAAATTCAAAGAATTACTATTTTTAGAAACTTACTATTTTTAGATTGCACTACTAAAATTGAAATTTGGGTCACTTCCATTGGTTTTTTAGGTTAAAAATCCATCAATAATATCTCCATGAAATTTAACCACATTCTCCTCATTATTATCTTTCTAATGGTTCAAACGGGGAGTCAAACAGAGATATGGTGCAAAAGTTATGGCTCCCAGAAGTCTTGCCACTAATTGGGGTAGAACCATCACCCAAATTGTCACCTGGAATGTTGCTCAGATTATTCCTCCCTCATTGAGAATCAATGGTCCCCATTGAATCAATATTTATCATCAAGTGTGCTAGTTATGTTTTGATTTGATTCTTGATGCATACTTAGAATGGACTGTGCTTTGTGGAGCTGAACTTTATGGAGCTGTGTAGGGCTCGATTATTCACCATTTCTATTTGACCATTAATCTATAGATGGGAGGCTATGAACTTATTCAACCTATTATCTATTGGATTTTTTTTTGTATTATTTATGTATTCAAGGCTGAAACATCATCCCTTTTGGATTCTTGTGGCTTGACCACCATGAAAACAAATTTCTTGGCACTAATTAGAGAGAGATGTGGAATTTTGTACCTCTGGTACCCTGTAGTGCCATTTTCTAAGCGTGAAGGTGATCCTTAAATTTCTTGATTCATAGATGCCATGTCGATCATACATGAATGGCTAACCAAAGAATACATCACAAATATCCAGATTGACCACATCACATAAGACCTCATCTTGGAAAAGTTTTATTGCATATGAGAGAAGACATTAGTGGGTGACACAGAGGTTTTTCCCTAGACTCAACCATCCAATTATGTATGGCTTTGGGTGAGGCTTCATGGATAAATTTAGGATTTTCAAAATATTAGTAGAGATTAAATTCTTTTAACTCCCACTATCAAGAATGAAATGCAAATGCTTACCTTTCACCCATAACTTAGAATGAAAAAAACTTTTCTTATCATCTGAATGTTCCTCATGGGTCTATGATGAAGAAATGATAACATTAGGCTCAACATATACAATATCTTCTTCATCCTCTTCAACTACAGGTTGTGTATGAGGTAGAGCAGTAAATGTTGAGGATTGTAACTCAGAAATCATGGACTTGATGGCTTGACATTCTTCTTTGGAGTGAGTTCTAGATTTGTGATAATCACACCATTTCCCAGTCTTTCCTTCCTTTTGCTTCCAATTTTGGCCTCATATTTGACCTTATTTTTTAATTTTCCATTTCCTTGAAAGGATTAGATGTCTCAGTGTTGTCCACCATTTGAAGTCATTTGGAGCGAATAGGTGGATAGTTTGTTGGTTCTATTTCCCACCTAAGCTTCTTGTAATTTGACCTCATCCTTGAGATCATACACTCTAAAGACAAATTGCTCTGATACCACTAATCCAAAACTCAAAAGCTTTGGTTGAAATATAATTCAAGAAATAAGAACAACACAATAACAATAATGCTATCTCTGAGAAGAGATGTTTTATTCATCAAATTTGTAGACCCAAACATATGCCTATCTCTGAGAAGAGATGTCTGATTTTCCATTTTGGGTTACATATTCATTTATACACATTTTTAATGTAGGAAGAGGATGTGTAAGGTCACCAATATTGAGGGAGATTAAGTGGTTCGACTTCCATGATTTACAATAATATAGAATTTGAGGAATTACTATTTTTTAAAAACTTACTATTTTTAGATTGCACTACTAAAATTGAAATTTGGGGAACTTACATTGGGTTTTTAGGGGTCAAAATCCATTGATAAAATATCCATGCCATTTCACTATGTTTTTCTCATTCTTAGCTTTCCAATAGTTCAAATGGAGAGTCAAACGGAGATATGGTGCAAAAGTTATGGCTCCTAAAAGTCCTGCCACCAGTTGGGGTAGAACCATCACCCGAATTGTCACCTAGAATGTTGATTGGATCATTCATCCCTCCTTGAGAATAAATGGTCCCCATTTCATCAATATTTGTCATCAAGTGTGGTAGTTTTGTTTTGATTTTATTCTTGATGCATACTTGGAATGGACTATGCTTTGTGGAGTTGTACTTTATGGAGTTGTGTAGGGCTCACTTGTTCACCATTTTTGTCTGACCATTAATCTATGGATGGGAGGCCATGAACTTCTTCAACTTGTTATCTATTAGCTTATATTATTTTATTGTTTATGTAGTCAAGGCTACAACATCAGCCTTTTTATATTCCTGTGGCTTGACCACCATGAGAACAAATTTCTTGGCACTAATCAGAGAGAGAGAGATGTGGAAGGTGGTACCTTTGATACCCTATAGCACTGTGTTCTAAGAGTGAGGGTGATTATTCAAGTTATTTATTAATATATTCCATGTCGATCATACACCAATGGCTAACCAAAGAGTACATTGCAAATATCTAAATTGACCACATCACATAAGACCTAATCTTGGAAAGGTTTTATTGCATATGAGAGAAGACATTGGTGGGTGACACGGAGGTTTCTCCCTAGACTCAACCATCCAATATCGTATGGCTTTGGGTGAGGCTTCATAGATAAATTTACACTTTTCTCAAAATTATCAAAGATTAAATTTATTTTATTCCCACTATCAAGAATGAAATGTAGAGGTTTACCTTTCACCCATAACTTAGAATGAAACAACCTTTCCTTGTCATCTAACCACTCCTTATGGGTTTATGATGAAGCAAAGTTGGCATCAGGCTCAGCATCTACAATCTCTTCTTCATCATCTTCAACTGTAGGTTGTGTATGAGACAGAGCAGTAGATGTTGAGGATTGTAACTCAAAAAGTAGGAACTTGATGGCTCAACATTCTTCTTTGGAGTGAGTTCCACATTTGTGATAATCACACCATTTCCCAGTCTTTCCTTCCTTTTTCTTCCAATTTTGGCCTCATGTTTGACCTTCTTCATCACTTTTCCATTTCCTTGAAAGGATCATATGTCTTAGTGTTGTCTGTTATTTGAAGTCATTTGGAGTGAATAGGTGGATAGTCTATTGGTTCTATTTTCCACCCAAGCTTCCTATAATCTAACCTCATCCTCAGGATCATACACTCTAGAGACAAACCAGTCTGATACCACTGATCCAAAACTCAAAATTTTTGGTTGAAAGATAATTCAAGAAATAAGAACAACATAATAAAAATAATGTTATCTCTAAGAAGAGATGTTTTATTCATCAAATTTGCAGACCCAAACATATGCCTATCTCTGAGAAGAGATGTCTAATTTTCTATTTTGGATTACATCTTAATTTATACACATTTTAAAGGTGGGAAGAGGATGTGGAATGTCACCAATATCAAGAGATATTAATTGGTTCAACTTCTGTGATTTATAACAATACAGAATTCAAGGAATTACTATTTTTAGAAACTTACTATTTTTAGATTGCACTACTAAAATTAAAATTTGAGGCACTTTCATTGCATTTTTGGGGGTCAAAATCCATCAAGTGTAGCTCCATTCCATATCACCACATTCTCTTCATTCATATCTTTCTAATAGTTTAAATGGGGAGTCAAATGGAGCTATGGTGCAAAAGTTATGGCTCTCGAAAGTCCTGCCACTAATTGGGGTAGAACCATCACTTGAATTGTTGCCTGGATTGTTGGTCAAATCACTCTAACTTTTTGAATTTATGCCCATTTTTGATATTTAACCACATGATTAAATTTGTACCATAGATATATTTGGGCCCACTGACATCACTATGATTTTGACACTTATCATCAATGTGTTTAATGTTAGGATACGCTGACCTTTTGACTATGAGCTCATCATTGATCTTTGATGCATGATTTAACATGCTCCATTAGATCTTCCAGACCCACTAACATCACTTATCACCCATTAATTATTGTATCTTGACTTGATCTTTTGCTATTTGGACACTTTTTATCCCCACATTTACCCTCAAGAACATTCAAATCTAAATGGTTATTTCACGAAGCCCAAATTTGATGTCTACATGCATGTCCTACTCTGCAAGTTTAACTTTAAATACCTATATATTGAGATATAAAGCTCATCAATATATAAAATTCATAGAGCATCATTTAGGCATGAATAAATTCATATCCATGAAATCCTTTGGCTCTAAGAGGCCTCCTAAGTGAATATATGAAGTGTAAAACCAGATTGACCTATCCATTTTTTTCATGACATTTGATGAGGATTTGGTCTATCTTCTTCACTTGCTTAATTCATTTTATCATTCAATCAATTAAGAAACTACTAAGCTAATCTATCCAAGCAAAATCTTGGCATGTGGTATAAACTAGCCAACATTTTTGATGACTCACAGGGAAGCATGCTTTCTATGCTTAAGAATCTAGACCATTTGTTTTGACTAGTCTATTGGGTATGAAGTATCCTCTCTACTTCAAAAATTTGATCTAAAAATAAAATTGATTTCCCCTTTGGATAACTCTTCATGAAACAATTATTAAAAGGAACAAAACAAAACAAAGTGCCCAAGGTATTTATTGAATGGAAACACATAACAGAAGGGAAACTAACTTAAATAAATCAAGGACCACTAACCTAAGGAAATAGGGAAATCAAGATAAAAGGGAAGTAGACTACTATTTATGCTAATCACTTATTGAAATAAATAAAACTTAGAACAACTAACCTATAGTGACAAGCTTCCCTCCAAGGTCAAATGAAAAGCTATTTGGTGTACCTTATAACTTTGAAACATACTTGATTTTTCTTGATATCTCTCTTATGTAGCTAAGAGCATTTTCATGTTCATGTCTTCTTGGGAAAGTAACTAGTTCCTCTACTTCAAATTTTAGGTGCATGAATTATAGACATGATTCCAAGACCCAATCATCCTCCCAAATTTGTGAACTTTGTAAGAATAGCTTAAATTCTTCTTCATTCATGAAATGTTGATCATGAACATATAGACTAGCTTGATCTATCTCCTTTGACATATCTGCAAGTCTAACCTCTAAGGGAGATGGATCTAATCTTGTGACTTGTTAAGGCCACTTGAGCTCATTCTCAGCTTCCAAGAGTATAGAGATGTATAAAATTGATGATAAAAACTAATAAACACATTTGAAAAGTTCAAACATGTCATCTTCTAAGATAAAAACTACTTCTTTCTTGATGAAGGCACTTTCCTCAGCTTGCAATAAACCACATTCAAATAAAGAATAACCTAAATGAAAGACATCAAACAAATCTAAAGATTTTTTTTCATGAAGCTAAAATTCAATTATAGCTTCTTTAAACTAAATGTATAAAGCAATAATATCAATTTATTGACCACAATAATGAGGCTACAAGTCTTATTTTGATATCTCAAATTGGTCAATCAAAATTGCTTCATCTTCAACATCAAGCTGATGACTGAGCATGCTCTCAATTTTATCTTGTTCTTCATCTTCATTAGCTGATTTTTACTTGTCTTCTGCTACTTATGCAACATCTTTCCCTTCATGATGAATGGTAGCTTCTGTATTATCAAATAACTCATGGAAAATGTCATCAACTTGTCTAACTGGGATATATTTATCTTATACATCAGCAACCTCTTCTTCATGTACTTGTTCTTGTACTTGCATCTTAACTTTTTCTTACACTTGTTCTATTTTTACATCATTATGTAAGATTGAAACATGTTTATCCTTCCTAAGAGGTGTCCCAATCATGCTCTCTTCTTCCTATATAGCCTTCAACTCCTATCTATTTTTTTGCTTCTTGAATGGCTCTCCATGAAGGAAAGGCTCTGGGATTTTGAGGGGAAAGGAGTGGAGGTTAAATGATCACTAGCTTGCTCTTGATTTTAGCATCTTGGATTATGCTTGAATATTTTTCTTTCTCTATTGACTATTTAATATGATTCGAAGTCATAAACTTAGGTTTAGAAACCTATGTTTTTGTACTTGGTCTTTGATATAGGTGGGAAAGAATAAATTTGTTTTTATGTTGCGTTTTCAATTAATATTGAATGATGGAGATACTAATTTGTAAACTCAATTTTTTTGGCTAAATTAGCCTTAAAATCATGGACCAATTGGTTAGATATGTCTCCTTGTAAAAATAAAGATGAAGTCTCCTATATGATATACTGAGAAACATGGAGATTAGTCTCCTCAAAACATGCTTGTTTAGATTTTTGAGGCCTCTCTTGGATAGACTTCTAGGCAAGAAAGTTAGGAAAGGTCTTAATGAAATATTGAGGGATATGATAATCATTGGTTTGATATTCATGAAGGGAAAAGGGAATCTCTATGGGAAATTGATGATGATTATGATGACCCTGGGGTTCCTCATACATGACTAGCCTCTCTTCAATGCTTACTATTAGACCACTTATGTCTAGAATATCAGCACTAAAATTTGATTGGCCTTACCTTATGAAGGATGCACCTACATCTTCAACTTTCTTAAAATTATCTCTCATTTTCTAAATTTCATGCTTAGAAATATCTTATCCATAGATATTTTGGGTATCTATGCTTATCATCTATTTATCATAGCCAAACAAGGTTTGTTTGAAGCTTGAGATGGATTGCTTTAGGGCTTGATTGGGATGATTAGGAAGACAACAATATTCATGAGGGTTATAATAGGATTAGTATGAGTCATCATACTATTGGTAGGGTTTTGTATATGGTTGGTAATGTTCATCGTAAGGCTAATAGATATCATGTTAGGGCTGATATGGGTCATGATGAAGGTAAGAGTCATGCCCTTGATAATAAGGATCATGATAATCTTGATAAGGCTCATCAAATATTTGATAAAACTCTTGGTAAGGCTAATTAGGCTCATATGGATCATAAGGATAATATTGGAACTGTTGATAAGGAGGTGAATGATAGGGGTATCGACCATAGTTGTTCATATCAACCTTAGATGCAAAAATTGATTAAAATATTCAATGAGACATACCTGGGCTACTTACAAGCAAAAGCTTTGATTCAAAGTCACCATTGGTGTAACTTGCTTGCTTCTAAAAGCTAATTAGAGGAGAGACACACCAAAAATATTTCCACTCTTTTAGATCTTGGTCTTACCAAGCATGTCAAAAACTATTATGATTTGATATTTCACCCTTTTGGAGGATTTATATAGGATCCCCCCTCCTAGTCACAATATGGGAACAACGCCAGGCTGTGGATAGCCTATGATGGGGTTGAACCTCTGAAGAAGGTCGGCTTCCTCTTAATGGATCACCTAACTAATGCTACTATAGGGAAAAGGGTTAAAAAGGGGGAAAGGGATCCTAATAAATCTAAAAATCTGATGTACCAAATAAAAAAGGAAGACTCCCATAAGCTTGAACCCATACTAGATCAACACAAGACAATACTAGCTCACACAACCTTAAAATCAAGATAATTTCATAAGTATTTCATATACTAGGTTCAGGAAGCAATGAATGCAAATAAAGAGGAATTATAAGACTTATTGAGAGCCTATATCAATGGTAGAAAGAACACTAATATAGACCTAATTACATCTTTAAAACACCCTAAAATAGGTCATAAAGGAGGATAATGGATATGGAAGAATCTCCTTAACAAGGCCATCATGCACAACTCACCAAACATAGATCTAAGGCAAGAGATAGGTAAAGAAAGTCTTTTATTACATCAAGGGGTAGTTATTATAAATGATTGATAGGGTTTAGCCTAATCAAGAGGATAATATCTTGTAATATCTTAGAGATTCCCCTACTCTTCAAAATCAAAGAGTCCTTGTGAGAGTCTAGAATTTGAGAGTCTTACATATGGGAAAGAATGGGTAATATAGATAAAGGGAGAAGAAAGAAGAGGAAGCACATTAACCAAGAAAAATCAATGAGCTAACACCTTTCAATGACTGCTCCATCACACTTAATCTAATCTAAACTAACCCTTCATTAAAAAGTTAGCCTTCATTTTCTCCAATAGTCTTCAAGCTCTTCTCGTTTGCTGAGAAATACACTAGAAGACAAGAATCTATTTTGAAGATGATGAGTCATGATCTTACCAAGAAAGGAAAATACTTAAAGGCTCTAACGAAAATTAAATACTCCACTGTACTCTTTAATTCCCAAATCCCCTTACTTTGATCTTCTATGCCATATCCCACTTGCTTTCATTATGAGGACAAAGTCCTCATATCTTAAATCTAGATAGAGTCATGCCATGTCTACTTTAAATGGCTATAGGTACTTGTTTTCCACAGATATGACTATGATGAAAGACAAGATATTCATTTAATAATTCTAAACTTGCCCCTATTTCAATATCTGAGCATAGTTTATTTTAGATTGAAAGTTGATCTATTTTATTGGTTTTCATATAGCCATTATATCAATGAAGATATGTAGATTGCATACATTATTCTAAACTATATTAGGTTTAAACAAACATATCCTGTATTTGAGATTTAATGGAAATAGAGCCTCATTATTAGTAATATTGATTCTATGGTTACATATATTTAACAGTATTTAACTAAGATTTAATGGAAATATATCCATTTGAAACATTTATTCTTGGTTTGACTTAAACTGTATTCAACCTCTACTTGAAGTCTCCTAGCTTTGAATTTTGATATCGACCATCAGACCTAATCTAGGCCCTCAAAATTATGACACTTTTCTTCTTTACATTGATCCTCAAGATCTTGTAGTCAATCCATATGTTCCTTCACTTGTGCCACATGGTAGTTTTTCATTCATCCCCAGGATACATTGACTCTTTGACCTCTTTCTCACCATTGATTAACATCCCCATGATTGGATGAACATTGTTGGATCTGCTTTATCATACACTATCGATCTTTTTGGTCTAATTGAATATGTGTCATGGATCTCCTTCCAATTGATTTAATGTGCACCGTTGATCCTCTAAGTCACTATGATCATGACACTTATTAGCCCTTCATTTGATCATTATATCCTCTGACTTTTTAACTTGATACTCATCATTGATCTTTAACTACATGATTAAATGTGCACCATATATCTATTTATTCTCATTGACTTGATCTATCAACCACATGTCATTGATCTATGATTTGATCAAGTGAGATTTTTACACTTATCATTAATTTATTCAATATTATGATCTGTTGACCTTTTGACTACAAGCTCATAATTGATCTTTGATGTATGATTTAATGCACTCTAGCATCATTGATTGCCTACTCACCATTGGATCTTGACTCGAGCTTTCATGATTTGAAAAAAAAATAGCCCTGAATTTACCCTTAGGAACATTTGAATCCAAATAGTTATTTCATGAATCCCAAATTTGACATTTGTGTCCACATTCCACTCTACAAGTTCAACTTTAAAGACCTATATCTTGAGATAGCAAGCTCATCAAGATATAAAATTTGTAGAGCATGATTTAAGCATGAAGAATTTTATTTCCATGCAATCCTTTAGCTTTGATAGCCCTCCTAAGTGAACATATGAAGTGTCAACTAAACTAACCCATCCATTTTTGCATGGCATTTGATGATGGTTTGGTCCATCTTCTTCACTTGCTCAAGTCATTTTACCATTCACTCAATCAAGAAACTACTTAGTTTATCTATCTAGGCAAAATCCTACCATGTGGGACAAAATGGCCAACACTTTCATTCTACATGGAAGAGGAGAAAGACCAATATAGTTGTCATGGATTGAGTCTTGATTAAGGGACTCATGAATATCATGTAGTAATTGATCAAGTTGTAGCTGAGTATGAGAGAATCCTCCTTAAAAACACCTTGGTCATTAACCTTGTTGGTCCTCATGAAAAATATGAAGGTTTGAAAGAAGTTGTATTGGATTCTAGTGAGAAAAAGATAGAGTTTGAATATGCAAACTTGTAGTTATGTCATGATTTTATTAAAGAGTTCGAAGTGTTTGACAAGTCTATTGTACCTAAAGAGAATGGTAATAATGAGATTAAAGTTATCATCCCTTCAATTGAATAATAAGTTTCCTTTTGGGAGGGACTAAAAACTTTTTGCTCAATCTTGGATAATAAACCTATAACCCATGAGGTTAATGCTAAGATGGTTGTATTGGCTAATGAACATAGTGAAAACATGAGTGAGAAATATCTTGAAGAAAACATCATGGTTTCTAGTCTTGTTAAATCTTGTGAACAAGTTTAATAAGGTCTTGATGACATGTGGTTGTCCTATTTTGACATGTTCATGGAATTTTAAGTTCTCAATAGGTTAAAACCTCTAGAAGGATAACATGAACTTGTTGTTAAGAAGTGCAAAGCTCTTAACAATCTAACATGACTTATAAGTCATCACCAAGAGATTCAAGTTTATGATGTAGCAAGATATGAAGGAGATGATACTCTTTAAGGTGAGCAAAAGGTAGAGCTTAAGGAGGCAATAGAATTTGAGGTTGTTTTTCCCCCATGAATCAAAGTGTGGTCACATTGGAGGTCTCTCTCATTGACAAAGAGTAACATGAGGTAAGTTATGAACTTCAAGATGAATTTATATTCATAGAAAACATGTTTGTTATTGTTAGTTCACTTAAAGATAGTCTAAAGATAGTAACAACTAAGGACAAGGTTCATAGATTAAGCATAATGTTTCAAAAGTAGCTTTCCCATCACTCTAAATCATCTCATGGAGGATATATCATAAATTTTCATTTTGATATAAGAGGATTCAACCTTAAAGGTTAGTTATATATATTAATTTCTTATTTTGACTTCCCTAAGTGATTTTTATCATAGTGTGTGTCTTGTTTGTTTTGGTTGTATTTTTGGTGTGTTTTTTTCTTGTTTATTGTGTGTGTTAAAGTCAAATGGTTATTTCATCTTTCTCAAGATGTTGCAATCAACTCTCAAGGTATAAGTCATGTTTGGGATGATATGGGATGGTTTCATAGCCCAACGGATGTAAAAATACTACTAATTTACATATATAATAGGCATGCAATCCCAAGAGATCACCAAATATGTTATCTAGAATTAGCCACCATGAGTCGGTACTATTCAAAACTTTTCTAATAATGTTCCTAACCTTGTTGATAGTCATATGAAGTGCTTTGTCTTGGTCATAATATATCTCATAGTGATAAACCTTATGTGGATCATAGTAGCTTCCAAGGTCTCCAAGAATGGTCTGGTTGGAATTAAATTCAAGTCACTTAGTATTTTTATCAATTTCATTCAAGGTAGTCATATCTAAAATGTTTTAACAAATATTAAATTACTTGTGGATAAATTAAGGTAATGGTTGCCTTTGTAAATTGGAAGGATCAAGAGCATTTTGAAGTTTATATCATGTTTTAAAGTTATGCCAAGGTTTTTTCTTCCTTATCCATGTTGTTTGAAGTTATTTTCAATGTACAACAAGTGGTGGGACCTTCTAAAGGCCAAGAAAGTGAACTATAATGTAGTAATGCACTTACCAAGGGATTATAAAGAAAATTTTCAACATGGAGATGGTTAGTTCTTGTCAAAAATGAATGATTTTAAGTCATATGATGTTTTTAGGGTCAAATCATGCTTTTGGCAACATTAGTAGTCCAAAAAAGACAAAAAATGTTTCATATCCTCCATCGAGCTCTTTGTAAGCTAGTAAAGGTCATTTTCAAGTGTTCAGTTTATGAAGAGGAAGGATATTTAGATAAAATTACCTTGGGGGTTGATAGGGTCCCTTATGCCCTTGAAATTCTAATCATTATTTTTGGGTTTAAAGGGTTATGCTTTATAAACAATTCTTAAGAGCATAAGGTGCTTCTAAACCCTTCTAAAACCCCAATGATTTAGTTTTAGCCTTGCAGTATTATATCAAAATTAATGAAAATAAGTTGGTGACTAGAGAGTGCTATAAAAATTTCTAAAATACCCTTTTAATATCAATCTAGGACAATGAAGCTCAAATGTATACTTGGTTGGCTTGAGAGAGACTAAAATTAGGGTTTGACAGTTAGGGTTTGAGAGAGATAAATTGTTTTTTAAATAGAATTAGTGAAAGGAGGTTGTTTATAGTGGATAAAACTTCCTCAAGGCTGATTATATATTTTCAAAACCTCAATGAGGTAATGAGATTCAAGAAAAAGGGTATTTATGCATGCACAGGTGGGTTGTGTGAACTTGTAGGTGGATGATCCTTGTCAGTATGAATGTTATTCATTGTTAGATACTCTCAAATAGGTAAAAATATCTCCAAAATGTCTCCAAAATCACCTTCAAGGAGATATTTCAAGTGAAAGACCCTAAGATTCATGGTTTCTAGTGTTCTCATCAAGGTTAGGCCAAAAAGAGGTTTTGTTAACCTATAAGTTTACAGACCTATAGGTCAAAAATAGTACTTGGAAGATTGTAATGGAAGTATTCTTTGGATATGTAAGAGATGGTTATATTTTCTCATTCATATTTCAAAACCTATAGAATATTTGAGGTCAATTATTTTAGGCCAACAATGAAGAGATGGAGTCTAGATGCATGCCAAACATGCAAGCAAGTATAGTTTTGGGTTTCTTTCTATATGATAAAAAAATTGGAGTATCTTGGTGAATTTAAAATTCACTTTCTCAAGGATATATGAGGATCATCAAAGAGTTCCAAACACCTATGATATTTCAAACCTCAACTTTCCTACCCTCATATAATGTATTTCGTGGTTGCAGTCCTATGTACAAGAAATGAACTAGAAAGGGTAGGTGTGTGAATAAAATATTAAAAAGAATGTATAGGGAATGGAATAAGGGGTGAGAATGTTAAAATATTCTTTCTTGACAAAGTACCATGACATATTAGCTTCCTTGATTGAAGAGTGTCATATGCCTACTGAAGACCTATGAGGGTCATAAAGATCTTGAGTGTTATCTTAGAGAAACCAATATCGGATTGGTTTATCATTCATATAGATAGTTCAATCATGTGTCTTACATATAACCAATCCTATAAATTCATATATATTTCATTAAAAATGGAAATGTATTTAGTTATATAAATTTAAATAAAGTAAGAGGACACCTTGTTAGAAGACTGTGTGAGGCCAAGAACATGATTGTTATGATTTCAATCTAACATCCAACTCAACTTAAGTCTATTAAAAACATGGAGATGATAATTAATTAAAATTATAAACTATTCAAAATTTCATTATTGTCCATGTAATCTCAAAGAATACAAAACATCAAGAAAAGGAGTCCACACCTATAAGGATGCACCTACAGGTCTATCATAGGCAAAATTGGAGAAAATACACCTATGGTGTCAAATTAAGGGATAAGGAAGTTTTTATAAGGTAAAAGAGAGATTAATTATTTCTCCTATTCTTACCAAAATCAATTAAATATCAAAACCACTCAAGAGCAGTCATTCTTAAGGTCTAATAGGTTGAGAGTCCTAAATGAAGACCTATAAGCTGCTTGAAAAAGGCATGGAAGGTATGAATTTTGTCATTGGTTAAAGAGGTTTAGGTTTTTATGGGGAAAGAATGATCCTAGAGAAGTTTTATAGAGGATTTTTAACCCTTTAAAGCTAATTATAACATTAAGAAGTAGGCTATTAAGGTCAAAATGTCAAATCTAGCTATAAACCCTTATTATGGGTCGAAATAGATTTTGAGCTTGTTGAGGGTTCAAGATACTTGTAAAATTATTATTAAACTTATAGGGAGGTGTTTCAAAGCTCATCCAACTATTCCAAAGTAATAATAAGTAATTTGATGATAAATTTTTCTCAAAAACTCCTATTGACCTCTAAGAAAGAGTTTGCACAGCCAAGAAGGGTAATTTAGGAAGCTCAGTAGAATGTAAACTTTTTGCATGGGACCAAATGACTATTTAGGATGTTAATATGATCCCCATACTTCCAAAATTTATATTTTGTTCATAATTTTAATACATCAACTTTATGAACAATCATTAAGAATAAAAGACATCTTAAACCTTCCTAAAACCCTTCTAAAAACCTAATGTTTGAGTTCTACATTCTAAGTGATTCTAATGGGAATGAATGGTCATTAAACCACCCTGATGTCATCTAAGTATCCCATGGGTACCTTAATGAACCATTTTTTGGCATGTGTGAATAGTAATAAGTACATAAAATGGTCTAGAAGTGGTAGTTTTAGGCCTATTTACAAGGATATGAATTATTGAAGATTCATGAACACTTCAAAGGACCCTATAGCCTAGGTAGAGATCTAAGGGTATTCTATGAGTCATTTCATAAGTATGCATGGTGATACAATAGGTTCTAGGTCCCTAAATCAAGCTAAGATGTTGTTTTATCTCTTACTTGCATGAGAGAAGGCAAGTTGCAAACTTTTCAAGGTCACCTCATTGTGTGAAAGGATTAAAGTAGTCTTGTATTCTCTCAAAGACACTTTTGAGAAACCCTTAAAACCCATTAACAATAATTCATGATAATTATGCAATGTTTAAAGAGCTCATGTAGTAGAAATGATGAAATATGGACTATTAAACCTATGCTTAGCCTATATAAACCCAAGAGATCTCTAAGAGGGTAATCAATATCAAGTCTCTCTCATGAGAATCTAAATGTGATTTATTACAATCCTTTGAGGCATAAATCAAACCTAGTATGAGAGAAAAATATATCCTCATTACTTTTCTTCTCATGGACTCAAATAAATCTTGGTCAAGAATTTATTGGTATTTAATGGCAAAATTGAATGTGAAGGCGTATGAGCTCTGAGAATCACTCTTGTCAAGAAGAGAAAATAATTGAGAAGCCAAGAATGGCATAGTAAGGTGTGAAAGAATCTAGGTGGTCATGTGTCAAAACATGAGTTTGAAACTCCCTAATCTTGTTAGAGGTCAATTTTATGAGATGAATATGAAGGGTTACAAGAAGCCAAAAGAAGCTTCTACACCACCTTGATGAAGGCATAACCAACTTAAAATAACACTTGTTTAGGAAGATAAAAAAATGATTCGCTCACCCAAACCCTCCATTTGAATGGTAACTTGTTTGAGGTGGATGACACTTATCATAGGCTTCTCCAACATCCATCTTCTCTCTCCTTCTCATTCTCTTATATATGTACTACCTTATTTTCCATTGTAAGGGATCCTCAACTTGAGTATGGTGAAGCCTTGATCATGTAAACACTTTTACTTACCTTTGGTATGAATACAAGATGATTTTTAACCTTTTTAATGTTAAAATTAGTGTATACTTCATGATTAGTTGATGAATGTTAATAGTAGTGTACTATATTTATTTTATTTGTCTTACATCTTTACCTATTTATAGGTTGTATTCATCTTATCAGGTCATATGGAGTGTATTGCATTGACTAAGTGTGGATATTGCTTTATTGGTGTCTCTTATGAGACCTCTTGATCATCCTCTCTTAGTTATTGTCTTGATTTGCACCTTAATACTAAAATATTGATGTTTAGATGCTCATTTTGAGTTAGTTTGATAGATTTCAATACTTATCCATGTTCTTAGTGCATTATAGGCAATTGGAGGGTATTGATTTGGTGCATCACCTTATTTTTTTGTTTAATCTCTTTCTATACCCTTTCCCTTGCAAGCAATAGGCTTAGTTATAGTTTTAAGGTGAAACATCAAGGGAGCTAGCCCTATCTAGAGATTCACCTCATTGATTAGGCCACCCATAGCCTAGAGGTGTCTCCATGTTATCACCTAAGTGAGAAGTCTTGAAAAACCTTCTCAAGGGTGTAATTTAGTGTGATAACATGGCATATGAAAATTTTTAATCCAGTAACATAAGAATATACTTGCATGTCCCAAGTTTATATTTTTATAGATATTTTTTTTTTTTGCTTTCAGAGAATATGATTTTTTTTTTCATGTTTGAAAATTAAAATATGCATAAGTGAAAGTTTAAAATATCTATATGAAATATAAATACAAATGCATAATATTCATGGGATTTTAATAGGCTTGCCTTCATGTGTAACTAGGTGATAAACTCCAAGGCCAATATTTTTGGTAATTATAAATGTCCCCAAAAAATTTAGTTTAAATTACACTTTGTTTTCTTTATCAGCATTAGTATTCTTCTAATTTTGTTTGAGCACAAGGTCACTGACTTAAAATTCTATATCACAAATTTTCTTGTTATATACTCCTGTAGTGCATGCCTGATAAATTTTAAAATGTTTGAGAGCTAGTATATGTTGTTTATTAATAATTTATAATTCACATAATGATTTTAATGATATTATTTATCTTTGATAATGTATTTCAATGATACACATAAGGTATATCTATTTTGAGAGGAAGTACCACTTTTGTTCCTTAAATAATAAAGTAAGACTTAGCTTTTTTGGGTGTAACACTTGTGTGATAGGCCCAAAGAGCGTAAATAATTTAATTATGTCAATCATCTCCATATTTTTTAATGATCTTTCTTAAGATCTTGACAATTTTTTTATTAGTTTCCTTAGCTTGCCCATTTCCTTATGAGTAGTAAAAGTATGTCATATTTGAATTTAGCACAAATCATTTTAACATTTTATTCTTAAAATGGGATCCATTATATGTTATGATTATAGAAGTCAACCCAAATTATGAAATGATACGCGTAATAAAAAAATTGAAAATATATTCACCAATATTAAATTGGAGGGGTATAGCTTTTACCCATTTAAAAAAAAATTAGTAGTTGTAATGATAAATTTATGCCCTTCAAAGGATTCTAGATTTATTTTGCTAATTACATCAAATCCCCAAAGAGAAAAATGCCATGGAGAAATAATAGGTTGTGTTTCAATGAATTTATGATTACTATTTTGGAAATGGAAAATAAAAAACTAAGTATGGGTATGGTTGAAAAACTTGTTTGATTGTACATGTGTTGAATCAGAAGATTGTGAAGAGCTCCGCTTTGGCTTGGGAGGATGACTTGTAACTAAGAAAACACTAAAGAAAATTTGTTTGTTAGATAGATGGTTAAGTGGATTTCCTAGAGATAGCTAGATCTTAAAAGTAAGAGCTCCCTTGGGAGCTGTCAATTGACACATTTTAAATAATTAAGTTTATAAAATAGAATAAAAAGTACTTGCATCAATAGTCAAAAGGTACTAAAATTAAAGACAAGAATGCTTGCTTAAGAAATAGACTATAAATGATTCAAAATTATGATTAGCTAATTAATACTAGTGCTAGATAGTTAGGGTATGCTTAAAAAATTCAAGTAGGGGTCTATGAACATGCAAGGACATAGAGAATCAGGTTTGGTTGGCGGTAGGTAGGTGAAAATAGCTTGCTAGAATTTATTACCATAGTGACCATCGGTAGTTGGGTTGACCGTCAATGATTAAGGTGATCGTCAGCAATAAAAGTGACCATCAATAATTAGATAGACCATTAGTAGTTGAGACAACCATTGATGGTTATTATGGGTAGATCTGGGTTGATAAAAGGTTGATTGACAAGATCACAAAGTGAGATATTGGGAGTTGGGTTATTGTTGGGTTAAGTGCAAAAAGAAAATAAAGTAATGGAATAATGGAAACAAAATACTTATCTTGTATAAATTTGATTGGGTGATTGATTGAGATAGTTGACTTGTTGATGGAGTCTAACATGATTTTGATAAAGTAACAGTACTTAACACTTTGGTAGAGTTATGATGACAAATTGGCTCTCTGACATGGTAACTAGTTCATTGGATTGCTAATGATGATTGACCTATAAAAATAGAATTATAGATGCACAAGCCCTTGATAACAATTGCATATCCCTTTCACCTTCCTGATCCTCTCTTCTTATAGGTAAGGTAAGAGAGTTTCAACAAGATGTAAATTGGGCTCCCTAATTTTAACTCACACATGTAATGGTTTGCAATTGGATTTAGATGAGTTATTTTTTTGGAAAAATAAGGTGGGTGAGTTTATATGTTGGTGGTTAAGGAGGTGCACCCAGACCATTAGTGGTTAAGGTGACCATCAATGTCAACCTAACCATTAGTGGTTGAGGGTGAATGATTAAATTTGATAAAAGCTAAGGTTAAGCCAGTTTGGTAAAAATAACTATGGTTAGGTTCAATTAAGGGTCAGAGGCTCAGATTGGTCCTAAGAGGGTCCCAAAGTGGTTAAGGGAATTACAAGATTTAGAATCATGGTGTGCAGATTTATAGTGTCTACATTTTCCCCCTTTTTGTTATGCAACTTGAAATCAACCAGTTGTAAAACAAAAATTGATGTTGGTCAAAGGTTTAGTTTCCCTAAGTATGGGAGGATTTATTCCCCCTCAAATTAGGATTCAATGAGGTAAAGCAAAATTGGGTACAAGTTTGATAAGGTAGATGAAGGTAGACATCATGAAGGTAGGTGATAGGTGGAGCACTTAAGCACAAACATGCACATAAAGTATGACAAAAGGTGTAATAGCTGAGATCACATATAGACTAGGTTGCCATAGTTGATAATAATAAAGGCTAGTTCTAGGAGGACAATGGACAAGTGGAATACATGATTATATTTAAACATGGTGGCTAGGTATACTATAAAGTCTCCAAATTGATGTCTATGTTTTGGTGGGTATCTAAGGTAGAAAGTGCTCTTGGTGAAAACACAAATGGGTCAACTGTCACAGGTATCCAAGGTAGGAAGCATTCCTGAAAAGACATAAGTGGGTCAAGTAAGCATGAGGTAAAACAAATTCTAAAAGGGTTAACATGAAAATGTTGTCATTGCAGTCAAGGGACAAGGCAAAAAGTGTCATAAATGTGTGCTAGTTGGGCTGAAATAGACCAACAGTGCAGTGATGAGGTGGTCAAGGTGGGTGGAGAAGGTAGTCTCCATGGGTGGGTGAGTTGACTTGAGACTATTAAAAGAGGGCTTACTCAAGGAAAGAGAAAAAGGGATGAATTAACCTAACCATTGATGGTTAGGTTTCCCAAGGGTGACCATCAACATTCACCCTGACCATTGATGGTCAAGGTGGGACCCTAAAAGTCCACAAGGTAAAAGTGAAAATTGAATCACTGTTTACCCACTGTTACTTTTGCTTTAGTTTGAATTTAGAGATATATAAATTTTGGTGATTTATGGTGAAGGTTCTTGTTGAGGGTACATGCTAAGGTGGAGGTTGACATTTAGTTGAGGTTTACTGAGGTGACCAATCAGGATGTAGGGAGCACATGGGTATGAATGAGGATGGGTAGGTCTATAGATGATTCCATGATGGTAGTCATGCAATGAGGTATGGGGTGCCCTTAATTTGTTAGCTTAGCTTTGAATTTTCAAATGCATTGGTTAACAGTAGGGTTAAATGCCTAATTGTAGATGGTTGTGCCCTAGGTAAGGTTTGGGTAGATTTCAAGTAAATTTGTAGTTAAAATTAAGAATTGGTAGGGTGGGTTGATTAAGGATTATGGTTAGAAAAGTAGCATGTTTTGATTGCATTTTGGTTGGTTTCAGGGTAGATAGGGTTTGGGGTGTAACAGTGACCATCAATGGTCAATAACTAGAAAAGTAAAGACATGTGACCATTAACAGTCACCATGACTATCAGTGGTTGACTAAGGAAAAAGTCAAATATTTAAAAGGCTAAGGAAAATGAGGTGTTTGCTAGGTATAGAATTTTCTAGGAGGTTAGAGGGTTGCAGATGAGTAAGAGGGTAAAGATAGGGTAAATATAGGTCACTTATGCAAAGTGAGATGGTAAGGTAGGGTTGGGGTTGGTAGGCAAAAGGTTTGGGTGACTAAACTATATTTTTGAATTGTTGTAGGCTAGGAAGTAGATATAGATGTGTCACTAAGTGTCATGTATCTTTGTAGAGATCCATCAAGGGATGCCCCAGTTGACTGGGCCCACATGGAGGAGGTAGAGTTGGGAGTGATGAGGCACTATCAACATGTGCATTGGGATGCATCCATGGTTGTAGCAATCATTAAGAGATGGGATCCTGCTATGAACACCTTCTTATTATCGACTAGGGAGATGACTATTTTTCTTGAGGATGTACATAGGATCACTTGACTTCCACGTCATGGAGATATGATCTACTATATAGAGCAAGAGGAGCGAGGTGATTATATTGGCTTATTATATAGGGATGATAGTGATCAGGTCAGATGGCATGTTGTGGGTTTAGGTATAGAGCTTTGCATGAAAGGGCGCCAAATGAGAGGACACTCATGACCATGCTCATGATTGTTGTTTCATGCTTTGTACTACCTAACTCAAGTAGTGGGAGGTTTCCATACTTATTACTAGGGGTACTTGTTAGGTTATTGTTAAGTCAGATTGTATTTGGTTATGTGCCTATTCTCCTAGTATATATATACAAGGAGATTTGGGGGTTTAGGACCCATAGGAGGTATGGCATCAGTCTCAACTTGGTTCTATATCGTTGGGCCTATGATCACATTTGGGTGCTGATGCCAGTAAGATTACCATGGGAAGGGTTCACATAGATTGAGTTCCCCATTAAATTTATGCAATGGAGGGGTGATTTTTCTACATCAGGTGTAGGAGGTGGTGCACACAATGTGGAGTGGTTTAGGGCTGAATTGGGTACACTAGTGATAGGAGACATCACTTGGAGGCCTTATGTGTCATTTCTATCATGGCTTTGCTACATGAGGCAGATACTCTCCCTTTAGAGATATAGATGGATACTTGATAGGTGGGATGGAGAGGCTGAGTTGATCCCATTTGATAGGGTGAGGAGGTAGTTTGGTTTGGTATAGGGTATTCCAAGTTCATTCCCCACATATAAGCAAGAGGATTCAAAAATCTTACTACCAAACCCACATTATATGACTACTTTGATAGACTATGAGGAGCTACCAACTAGGGCACAAATAGATGGTGTTAAGATGATAGATGAGTACATGGCATGGTACTAGCCTATATATGTAATGACAGGTATTGCCAAGGATGACAGAGGGGTAAGGCTGATGGTCATGGATTTGACTGGCCATGATGGATAGGTAGGAATGGATTTAGCCACTACACAAGGATATGTTCTAGTGTTATAAGAGTAGGTGGCCACATTATAGGGCTAGATTATTATACTATAGGGTCAATTTGATACCTTACAGGGTCAGGTTGTTATCATGACAAGTTAGAGGGATCAGGCCAACACCTCACTAGGATTGGTGACCTAGGAGAGGTACTCTCTGAGGCAAAGAGGAGGAGGAAGAGTAGTAGCACAGACAGGGCCATCAAACACCATCCTCATGGCATAATACCTAGCTATATGTTGGCTGAATATTTTTTATTTAACTAACTAAAGGTAAAATGGTTATATCGACCATAGTGTAATGAGATAAATCTCTCATCTCAGCAAGGGGAGGTTCCCTATAAACTATCACAAACTAATTTAAACTAAATACTAATTCAGGGGTGATACCATATCATCCATTTCTCTTTTTTTAGAAATTATGTTTACAAAATAAAATAATACTTTCTTGATACTTACTAAAAAACCAAGAAACCCACGAGAGCACAAAGTCTATCATTGCTTCTTTTGCTGATTTATAACTTAGAACATAGTAGAATGAAGTGCAGCCCAAAGTCTTCACTGAAAACTATGACAAAATATATGATCATAAAATGTAATAATAGTTCAAATCCTTTTAAATATACTTTACTTTAAAACACTAAATCATTAACTAAAGATAATTATTATATTATAAAGTCTCCACAATCAACTTTAGAACATCTCCCAGATTATTCTCACTTGCACTACTATTTAATCAAATAGATAAGATCATCTTAGGAAAAGGACATAAGAACAATTTCTAATACAACATAAGTTATTTCAACACAAAGTTCGAATGATCATTTGCTTTCTTATTCACTTGATAAATTTTTATTTACAATTTGAACTCAAAGTCTCAAAATGCTCTTCAATTTGGCAGAGTTTCACTTCAATAACTAAAAGATAGATCATTAAAATAGAGGCCCTCTTTATTTATAGGGAGAGGCCTTGATAAAATTTAGGAAAAACCTAACTAATTTGACTTATTCAAAAATATGAGTCCTTATTGACTTGGGACTTCCTATGTTTTTACATTTAATTATATATGAAAAAGTACATGTAAATATGTCCAAAGTTATTTCAAAAGTACATTTGAAAAATGGAAAATAAACTAAGGCAAAGAAAGAAAAAAAACTACTTCAATTTGTATCACCATCTTTCTTCATGTGACCATCATACATAGTGAAAGTTTCTTACATCCCGATACTGTATGGACTAACAGTGTTCTTGAAAATCATCTTGGCTCTAAGTATGGCATCTCTCACTGTGGTGACTGATTTTGCATGACTAGTTAACTTGGTTTTTAGATTATCCAAAGTTAACTGATTGTCTAAAATATTGTCCATAGAGGCCATTGAAAATGTTTTATCTTTAAACTCTTTATGGAACATATCTTCAAATTCTCATACCATTTCTTCTGTAGAGAGAAATTGGTTATCTTGTGATACAATCTTACAAGGTAGCTCCTCCAATTTTTTTAAAAGACTAACATCACTTTGTTCACTGAGTTTCCTTGTAGTTTCAAGGTCATTGATCATATATTTAAGCACATGGCTCCTATATGTCAATGCCTCTTTAATTTTAGTATAAGAATCCCTATTAGGAATGGTGCCAATTGATATTAGAGTGTTTATTTTTATTTTTCTCATATCAACCCATTTATCCTGATTCTTTTCTATGTGCTCAATATCTTGAGAAACAACATCAATGAGATCATCAAGTTCTTCTCTTATTTTCCTCATCTTATCTGTCTTCTCAGATAGCTCTGTAAGTAGGGAAATTCCTTATGCACGCATCCTATCTAAGTATTCTTCAAGTACTTTTCCTTTGAGATGAGTCTTTTCTACTTTTTGAATGATGGGTTCTTCTACAAAAATGGCCTCAGGAGTTACTACTTCTGAACTCAAAGTGATTTTCCTTACCACTACAGTCAACTGTTCCACTATAGCTTTGTAGTGATCTTTTATTTCTTTCTCCCTGTCAAATTTTTAAACTAGGATGTCCATGGCTGACTACATATCATTCTTGGCACTTTCATGAGTTATCTTTCCTAATTCAACTCTGGAGATAGAGTAATCATTCATATGAAAATTTTCCATGGTTACATCCCATGGAGGTCTTGCAATCTCTATAAATTTGTGTCCCTTGTCCCCAAGCATTCTTGAAAGAATCTTTGGCTTCTTTGGGGTCTTATCTTTTATAGGCACTAGCTTATTAAAATCAAAGTCATCTATAGAGATGGCTTATTTCTTAATTTTTGGTGTATAAGCTGACAACCATGGTGGAAGCATAGAAGTACTCACATTAGGGTCTATCCCCATTGTTGGCATCATCAGAACTGCACTTGCACTAGTAGTGGAAACAATAGGTGCAGTGTTAGTAAAAATTACACCTGTTATATTTAAATTAGGTACTTGTTCAGTATTCATTACAAAGTGATCAAAAATAGAAGCATCTCCAATATCAAAAGATGAGGAGGACAAACTAGGAATAGACCTTGAGGAATGAAGAGCATCTTCAAAAGTGTTTTGAGGGTTGTCAAAAATTATTTTGGAAGGAGAGGGAGATTTAAAAGAGGGAATATCAATAAGGGAAATAGACAAAAAAGCTACAATAGGTGTGTCGAGCAAGGGAGAAGAGACTTCCATTTCTTGTTGTACATTCTCTTGTGGGGACAAAGCTTCCTCCTCTTGTTGATCTGTAGGCCTATCTTTAATCTCCATCTCTTTTATGGCTGGTTCTTCAGTGCTCTATTTCTTAACATCCATATCTTCTATTTTAGAATCTTTCTCCATAGCTTTTGACTTCTTCATCACAAATATGATCTTAAGCTTATGTGGCTTCAAAGAAGAGGGAACATCACTTCTTCATACTATTCTCCACCTTTTTTCATGTTTACTCTTGAATCTCAGTCTCTGACCTTGTGAGGAATTCTTTCAAAGTAATTCCCTTGTTTACTAGCCAATTATTAGTGATTGCCAATATAGGCTCAAATCTTTTCCTCAAAGAGGTCATCTCTTTCTGAGACCATTGGATTGGAGGGAGAGGTGTATTAGAAAATTGTTCAGTATTATATCTGTCACCAACTAACTCTCCATCATCTACTAGATCCTTAGGAATATCAACAAGTCCCAGATATTCAATTTGCTCAAGAGATAACCGGCTATAGTCTAATATCCTGACATCTTCTTCTGTTCTCAAATCTACCAAAACATATTCAACCATAGGTTCATAGAATTGGGTTTTTCTCTTGATTTTGTCTTTCATGTCTCTATATTCAAACTTTGGTCTTCTCTTGAATTGTTTCATAGTTACAAGTTGCATCTCAATTTCCATGGCCCTAGCCTTCATAGCAGTTAATATTGAATCCCTGCCAATTTTAATTGAGAACTTGAAATTAGGCTTCTTGAGCTCCATTTGTTTATTATCCATGATGATCATTTATCTGCATAACTCCATTAAGACCAGTTTGTTTGAGGGGAGTCTTGGAAGCATATAAGGATGACCTTGGAAAAATCCAACCCTCAAGTATGAGAAAGAAGGAAACTATAAGAACATGCATCCAAAATCATTTACCACTATCTAAACCTCATCTGACACTCTTTTTTGTTCTAGTTGAGGATCAAAAATACATAAGAATACTACAAAAAAAAACATCATTTACTCTCCTAAAATGATAAATAGAACCCTTAAATTTTAATTGAGAATAGTATTGATACACAAGGATTACTCTTCTATCTCCTTTGGATGTTAGACCTAGAAATATTCTCATAAAAGTTGCAATATACACCAGATAAGAATTCATGTAGAACTTGAAGGTAGTGTATACCTTCGTCAATTATTCATGCAAAGCATTGTTGATTTTTTTTCCCCAAAAGATAGTTTTTTTGCCTTAGAGTATTACCTTGATGAAAGGATACATTCATTCATGAAATAGTAAGGAAGAAGACAAACCTTTTATCCTGATGGGAAGAGTTATCAGATCACCAACTTTTTATATAAAGTCGTTTCTAGAAAAACTCCATTGCCACCTTGAAAAATTTGACCTTGATGTCTTGAGCCATTTATTATTGATTACCTTCTTTGTCTTTTCAATATTTTTAGCATACTCTTGTGTGCTTCAACAAAATCAAGCTTTAACACTTTTTTAGTAGGTGGGCACATAAACACCTTATCAATGAATTCAGGATCTAGTTTGATTATCACATTGCCACTAGCATCCATCACAGCCCTAATATCTCTGTTATAAAACTGAGTGCACTGAAGGAAAAATTTAGTGTGTGGACTGCCACAAGGAAAGAAGATACCAAATTAATGTTAATATCAATTATCTTCTTTATTATAGAGTTGGGATTGCTTGACTTGGTTCTCTCTACAAACTCAGCCATGTTGTAATATCCCCTCCAAAATAGGAAATATAGCAACACAAAAAAACTTTGAACAAGATATAACTTTGGTTGAATAAATTCAGAATGATCACAATAATATCGTCTCTTAATAGCAAATTACGAATCTTGTCACTTGTCCTTCTAAACTATTACAATTGCAGTTCTTTCTCATGAATATAAATATGAAATACAGTCTTAAAAACCCTGGCTTATCAAAACTGGAAGTGAAAATTGAATTCTGGAAGGTCTCGGCCCTTTTGTGTCGACACAGTCACCGTCGTCGGTCGATATCTCGCTGACGTCAGTCTCTGTCAGTCGTTTTTGCCGACGTCGGTCTTCAGTCGACCGATGTCAGTCACTGCAACCCTCTGTCTGCCGAGGTCAGTTCCTAAGCGGATCAGTACGGACCTGTACGAACTTTGTACGGCTGCCAGTTAAGCACAACTTCCCTGATTTTCAACCCCTGATCTGAAATATATGTTTCTAGCACAGAAGATCTCTAGCTGTATAATTTATTGAATCAAAACAAGAATAAAAGAATACCTGGAATATCTGTGATAACTTCTGTGTGAAGTTATCTCTCAAACCTGAAATTCTGTGATAACTTCTGGATGAAGCTATCTCACACTTTGGCAATATATCAGCTGATACTCCACAGCCTCTTAATTGCACACACTGAAGAGGGAACGTTCTCCAATGCAGATGGAATCCTTGAACCCTAGGCTCAGTCTTCACAGAAGAATTTCTCAAAATCAATATCAATAATCAATAGCATAATCCTCAATGGCCTCCATGAGAAACCCTTATACCCTCAAAAAGATATGCTTGCCCTAATTAGGGTTTCTTAAATTAGAATTAGGGTTTCTAATTAAAATTAGGCTAAATAATTAATATTTGATTAAATCAATCAAATATTAATATCTCCCTCGATACATGTCGGATCCACGAACCGATCGAAGCTAGTGAATCAGGGAGTGACTCCGCACATAACCATACCACAATAAAGGCGCTCTGCTGCATATCAAATATCCCTAAAAAGTAGGAGCTCATGCCAAATGTGTCTGAAATACCTTGAATGAAAATCAAATGAAGAAATCCTGTGAATCAAAGTCGAGCCAAGCTCCATTATGACCCTCTATCCATCTTATTAGCCTATGAAGGTCGCATAATAGGCTAACCATGAACTCAGAACATGTCAATTGAAAAGGGGACATGACAATCCACCCCTCCTAGAATTGTTTGCCCTCAAGCAATCACTGAATGACAAATCAATCAATCCACCTGGATCCCAAATATAGTTTTGATCTCCACCCCTGTCAATTAACACGACTCTCATGCCATGTCCATCCCAACTCTCATGTAATGGTGTCACATCATCTCTAGTAGTAAGATAAGCACCCCAACATCCAATCCATAAATGAAAATCAGCAAGCAAACCCCTTACCTGAATAATATCTGAACCTGGATAGTGAAGACTAGAAATAGTCATATCATCATCAACCTGTGACCCGACTGTAACAGAAAGTTGAGTCCTCACCTCATGTGACAACTCCTGCACTGAACTCACCTCAAGACCAAGCTCGTCCTCATACCTCTCCTGTGTTGGTGCTAAGGTGCTCTTGTCATCACCCTCCATCATGTTATGTGGTATAGGTACCTCCATCTGATGAAAAAACATATATCTGAAGCTGCTGCCCCGTATTGCCTTAAGAATATGTGTTGTCCCATCCACATTAAAGAGAACCTCCATGTCCTTGAGACGAAGAGTAACTTCCTCAAATGAGTGAAGCCACTTCATACCCAAGACTAAGTCTATATCCCCCATATTTACCACATAATAATCAGCCTTGAACTCATAGTTGTTCAAGCGCAATGGGAGGTCTCTAATCATATGCTCACACTTAAGAGTGTGACCATCGGCTAACTTAACACTGATGCCCTCAAAATCTACGGTAGTGAGTCCACGCTTCTCCACAAATCTAGCATCTATGAAATTATGTGTGGCCCCTGTATCAAGAAGGGTGATAACCTTTTGCCCTGCCAAAACTCCACGGAGTCTGAATGACTCATCCGACTGAATGCTGGATATGCGTGCCTCCTGTAGGTGAAGCTCTAACTCTACCTCTGTATTAGGCCCTGAAGCCTCTGCCTTTGCCCCCTCAGGACTGTTATGTTGTTCGGAATCCTCAAAATCAGAATCCTCATAATATATCCACATCATACAATTCGCCTTGCCCTTAGGCCTCAAAGGACAATCATGATGGATATCATATGGACCCTTGCAGTAGAAGCAAAGCTTCTTCCTGCATAGATCATTAAGCACCTCACAATCCAAAGGTGGTGCTGCTGGATTGGCCTTTGAATCATTTTTTACCCCAGATTTATCTATGTTAAAATCCGGTTTCTCCGTATCCCCGTGGGAGTGCTTATGGTCTCTAGAAGAAGTACCTCTGGCATTAAATTTATTGGATGGGGATGCCATCTCCATATCACGTGCCTTCTTCATAGCTACCTGTAATGAAGGAGGATCAAGGGCTTTGATCCAACCCCTCAACGGCTCTGTCAATCCCTCTATGAAGAGAACTACCAATCTACGCTCTGAAATATTGGGTACCATGACTGCCAATCTCTGAAACTCACCAATGAAGGACTCCAAGCTACCTGTTTGTCTCAACTGTGCCAGATCTCGAAAGTAAACCTCAAGATCTCTCCTGTCAAACCGCTCAACCAATCTATCCACAAAGTCCTGGTACTCTGTTACCTGATTATGCTGAAGTGTAACCATACCATGGTACCACCAATCATGTGCTACTCCATCCAAGTGCAAAGTGGCGTATTTGATGGCATCTATCTCTGACATTGGTCTCAATGCCAAAAAGGTGTCAAGCTTGTGAACCCAAGCTTGAGCTGTCATCTTACTGCTGCCGTCAAAAGTGGTCAAAGAAAGCTTACCAGTAGCCTTCTGCAGCTCACTGAATTGAACTCTAGGCTTCCTATCCTGTCTAACCAATCTGTAGTGCTCTCTCCTAAGATTGACAAAATGATCAAAGGTCGTCCTCTCTTGGACATGAAGAGGTAATAAGTCCCACTCATCATTTGCAGCCATGTAAACATCTGCAAATGGGTTATTCCCTGCTTCCTCTGCTGGTGCCTCTGGTTCCTCTTGAACAAAAGTAGGACGTGTAGGTCTATCAACTGTTCTGGAGTGAGTCTGCTGTGGCCTCTGATTAACCGTAGCACTCCTGTCATCTCTTTGGTCCCCATTCTGTCCATCAGGGGTGTTCATTCTTTCTATCATAGTCATAAGTGCCTGTAGTGTCTGAGCCATCTGCTGTTGGCTTGTCATCATAGCACGCTGAAATTCTCTGGTGCCCTGATCAGCATCATACCTGTGGCCCCTGGGTGGGCTACCCTCACGTCTGTCACTCATGATGGTCGGTGGCTGATCTAACACCTGAGTACCTTCAAGCAAGGCTCGGCTGCGTGTGTTATACTTGTGTGGTCCCAACTCTTGTGGCTGCATAAGATCTATACACCCTCAGGCTGGCAGGATTTAGCTCTGATACCACTGTAATATCCCATCCAAAATAGGAAATATAGCAACACAAAAAAACTTTGAACAAGATATAACTTTGGTTGAATAAATTCAGAATGATCACAATAATATCGTCTCTTAATAGCAAATTACGAATCTTGTCACTTGTCCTTCTAAACTATTACAATTGCAGTTCTTTCTCATGAATATAAATATGAAATACAGTCTTAAAAACCCTGGCTTATCAAAACTGGAAGTGAAAATTGAATTCTGGAAGGTCTCGGCCCTTCTGTGTCGACACACAGTCGCCGTCGTCAGTCGATATCTCGCCGATGTCGGTCTCTGTCGGTCGTTTCTACCGACGTCGGTCTTCAGTCGATCGATGTCGGTCACTGCAACCCTCTGTCTGCCGAGGTCGGTTCTTGAGTGGATCAGTACGGACCTGTACGGACTTTGTACGGCCGCCAATTAAGCACAACTTCCCTAATTTTCAACCCCTTATCTGAAATATATGTTTCTAGCACAGAAGATCTCTAGCTGTATAATTTATTGAATCAAAACAAGAATAAAAGAATACCTGGAATATCTGTGATAACTTCTGTGTGAAGTTATCTCTCAAACCTGAAATTCTGTGATAACTTCTGGATGAAGCTATCTCACACTTTGGCAATATATCAGCTGATATTCCATAGCCTCTTAATTGCACACACTGAAGAGGGAACGTTCTCCAATGCAGATGGAGTCCTTGAACCCTAGGCTCAGTCTTCACAGAAGAATTTCTCAAAATCAATATCAATAATCAATAGCATAATCCTCAATGGCCTCCATGAGAAACCCTTATACCCTCAAAAAGATATGCTTGCCCTAATTAGGGTTTCTTAAATTAGAATTAGGGTTTCTAATTAAAATTAGGCTAAATAATTAATATTTGATTAAATCAATCAAATATTAATATCTCCCTCGATACATGTCGGATCCACGAACCGATCGAAGCTAGTGAATCAGGGAGTGACTCCGCACATAACCATACCACAATAAAGACGCTTCGCTGCATATCAAATATCCCTAAAAAGTAGGAGCTCATGCCAAATGTGTCTGAAATACCCTGAATGAAAATCAAATGAAGAAATCTTGTGAATCAAAGTCGAGCCAAGCTCCATTATGACCCTCTATCCATCTTATTAGCCTACGAAGGTCGCATAATAGGCTAACCATGAACTCAGAACATGTCAATTGAAAAGGGGACATGACACATGTCCACATAGCCATTCTCTATATCTCTAATGTCATCGACATTAAAAGTAACTGAGATGATTGGAAAAACACCTTGATATTTTTACTTCATCATTTTTGACTTCTTTGGAGACAACTTAGTCATTTGAATGAGCTATCACTAGAAGGATGTCGATGAAGAAAGAAGATCCACAAAATAAAATGCAATAAAAAAAATCATGATCATGTAATTAGGGGAAATACTGGTAATCTAGGAAAATTACATGTCAATGATCACGACTATAGAGATGTGCTTGAAAGGACTAGAGTGCAAGCAGGCCAAAAAATCAGAGGAAAGCAGGCTTAGAAAAATAAAATTGAAAATATCCTAGAGTTAAGAAAATTTGAAAGAATGTTTGCATTGGCTACAAAATTTGCCGCCCTTGCATGTGAGGGATATTGTGCACTTGTATCGGTAGTAAAAATTTTTGTAATCACATATTATAGGAAAAATGGTTATATGTTGTAGTGGTAAAAACTGTCGACACTATAGGTAATGAGGAAATTCCAAGTTTGATGTTTGAGAGGCAAATTTTACCAACAATGCATATGGTATAAATGGCATTTGATGTTCAAGCAACAATTTTTATCAATACCATATGTGGTAGGATTTGTAAGGTTTTCATGTAAGGGTGGTGGATTTCACCACCCATACACTTCCACTTGAAAGCATATTCAAATACATAAGTGGCAAAAAATGTCAACTTTGTTTTTGACTTATTCATAATAGGAAGATGTGATAGTGGCTAATATAGCTGTCATTACAATGTTTTTGTAAGAATTGGTTTTTAACTAACATGCTTTAAAGGGTAATGCCTTGTCGGGTTAAACCACTGATGACACACATCAACTTAAAACCTAGGGCACAAATGTATGGAAGAATAAGGGTTCGACACAAAAGACTAAACAAAATTATAATATCAATCTAAAACTTAACATATTACAAATAGATTTTCAAAAACAAATGATGAATTCAAAACAATGTAGATACTAATCAATAAATGAAACCCTAAAAGTTGAAAACACTTAAAACAACTAACCAATTGAATTTGAAACCCTAAGCTTGATGGTATTAAATTTTGAAATCTATTTGAATCCTCTATCACAACGGTTGAGTGGTTTTGAGAAGGGTCGAGAAATCAACTAAGAAACTTCAACAAAAGAAATGAGAAGAAAAAAATAATGAAATAACACATTTAAAATATTTAAAACAAGCCCTTAATGCTTGGCACAAGTGGCCATTAATGCCACTTGAAGTTCAAGATCTTGGAGATCTTTCTCAAGTGGTGATTTCAGCCAACCTGACACATGCCTTTATAAAATGTAAAAAGCAATAAAAACTGTCGACCATGCACATACCCTTTTGATCGAGAACATGTAATGGTGTAAAAAAGTGTCGCTTTACACAATAAAATACTCAAAATATGTAACAGTGGTGAATTTGACTGCTCTGACACATTCAAATTCAAACTTTCACTAACACACCTAAAATGATCAAAATTGACATTTTGATCAATTTACGATACAACAAGCTTCATGATTTTCAAGAAATCATGGTGGGGGAATGTCAAAAACTCTCCTAGGATGTTAGATGACTTCACTTGAGATCAATATAATCTTTTCTTGATCAATGAACTTCGAATGTAGATTACAAAATGGACAAGTTTCGTAGGGGTTGTCTACAAAATGAGCATAGCTGATTTTGGGAATAACAACTAGCTCTAACTAGGGAACTTCTATCGATCAAACTTTGAAACTATCAAAGGGAGAAGAATCTAGTCTCTAAGTGCCTCTATCCATGCCATTGGGCTATAGATTCAAGCTACCAAAAATAAATACATAAAATACTAAACAAAAACACAAAAATAAAAACATAAAACTATAGAAATATACAAATGAACTTATCTGATAATTCAAGGATTAAAGTGTTTCAGATGTTGCCCACTATGAGGTAGAAAGAATGGTGTTCTATCCTCATATTATCACAAGAATTTATTTTCACCATATAATTTATGAATGGTGAATGGACTTCTCCACAAGGAATCAAACTTTCCATGTATTCCTTTTGGTTCTCTCCTCTTGTCCTACAATAAGACTTGATCTCCAATATGAAACTCATGAGTCCTTAATTTCTTTTCAAAGAGTTTCTTTACTTGAATTCGATGCCTAATGATATGTTCCACTACCATAGTTCACTACTTCTCAAGTTCAGTTAGGTACATGATCCTTTTATCAATAGAACTTTCAAAAGTCCTATCTTCCACTACCTTTGCCAACTTCAGTGCTGGAAATTCCAAGGTAATTGGTATCTCTGCATTCAAACCATATAGAAGATAAAATGGTGACATACCTATTTCCATTTTATGGGTAATCATGTATTCTCATAAAGTATCAAATAATGCTTTATGCCAAGTTCTCTGATTCTCATCTACTAGTTTCTTGATAATAGTAACTAGATTCTTGTTACTTGATTCCATCTGACCATTTCTTTGTGAATAATAGTCTAAGGAGTGGGAAAGAATGATTCTATGCTTGAAAAAAAATTTATTAATCTCATGGAAAGAGAAGCAAGTAGCATTGTCTGCCACAACTTGTTTAGAACTCTAAACCGGGAAATAATGTTTTCCTTAAGGAAATTGCATACCACTTCAGAAGTAGCATGCTTAACTGGGATGGCTTCCACCCACTTGGTAAAATAGTCTATTATGGTGAGAACATAGTTGTGTCTCAAACTTGATGGTGGGTTCATAGTGATAATGAATTTGATGCCCCATTTTTTAAAAGGTTCTTCAATCACCACCTGCTTGAGAGGTAATGTGGCCAACTTAGGTTTCCCAACAAACTGTTGACACAACTCACACCTATGTACCCAATTATATGCATTTTTAAAAAGTGTAGGCCAATATTATCTAGCTTATAGAATATTTTAAGCCATCACAGGTGCATAAAAATGTCCTCCATAGGCCAAATTATGAAAAGACTCCAAAAGTCTACTTTGTTGTGCTTTATCCACACAATAAAAAAATACTCCATCAAGACTTCTTTTATACAAACCATTGTTCCATAGGACATAGTTATCAACCTTAAACTTAGCAATTATTTTCTTCTTATAATATATATATGGGTAGGACACTCACCATAGGTAAGAAAATGAGCGATATTTGAATACCACTCATCAATAGTAGTGACAAAAACAACTATTGGCATGACCTCAACTTCTACTTCTTCATCCCCTATCTCTTTTGGTACATTATTAGCAATCAATTGACAAAAAACTCTTCCACACACAAACTTAGTAGGTTTGATATCAAGATCAAACTCTTAGATCTTAGCAATCCAATTACCCCTTTTAGTGTTGAACTCTTGTTGAGTTAGAATAGACTTTATTGTTGTATCAGGCACCAAAACAATAGTATGTGAATTTAGGATATAGAACTAGAAATATTTTATCACCTTAACCATGGCATAAGTATGTTTCTCTATGTTTGAATATTTCAATTCATGAGCTTTGATAGGACAACTCATAAATGATATGAGAGATTCCACACCTTCTTCATTCTACTGAACCAGAATGACTAAAAGTGTATGTTCAAAAGCGTAGTTGTATACTATGAAATCTTTAGTATAATCAAGACAAACAATGACTAGAGTATGAGCAATATCCTTCTTGATATCCTCAAATGCCACTTTGCCTTCCACAGTCCCATGAAAAGTAGCCTTACCCTTTATCATGTTGACAATGTGATGGGTTTTCTCTACAAATTCAGGAATGAACATTCACAAAAAATTCATCTTTCTAAAGAAATAATGAATTACAATCTTACTAGCAGGTAGAGTAAGACTTTGAATAGATTTGACTCTTTCTAAGTCAATTTTAGTTTCTTCTTAGGATATAATGTGACTGATAATTTTACCTTCTTAACCCCAAAAATTAACTTCTTAGGGTTGAGAGAGATACAATTTTACCGATAGCATTCTAGCACTTGTTGTAAATGGTGCACATGATCATGATGGTGTTTGGAGAAAATAGTCAAGTCATCAAGATACATCACAATGAACTTCCCCATCTCATCTCTGAAGGTAAGGTCCATTGCTCTCTATAATGTGTCATTGATTAGGCCAAAGGCCATTTTACGATATGCAAATGTGCCCCAAGGTGTAGTGAAAGCAGTTTTATGTTGATCTACTTCATTAACTTCCAATTGATTATACCCAAAAAAATCATCTAATATAGACAATATTTTTGAACCAGTTACTATTTGCAACACTTAGTCCATGATAGGTAGGGGGTAGTTATCCTTTAGAGAAGATTAGTTGAGATTCCTAAAATTAACATAAATATAGATTTCTCTGTTCTTCTTCCTTACAGAAAATATGTTCGCGATCCAAGTGGAATGATGAATTGGAAAAATTATCCTTGCATTCAACATCTTCTGAATCTTGGAAAGGATAGGACTTGATATTTTGGGGTTGTATTGCCTTTGTTTTTGCTTGTGAGGCAATGACCTAGTTTTAAGGTTAATTTCATGCTAAATTTCTTTAGGCTTGAATAACTTCAGATCATCATAAGAATATGCCAAAATATCAATGTAATGGTGAAAGAGAGTAATGAATTTGAATTTTTCATCAATAGTACAACATTTCCCAAGGTTGACCATTTTGGGATCTACCTTCAAAATCAAATTTACTTTCTCAAATCCATAGAGGAACTTGAATCCAGTTGTTGCTATTGCTTGATATATCTGTCATGCTTATCAAATATCTTTTCAAGGGAAACCAAACCTTTTGGAATTTTATTCCCTTTCAGTTGAAGAAAATCTTCACCAATTTGTGAATCTATTTTGGAAATGTATTTTCATGGTGGAGATTCACTACCTTCAAAATAGAGCTCATCAAAGCTATCCATTTTTTCCAAGAAATCAATGATTTAATTATCACCATTGAACACCTGTTAATGGTCAGCATTATTAGGTACACTTGGTCGAATGACCATCTTAATAGTATAATTTCTTCCTTTGAAATATTTATGAGGAACCATGAGAGTGTGGAGATAGCTAATGAATCTGCATGATCATTAAACTCTCTTAGCACCATAGAGATATTGAAAGCATCAAAACTTTCAATGTAATCCCATATGCGATTGTGATAATGTCGCAATCTTTCATTTTTGGTTTGATACAAATTTCTCACTTGACAAACCACTAATTTAGCATCTATTTGAGTATGAAGAATATTAACACCTCTAGTATGAGCAGCTTCTAATCCGAGCAACAATGACTCATATTCAGTAGTGTTATTGGTATTGTTGAATTGCAACTTATATGAGAAAGGGAAGATATCACCTTGTGGGGATATCAAAAAAATTATGACTTTAGAATTGATAGAGGAACAACTACCATCAAATTATAAAACTTAGACCTCATTAGAATTTTATTTTTTTGAATTTCATTGATCAGAAGATTCCTCTTTATTAGTGAGGGAAGAATCTAGCATTATTATGCCTTCACCTAAACTTTCATCTAAAAACTCTTCTGATTCTTTATCTAAATTGTCTGATCTATCATCTGATGAAATAGAAACATCTTCAGTGGATAGTAAATAATTACCCATTCATGATGACTCAAATAAAATTTGAGATTTGAGATTTCTTATTTGGGTAAAAATATATTTGGCCTCCTTCTCAGGAAGCAAATTTTGCATGGCACCTTTAATAGGTATCCTTTCTTCAAATAGATCCATATTCAAATCCCCACCTACATCCTTGCAAAAATTACGTTTGAGCAGAATGTCATAAGAAGCTGGAACATCAGCTACTAGGACTTTCATCTTAATCCTCTTGTCTAGAAAAGTCACAAATGCAAATTGGGCATTTTTGATTTGACCCAAAAGTGGTACTTACTTATTTTTCATGGAGAAACATCTCCCAAAATTCTTAGTTAAGGTGAGACCAAGGGATTCTACTACCTTGGCAGGCATAACATTATTAGAGGCTCTAAAATCTATTATGCAATTGCTCAACTTATGGCCATTTACCAATAGAGAAATATAGAAAGGTTCTATTTTTCCATAGGCAACAAGGGGAGTAGTGACACGATTATTTTGGATAGATTTATTTTTTTAGGAATCATGGGTAACTTTTGGAAAATCTTATTCTATAGGGATGGTTTTTTTTTTGACGTATTTAACCAACCTATCAAACTGTTCAAGATTAGCTTGTAAATACTCAACTTCAGACATTTGGATCTTGGTCTTCCTAGCATGATCTATTATGTCAAATAACTAGAATGAACTAGAAATAGAGGAAGGAAATACATCATTCTAATTTTTATTTGATGTAGTACTGGTCTGAGGGATAGAAGTAAAAAGATACAGGATTGTTAGATGTACTTACTTGCTTATAACCTATCAGGTCCTTTAATTGGAAAGGTAATGGAGTTCCTTATTTATCAATTGAGATCACTTGTTGAGGTTCTTCTCTTAATTTTTCCTTATCAACTTGTTGAGTTGACTGATTTTGGGACCTAGTAAAAATAGCATATGCTCCATCATACACTTCTCTTTCTTTTTTAGCTTTGTTTTGGTAATTCAAAAAGTTGATGATAGAGTCACCAGCTAATTCTTCTTCTCCTTCTACAAATATATTAGCATCATTCTCTTGGTTCAGCTCAAGTTGGAAAGAATGATCATGTTCAGCTTCATAATAGCCAACTATTGAGTTGACTAGTGCTACTTCAATGGCAAGCTTCCCCTATGCAGGTGGAAGACGATTGGGTTGCCCTTGATTTTTAGCAACATTTGCTTGATATAAATTATTGATATATCTTGATAAGAAGGAGGAGTAGATATACCTTGGAACATTTACCTTTTTAGAGCTAGCAATTCATTTGTTAACTTTTACACCATAGGTTCAGTGGTGCTTGTGGAAGAATTTTCACTAGAAGAAAAACCTTTATTTTTATTAGAATCTCTTCTTATCTTACTTGCAAGGATAATATCATCTTTGACTTTAGTAGCCAAAATATGAGTTTTAGGAAGATCGATAAGGCTAGCCCACCTTAACAGAAAACTCACTTTGGTAAATTACGTATTGATAAAGAAACACTTAAGATTTTTCATTATTGGCTAAGCGGTTGTAGGAATCCTATTTCTTATCGTATTTAACTTAGTGATGAAGTCTCACATAGTTTCATGAGGCTCCTTCTTCATTTATGTAAGCCGAGCCAATAAGATGTGTGCATCTTCTGTAGGTTTGAATCTAGCCTCAAACTTGATCTTGAGAGTATTCTAATTGGTTATAATCTGATATTAAAGATGATAAAACCAATCTACAACATCACCTTGCAGTGTTTCCAAAAAAAGCTTTACTATTACATCTTCATGTTCAACATCTATCACACCACAGGCTATGCAAAAAGTTTCAATGTGTTTATCATGGTGAACTTTCCCATCACCATAGAACTTGGGGAAATTCTTTCTTGAACTACAAGGTAGTTCATGCAAAGGTGGGGTTAAATTTAGAGGACCAAAAGTGTTACCCCAAGGGCCTTGGGCTGCCATGATGCACTAATTAAAAGGTGGGATAACAAATCTTTATGGAGTATGAAAAGACAACTCTGCTAGCACTAGAACTAGAAGCTTCACTTGGTATTGGAAACCTGGCGTTGGTAGGAGGAAAAATCTTGGTTCGTTAAAGGCAAGGTCGTAGAGGTAAAAGACCAAAATTATTTTGCTACATCAACTCCAATACAAGATCAATAATACCTTAAGCTCTCTTTCTTTTCATAGACCATGAATCTACTAGAATGTAGTATACTCAACAAAATTTTGCAACAAATGGAAAAGAACTAAAAATGCTTCAACTCAGAGTATGAGGCTTCAAGTTGCACATTCCTTCCCCAGTAGAGTTGTCAAAAACTATTGGGTGAATATTTTATCTTCAGCTAATTGAAGGCAAAATGGTTATATTGACCACATTGTAATGAGATAAATCTTTCCTCTCAGCAAGGGGAGGTTTCCTATAAACTATCACAAACTAATTTAAACTAAATACTAATTCAGGGGTGAGACCATATCATCCATTTCTATTTTTTTAGAAATGATGTTTACAAAATAAAAGAACACTTTCTTGATACTAACTAAAAAACTAAGAAACCCATGAGAGCACAAAGTCTATCATTACTTATTTTGTTGATTTATAACTTAGAACATAATAGAATGAGGTGCAGCCCAAAGTCTTCACTAAAAACTATGACAAAATATATGATCACAAAAGATAATAGTAGTTCAAAGCCTTTCCAATATCCTTTACTTTAAAATACTAAATCACAAACTAAAGATAATTGTTGTAGCATAAAGTCTCCACAATCAACTTTCGAACATCTCCCAAATTATTTTCACTCACACTACTATTTAGTCAAATAGATAAAATTGTATTAGGAAAAGGATATAAGAATAAAGTTTGAATGATCACAACACAAGTTATTTTAACACAAAGTTTGAATGATCACTTGCTTTCTTATTCACTTGATAAAATTTGATTTACAATTTGAACTCAAAGTCTCAAAATGCTCTTCAATTTGGCAGAGTTTGACTTCAATAACTAAAATATAGATCATTACAATAGAGGCCCTCTTTATTTATAGGGAGAGGCCTTGAGAAAATTTAGGAAAAACCTAAGTACTTTGACTTATTCAAAAATAGGAGTCCTTATTGACTTGGGACTTCCTATATTTTTACATGTAATTACATATGAAAAAAGTACAGGTAAATATGTCCAAAATTATTTCAAAAATACATCTAAAAAATGGAAAATAAACTTAGGGAAGAAAAGAAAAAAAATTGCTTTAATTTGTATCGTGACCATCATACATAGTGAAATTTGCTTGCAGCCAGATACTGTCTAGACTAATAGTGTTCCTAAAAATCATCTTGGCTCTAACTATGGAATCTCTCACTGTGGTGACTAATTTTGCACGATTAGTTAAATTAGTTTTTAGATTATCCAAAGTTAACTGATTTCCTAGAATACTATCCATAGAGGCCATTGAAAATGTTTTATCAACTCTTTATGGAACATATCTTCAAATTCTCAAACCATTTCTTCTATAGAGAGAAATTGGTTATCTTATGATATGAGCTTGCAAGGTATCTCCTCCAATTTATGCAAAACACTGACATCACTTTGTTCACTGAGTTTCCTTATAGTTTCAAGGTCATTGATCAAATATTTAAGCACACGGCTCCTATATGTCAATGCCTCTTTAGTTTTTTGTATAAGAATCCCTATTAGGAATGGCACCAATTGATATTAGAGTGCTTATTTTCAATTTTCTCATCTCCACCAATTTATCATTATTCTTTTCTATGCACTTAATATCTTGAGAAACAACATCAATGAGATCATCAAGTTCTGCTCTTATTTTCCTCATTTTATCTATCTTCTCAGATGTTAGGTTGTGGAGCTAAAAGCTTCACTGATGCAGACATGGAGGAGGTCATTGGAGGAGGTTGTTGAGTGTTCAGATAGCTTTGTAAGTAAGGAAATTCCTTATGCACGCATCCTATCTAAGTATTCTTCAAGTACTTTTCCTTTGAGATGAGTCTTTTCTAATTTCTAAATGATGGGGTCTTCTACAGAAATAGCCTCAAGAGTTACTACTTTTGAACTCAAAGTGATTTTCCTTACCACTGTAGTCAACTATTCCACCACAGCTTTGTAGTGATCTTTCATTTATTTTTCCCTATCAATTTTCTGAATCAAGATGTCCATGGTTGACTGCATATCATTCTTGGCTCTTTCATGAGTTATCTTTCCTAATTTAACTCTAGAGATAGATTAATCATTCATATCAAAAACTTTTATGGTTACATCTTGTGGAGGTCTTAAAATCTCTTGAAATTTATGTCCCTTATCCCTAAGCATTCTTGAAAGAATATTTGGCTTCTTCGAGGTCTTGGCTTTTACAGGGACCAGCTTATTAAAATCAAATTCATCTAGAGAGATGGATTATTTCTTCCTTTTTGGTGTATAAGATGACAACCATGGTGGAAGCACATAAGTAATCACATTAGGTTTTGTCCCCATTGTTGGTGTCACCAGAACTATACTTGCACTGGTAGTGGAAATAATAGGTGGAGTCTTAGTAAACATTGCACCTGTTATATTTACATTAGGTACATATTCAGTATTCATTACAAAGTGATCAAAAATAGAAAAATCTCCAATATCAAAAGGTGAGGAAGACAAACTAGGAATAGAATCTGAGGAATGGAGAACATCTTCAAAAGTGTTTTGAGGGTTGTCAAAAATTATTTTGGAAGGAGAGGGAGATTCAAAAGAGCGAATATCAATAAGGGAAATCGACAACAGAGTTATAAAAAGTGTGTTGAGCAAGGGAGAAGAGACTCCCATTTGTTATTATACATTCTTTTTTGGGGACAAAGCTTCTTCCTCTTGTTGATCTGTAGGCCTATCTTCAATCTCCATCTCTTATGTGGTTGGTTCTTCAATTCTCTATTTCTCAACTTCTATATCTTCTATTTCAGACTCTTTTTCCACAACTTTTGACTTCTTTATCATAAATCTGATCTTAGGCTTATGTGGCTTAGAAGAAGAGGGAAAATCACTTTTGTTATTCATCTTTTTCTCCACCTTTTTTCTTGTTTGCTCTTGAATCTCAGTCTCTGACCCTGTGAGGAATTATTTCAAATTAGTTCCCTTGTTTACTAGCCAATATTAGTGTTTTCCAATATAGGCTCAAATCTTTTCCTCAAAGAGGTTAACTCTTTTTTAGACCATTGGATTGGAGGGAGAGGGGTATTATCAACCTATTTCATATTATATCTATCATCAACCAACTCTCCATCATCTACTAGATTCTCAAGAATATCAACAAGTCCCAGATATTTAATCTGCCCAAGAGATAACTAGTTATAGTCTAATTTCTTGACATCTTCTTCTATTCTCAATTCTACCTAAACATCTTCAACCATAGGTTCATGGAATTGGGTTTTCCTCTTGATTTTGTCTTTCACGCCCTTATATTCAAACTTTATTCTTCTCTTGAATTGCTTCATAGTTATAAGTTTCATCTCATTTTCCATGGCCCTAGCCTTTGTAGCAGTTAATATTGAATACCTGCCAATTTAAATTGGAAACCTAAAACTAGGCTTCTTGAGCTCCATTTATTTATTATGCATGAGGATAATTTGTCTACATTACTCCATTAAGACCAGTTTGTCTGAGGGGAATCTTGGAAGCATATAAGGATGACTTTGGAAAAAGCCAGCCCTCAAGTATGAGAAAGAAGGAAACTGTGAGAACATGCATCCAAAATCATTTACCACTATCCAAGCCTCATCTGACACTCTTCTTTATTTTATTTGAGGATCAAAAAGATATAATAATACTACAAAGAAGGCATCATTTACTCTCTTGAAATGATGAATAGAACCCTTCAATGTTAATTGAGAATAGTATTGATACACAAGGATTACTCTCCTATCTCCTTCTGATGTTAGACTTTAAAAGATTCTCATAGAAGCTACAATATACACTAGATAAGAAGTCATGTAGAACTTGAAGGTAGTAGATACCTTCATCAATTGTTCACGTAAAGAATAACTAATTTTTTCTCCCCAAAAGATGGTTTATTTGTCTTGGAGTATTACCTTGATGAAAGGATACATCCATTCATGAAACAGTAAGGAAGAGGACAAACCTCTTATCTTATTAAGAAGAGTCATCAGATCACCAACTTCTTTTATAAAGTCACTTCTAGGAAAACTCTGTGGCCACCTTGACACATTTGACATTGACGTCTTGAGCCATTTATTATTGATTACCTTCTTTGCCTTTTCAAGATTTTTGTCATACTCTTTTTGTGCTTCAACAAAATCAAGTTTTGACACTTCTATAGTAGGAGGGAACATAAACACCTTATCAATGAATTCAGGATCTAGTCTGATTATCACTTTGCCACTAGCATCCATCACATCCCTAGTATCTTTGTTATCAAACTGAGCACACTAAAGGACAAATTTTGTGTTGTGAGTTGGCACCAAGAAAGAAGATACCAAATGAATGTTATTGTCAATTATCTTCTTCATTATAGAGCTAGGATTTCTTGACTTGGTTCTCTTCACAAACTCAGCCATGTCCACATGGCCAATCTTTGTATCTCTAATGTCATCAACATTAGAAGTAATTAAGGTGATTGGAAAAACACCTTGATATTTTTACTTCATCACTTCAACTTCTTCAGAGACAACTCAGTCATTTGAATGAGCTATCACTAGAAGGATGTCAATGAAGAAAGAAGATCCATAAAAAAAATGCAATAAAAAAAATCATGATCATGTAATTAGGGGAAATATTGGTAATCTAGGAAAATTACATGTTGATGATCATGACTATAGAGACATGCTTGAAAGGACAAGAGTGTGAGCAAGCCAAAAAATTAGAGAAAAGTAGGCTAAAAAAACAAAATTGAAAATACCTAAAGTTAGGAAAATTTGAGAGAATGTTTGCATGGGCGGCAAAATTTGCCACCCTTACATGTGATGGATATTGTGCACTTGTATCAGTGGCAAAATTCACTGCTATCGCATATTATAGGAAAAATGGTTATATGTTAGGGCGAGAAAAAATGTTGACATTGTAGGTAATGAGTAAATTCCAAGTTTGATGTTTGAGCACCAAATTTTATCGATTATGCATATGGTATAAATGGCATTTGATGTTCAAGCGACAATTTTTGTCAATACCACATGTGGTAGGAGTTTCAAGGTTTTCATGTAAGGGTAGTAGATTTTACTGCCCATACACTTCCACTTGAAATCATTTTCAAATACATAAGTGGTAAAAAATGCTAACTTTGCTTTTGACTTATTCACAATAGGAAGATGTGAGAGCTAATATAGCCATCATTACAATGTTTTTATAAGAATTGGTTTTCAACTAACATGTTTTGAAGGGTAAAGCCTTGTTGGGTCAAACCACCAATGACACACATCAACTTAAAACCTAGGGCACAAACATATGGAATAACAAGGGTTTGACACAAAATACCAAGAAATTTGATAATATCAATCTGAACTTAATGTATTATAAATAGCTTTTCAAAAACAAATGATGAATTCAAAATAATACAGATACTAATCAATGAATGAAACCCTAGAAGATAAAAATAGTTAAAATGACTTACCTATTGAGTTCAAAACCCTAAGATTGATGGTGGTGAATTTTGAAATCTATTTAAATCTTTCGTCACCATGGTCGAGTAGTTTTGAGAAGGGTCAAGGAAACAACTAAGAAACTTTGATAAAATAAATGACAAGAAAAAAATAATGAAATAACACATTTAAAAGCTTGAAAACAAGCCCTTAATGTTTGGCACGAGTGGTCATTAATTCCACTTGAAGTTTACGATCTTGGATATCTTGCTCAAGGGATGATTTTGACTGCCCTGACACATGCCTTTACAAAATGCAAAATGCAGTAAAAACTACTGACTATGCACATACCCTTTTCATCAAGAACATGTAATGGTGGCAAAAAGTGTCACTTTACACAAGCAAATACTCAAAATATGTAATAGCAGTAAATTTAACCACTCTGACACATTCAAATTCAAAATTTCACTAACACCCCCAAAATGATCCAAATTGACATTTTGTTTAGTTTACGACTACAATAAGCTTCACAATTTTCAAGAAATCATGGTGGGGGAATGTCACAAACTCTCCTAAGATGTCAGATGACTTTGCTTTAGATCAAGAGAATCTTTTCTCGATAAATGAAATTAGAGTGTAGATTATGAAATGGAAAAGTTTCATAGGGGTTGTCTACAAAATGAGCATAGCTGATTTTAGGAACAACACTATAGTAGAGGAGCTACGGTACTATGAGGCCATAGTTTTGACACACTATCCACAGGAGCCTCGATGGGGCAAGTATAGGGCTAGCTTGGTAGTTGGTGCTAGTGTGGTGACACTAGAGCAATGGGCAACATCTGTATCTAGATAGATATGGATAGCTAGGGTATTGTCAAGTGTAGCTGGTGGGTAGGCACCAGGATATAATGGTGCTCTAGGAGGTAGTGGTGCCCTTGGGCCATAGATATAGCTATATTATGACATTTTGTATATCATTTTTATTCTAGCCTACGAGATGATGTGGTGAGATGTACATTTTGAGAGAGAGACATGTTTATCTACTTGTACACATTATTATGCTATTCGACTCATGATTTATACATATGATCATTATTTATGCTCATGTTCATGGTTCATGGTTTACAGGTTGATGTTGATGTTTAATGTTTATGGTGTGATGTGTATATGTGATCATGGATTATGCTTATGTTATGGATGCTAGACATTGATATAGGCTTAGTGAGACATGAGATGATTTTAATTTTGGTTATGATTATGACATGATAAATTTTAATGAGTAAATACTGCATTATTCTAGAGTTAGATATGTGGTGGAAAATGGTAAATTGTTTAAATGCTCATGTATGTTATGGCTTTATTATGCTTGTTATAATTGTGATTATTATTATGATGTTGCTTATGACATACATGGATATGCCTATTATGATTACAGTTGTTTCTATCTTGTTTAAGGTAAAGCACATGAGGTAAGGTAACTAATAACACTAGATGGGAGAACAAATATAATCAAGAGATAAATGTCTTAGTGAAAATATTAACTAGTCATGATAAGATAATAAGAGGGTATGATGCTTATTCATAGACAAGGACTAAAACAAAACTAAAGTTGGATTGGCTTAATGAACATAAGCCCTTTGAATGCTTCGCATTAGCTTGTGTTAGTTGGTTAAAAAGGTGTCTTGACCACATAATGTCAAGTAAGCTCAAAAATCCCTTATGCATAATGAATAAAAGGGATATGGGTGAAAATGGAACCTTTTTACGAGGCTAGCATGCCTCTTCTATAGGTGTCCAAAGAGTCAGTATAAACAAGTCTATGTCAAATTATGTAGACTAATCGATGTGGGAAGTCTACTTGTGAAATCCGATTGTGGTTTCTACCTTATTTTGTAGTTTGAGAGCTGATTATGACTTTCAAAATTAGTTTTCTTTTCTTGTGATTATGATGATGGGTCTTTTTCTTTGTTGTTGTATATGGGAAGTTGATCGATACAAGAAGCTTCCATGAAATTGCTATGCTTTTGACAAAATGCTTTACTCAGTCATCCTTCAAGGGAGTGGTCTAAGTTTATTTGCTTTGTTTAATGTTTTTTGATAGTTTTCCTTCAAGGGAGTAGTCCACCTTGTGGTTCTAGCAATTTTAAATAAATTTTCAATAGCTATCCTTCAAAGGAGCAGTCTACGAATGTTAGGAATGACCCATGAATGCTAATATGGGTTTTTACATTATATTTCTTTGATATTGCTTGACATATACTTGTTTAGGCTAGCTTAGTGGTTCACCTATATGAAGGCAAAATTATAAACACAAGAAGGCTGGTTAGGTGTAAAGAGGTTTAGGTGACAATGATCATGGGAATCCATCCTATAAAGGGGTGGAAAGTACCATAAGAACCATGCCATGGGTAGAGCCATGATACCCATTATTTAAGATAAGGCTATGTTAGTGACAGATAATCACATGATTTGGTTATGATCAGTTACCCCTAAACTAGGGAGATGTAATGTAGGCAGATAGAAAGGGATGAGATTAAGTCAAACAAAAGGTGAACTTGATCCTTCTTAACAAAAGAATGGATGCAGATGCAAAGCATTAAGGGGTTTAGGTTCTAGGTGGCCTTTAAGAGAAGATAATTAGTAAGCTCCTAATCCATACTTATGGGTTATGATATAAGGTCCAAACCAATTAAAAGTGAATTTTCCCCACTTTATTTTTTCCATATTAGTGACATGTTGGTTTTCCTTTAGGATGAGGTCTCTGATAATGAATTCTCACATTTTAAGGTGCTTGTTATAAGCATGATTGATGCACTCTTGATAAACATGGAGATGGGTAAGGGATGTTAAATGATGCTCATCAAGTAGCTCAAATTGAGATAAATAGTGATAATGATAATCATCCTCATAAATAAGATCTTGAAAAGATATGTGAAGAGATGGAATTTGGACTTCAAGAGGCAAGACTGCCTCCACTCCAAACACAAGAGAGAAATGGGTAGCAGTTGTAGGGATTTTAATGCTAGTATGATATGCCCATAAGGTGAAAGGGATGTGTAAATACCAATCCTGACCAAATGTGTTGACCATTTTAGTTAGCATGTTATTAAGAGTTTTGTTAGAGGCCTCAACCTATCCATTCGCTTGAGGGAGATAGTGCGAGGAGAAGCTTAACTTAATGACAAACACATCACATAGACCCTAGACTTGCTTTTTTTTAAAAGACTTGCCATTATTGATGATAATCTTATGAGGAACACCAAAATGGTAGATAATGTGATAGTTGACAAAGTTAATAATATTTTATACTTTGGTTGAGACTAAAAGAATACCCTTTACCTACTTGGTAAAATATTTGGTCACAATGATGATAGAATGGTGTCATTATGAGGAATGGGGGTTAATTTCACCAATAACGTCTAGACCCCATTGGGAGAAGGGCTAGAAGTTGGTGAAAACTCAAAGGCTATGGGTAGGTGTGTGATGAAAATTGGCATGTTGTTGACACTTAACACACTTTTTCACACAATCACAATAGTCTTGGTTAAGGGTCATCCAGTAATAGCTGAGGTAAAGAATATGCTTAGATATAACAAGGCTACTAAAGTGACCTCCATAGATACCATCGTGCATTTCCTTGATAGCATGAGAGGCCTCGTGACTACATAGGTGATGGAAGAGGAGACCATCAAAGTTGTGCTTATAAAGTATACCCCCTAGTATGGTATAATGTGAGGTACTTTAGATAAAAACTCTTTTGGCATTCTAAGAAAGGTTAAAAGGAACTATGCCAAGGTTAAGGTAGTCAAATATATTTTGAAACCAAAGGTCAGGTTGGGTCTCTTCCACATTGAAAATGGTTGGGGAGTCTAGTTTGATGACATAATAAGGTTGTGTTAGTCAGTGGATAATGATAGATAGCTTACAATCAAAGGGTGTGGATGGTATTTTAGAGGAAATGGAAGCCATGGTATCGATGAATTTATTAGTAAATCATGGGGTTAACTAAATGTGGTAGTGTTTAAATGATGTCAAGAGTTCATCAACTAGTTGCTTTTACTAATGCAAAATGTCATTCTTACACTAATAAGAGATATTGATTTGATTGACCACAAGTTGGGAGTCATCAAAGATATTGATTATTTTGACTCTTAGGGCTAAGGTAATCTCAAGTCCTATTACTAAAGCTTCATATTCAGCCATATTATTGGTACATCCAAAATCAAGCTTGAAGGAAAGAGGGAGAGGTTCATCATCAAAAGGGATAAGGATGATACCCACTCCCCAACCACATTAACACTTTGACCCATCAAATAAAATGGTGAATTGATAGGTGAAATTTGATTGAGAGAGTGTCATAATGGGCTTATCAAAGAACTCAAGAGGATTAGGTTGGTTGTCTACTAAAGATGCTTTAGCTAGTTGGTCGGCAATTACTTGCCCTTTAAGAAACTATTGCTAAAAGAACTCAAGGTCAAACTTTGCTAAGAGCATGAGCCATTTGTACATACATTGGTTTTGGTATGGCTTGGAGGGCATGTACTTGAGTGGGTCAATGTTAGTTATGACATAGGTTTTATGGTTAAGAAGGTAGTGGTGAAGTTTGGTAGCCATGAAGACTAAGGTAAAGAAAAGTTTCTCAGTATGGGTATACTGAGTCTCATATTCTACAAGCATGTAGCTAATGTAATATTTATTTTTGTGTTGTTCATCCTAATGAGCAAGAATTGCCCCTAGGAATGCTCAGTGGTAGAGATATAAAGGTAGAAAGGTTTGTCATCCTTGGGATGGGTAAGGAGAGGTGGAGACAAAAGGTACCTTTTGAGTGAATCAAAGGCCTTTTGGTAGTGGAATGGATGGCCTCAATATAAAAGATGGGAGATAAAGTGATGAATGGATTGAAGTTTTCCCTATAAATTATGAAGTTGATTAAGGTTGGATGGAGGAAGTAGGTCGAGGATGGATTTTATTTTGGTAGGATTGACTTCGATTCCACAAAGGGAAATAATGAAACCAAAAAAAATTCTTGACAAGACCCAAAAAATGCACTTCTTGGGGTTAAGGTGGACATGGTAATGAATGAGGAATTAAAATATGATCCTAAGAATGACCAAGTGATCTTTTTAGAATTTGGATTTGCTGAGAAGGTCATCCACATAGTCCTCAATAATCTTATGGATAAGGTCATGGCACATTGGTAGGTTGCACCAGCATTTTTTAGTCCATAAGGCATGACCCTATAGCAAAAGGTTCCCCAAGAGGTAGTAAAGGTAGTTTTGTGTTAATCTTCAAGAGCAATTAAGATATGATTGTATCTTGAGAATTTATCTATGAGAGATAACATCTCGTGGCTACGTGTAAGATCAACTAGCTAGTCAATGCTTAATAGAGGGAAGTTATCTTTGGGGTAAGTGAGTTTGCGGTCATGAAATTCCACACAAATGTGTAGTACCCCTATGGCTTTGGTGACAAGTACAAAATTTGAGACCCATTAGAAGTAGTCAATGGGTTGAATGAAATTGAAAGATAGAAGATGATGAAGCTCTTCTTTGACAAGAAGGGCTATGTAAGGGTACATGCATCAAAGATTTTTCTTGACAAGTTTGGAATTATAATTAGTGATTATGTTATGGGTAGAAATAGTGGGGTTAATTCTAGGCATGTCATTATAAGACAAAGTGAAACCTATTCTACAGTCTTGGAGGAAAGAAGGAAAGTCCTGAAGTTCCTTCACATTCAGTGATTAGCCAAGTTTGACAATGTGGGGGTTTTTCAAAGTACCTAAGTTGATATCCATAGTGGATTCATTCAACATGGTCAAAGTCTCAAGAAGAAGGGATTTTTAGATGGAAGAATCTACAATACCAAGGTAGGTGAGAATAGAATCATCATCTTGACATTGAACAATGTTAATGGTATGAGAATCTTCTCCTATCATCTCAAGATGGTCAAAGGGATGGGTACGATCACCCCTTCCTTTTGATAAGTCATGGGTCCAAGGCTAATCATGTTGAAAATAAAAGGTTAAGTGGGATGATGTCATCATCCTCACATGTAGATGAGGGAGAGGTCAGTGAGGAAGGGGTATCTTCCTCAATAATGGTGGTGGTAGGTGGTTTGGGTTGCTTCTTATTAGGTAGGATGAAACCAAGTCAGTGTTTCTCATGTAGCTTTCTAGTTTTGATGGTGACCAATTCATGTGGGAAATGCTTATATCACCTAAGACTAAAGCCTTTCCAAGCACATCGATGGAATTATGTCATGGTGAAGCTCAATTTATCTAGGTAGGAGAAACTGATGTTAAATGGCCTAGGTGGAAGAGAGGTGGTAGAAGAAACAAGGGGTTTATCAAGTCCCCCATAGACAAAATGGGTCTGATAGTGGGGAGGTCCAAAGGGAATAATAGTTCTAACACTGGGGTCATATCCTAACTGGTTGATGAGTTGTCCATACTCATGAAGAGTAGGGAAAGTGTTGAAGGCTAAAAGGTGATACTCCCCCAAGGAAAGGTAGTAATATGTGGATTCCAAAAGGCTCATGGTGGGGATTTGGTCTGAAGGGATAGAGGAATAGTCGATGCCTCATTAATGGAAGGGGATATGATATCCACTTTGGTGGTTGAAGGTTGGGTTTTAGCTACTGAAGGGATGTTGGATGGGGGTAAGAGGACATCATTAGGGTGATAGGTCATGTTGTATGTCGAGAAAGGACTTGGGTCAACTTGGATGGTAATGACCTGGACTTCATGCTCAAACTTAATGCAATGGTGAAAGGTAGAGGGGATATAACCCATGGAGTAGATTTAGGGTCATCTTAATAAAACATTGTATTAGAATTCACCTTTCACTACATAGAAAAGTTATGGGAGTGTACGAGGTCCTAAAAAGATATGGAGGATGATAATTCCCAAGGTAGTGGCAATGGTATCACTGAATGATTGAAGGATGGCTGAGGTTTTAGACATGACATTATCTGGTAAGTTAAGTAGGTTGTAAGCATGGGAGGAGATGATGTTAATGCTAGCTCCCCCATCAATCATGACCGTTTTAATGTAGGTTTGGTTGTTGTAAGTAGTAATAAAGAGAGGGGGATCTGGGTCCTCAGGATGGATGGAAGGTATGTTTGAATCCTTAAATGTAACAAAGGTTAGAAATTTGAAGGGTGACAACAAAGGTTACTAGAGGTTGAGGGTTTTTGGGTTAGACTTCAATGGATTATAAAGCCTCTATTAGTGCTTGGAGATGATAGGGAAAGGTAGAGATCAACTCAAATAAGCTCATCTTCATCAGGGTCTGGTGAAGTTTCTTAAAGATAACTCTCTTGATGGATTTTGAGGGGTTAGATTGAAGGCACCTAAAATGGACACCTTGGGTTTGGTCGAAGATATAGATGGTTGGTTATGGGTTAATTGGGAGGTTAAAGATGGATACGTCCATGGAATGGACACTTTAGCCTTCCCCTTATCCTTTTGTTGTGATCTTGTGACCACATTGATAGTATGGATAAAAGGAGAGGTTAGGGTAGGATATTGGTCAGACTCATCTTCCCTTTGAGGTAAGAGTGGAGGAGTAGGTAAGCATTGGGTAGGTATAGTTATTGGTTAGATTGGTATGGGGCTTATAAGAGGTTCATATTTTAGTAGATCATCTTCATCATAAAGCCAATGGATAATGATTTAGAGAGATTTGTAGTTCTCTATGTCATGGTTGGGTGTCCTATGATAAGAACACACTTGGTGGTCATTGTACTAGATGGATTTTGAAGAAAAAGGGTCAAAGGGTCTGATGAGAGGTAAGGCTAGACAAGAAACTTGTAATAACCTATGGAAAATGGTTGAGTAGGACTCAGTTAAAGGTGGTAAAGGTGTAGTGGTCTTTGCTTTGATGGTTGGGATAGAAGGCCATTTGGAAATAGGTTTAATGGTAGGTGTTTGAGTAGGGTGGGGCACTTGGTTGATGGATTTGGTTTCTATAAGGAGGTTGATGATCTAGAGGTGGAGGATCGCAAGGTAGGTATCTTAGGTGTTGTTGGTGTGGTGAAGAGAGAGGTGCATCAAAAGTAAATTATGAAGGTGTAACCAAACGAGGTGGTGGGGTCTTAGTAGAGATAATTGGCTTCCTACTCAAGGTAGAAGGATGAGGTCCCAAAATGGAGGGCAAGGCTGAGGGAGGTAAAGTTTTGGGCTTACGGTCTTTGGGTAGTTTTACCTCTTTGGTTATTTTGGTTTGGTACTTGGTTGGTGGGTTTGAAGGGGTTAGGTCTACTTTCACATATGGGTGACTAAGGTTTGGTGTAGGGAAGGTACTAAGGCTTTTGGTTGTTTTTGTTGGGATGATAAAAGAGGGTTTGGCCATTTGGGTCTTGGTTGACTTAGGTGGTTAGGGGTTGGTTGGTTTAGTAGAGGGATTGGTTGGTTGGGTGGAGGGCCTTGTTGGTTGGGTGGATATGGTAATAGGTTGGTAAATAGGAGTGGCAGGTTGGTTTACCAAAAAAAGGGTTGGAGGTTATAGTCTGGTAATATAAGAGAGGTCTAGTTTCTACCAAAAGGTAGCCTGGTCTAAGTTGGGTTTGAAAATGAATTCTAATCATTGACCTAATCATAAAAATGGTTTATAGACTATTTTAGCTCTCTAGGTAGTAGGTTCAAATGATAGACCCATAGGTTGAGGAAAAAGGGTGGTAACCTTTTCCTCTTCCTCAATCAAAGGATGCAAGGTTGAGATAGGTGGCTCCTTTGTAGGATGAATGGACATAGAGATTTATTCCTCGAGAATGCCCCCTGAAAAAGGGGTGGGATGCTTGGTAGTTAAAGGTGAAAGTGAGGTGGCAATGGTTGGTTATTCTGATATGTTAGTTAGAAGGGAGGTTAGTGTCTTCACTACCTCAGTAAATGGAGGGGAAGAGGATGGTATTTCCTCAGTTTGGGTTTTTGAAGGAAGGAAAGGTAACTTCACTACCTCAATAAATGAAGGATGTGAAGAACCAAAGGATTGGGTACTAGGTGGTTTGGTAATGAGTGCATCAAGGACCATGTTAACTGTATGGGTATCATGAGAACACTTGACTATGTTACTCTAATTCTTGGTAGGAGCATGATATGAGAAAGGCTACTTGAATATATCAAGGGCTTAGTTTAATGTTACATTGGGGTTGTCCAATGTGATTTCCTCCTTGTTAATGAGGTTTTGGACAAAGATCTTTAAAGTGTTACATCTACTGACATCATTTCCTATTACGCAATGAAAGGCACAAAGATCATTCTCATTGAACCAACTAGGTGCATAATGAGAGGCATCAAATTTTTTAGGAGGTTTGATAGGAGGAAGTTGAATGATATTAGCTTTTAACAACTTCTCCAAGATTGAAGCATAATACTCTCCAAGTAGAGTGAATTGATTTTAGTTGTTATGGTTTTGGTTCCTTGTGTTTTTCTTTGAAGAACTACATGAATTTAGTTGGTTGACTGATGGTGGAGGAACAACTTTAAGGGCTACTACATTTGTGGTTCTCTTGCTCTTGGTATTGGTATTAGACTAGTTGTTTGACCTGGAGGAAGAGGCCTCATTAGTGTTGTAGGTTGAGTTCTTATTTTTGAGCTTTATCTTTCCTTTGTCAATGGATTAGTTTTCTAACTTATGTGCCATGGTAAAATATTCATCAAAGGTTTAGAATCTTTGGACACACAATGTGGTGGAGATATGCTTGGCACATGCCTAAGCAAAAAATCTTTATGAGTTCAAGTTCAAGTAGAGAAAAGGAAAGTTGGTTAATTAGGATCCTCTAATGACTACAAAATCGGCAATGGATTCATCCTCAAATTTTTGGATAGAGTAGAGGTTGATGATAGAAAATTTCTTCTAGATATTGATCGAAAAGTGGTCCAAGAAGGTTTGAGCTAGTTGGGTGAAAGAGAAAAGGGAGTCCTCAGGTATGGAACTATACCAATCCAATGTTGGACCTGTTAAAGACATGGGGAAGGTACATATAAGAAGGGCATCATCATATGTGATGAGATAACAAGTATGTTAGAATGCCTTAAGGTGTTGTTGGGAATCCTCCTTACTTTGAAATTTAAAGAACTTGGGAAGTTCCCATTGGGGAGGATATGGCCTAATAGGTATAGAGGGATAGATGGGCTCATTATAGATTTGGTCATATGATAGGATGTTATGATTACCCAAAATGGATTACTCTAAGGTGGTCATATTTTTCATAAGCATCTTCATTAGGTCCGCTTAGGGTTGTGCACCTGAAAGGTTATAAGATGCATACTATTGTGGTCATTGGGAGACATACTGATAGTGGGTAAAAGGTCAGGAGGCTTCCACATATTGGTAAGTGGATGCCAATGGTTGGGTGGAAGATATATGAGGGTAAGTAGAGGTAGGTGGTCAAGTAGTGGGTAGAGGTACATGCCCTTGTAATTTAGGGATGTAGCCAAAGTTTGGTGCAAGGGGTGCTTGTTGGATATGAGTGGTAGTTGGGTTAGTGATCGATGAAAGGGTGGTGACCCTTGTACCGATCTCTAGCAAGGTAGAATGTATGGAAACCATAAGGCTTTGAAGCAGAGAAGCGGTTAATGGATTGGGGGTAGCTAAAATAAGGTTGGTAGTGCTAGAGGTTGGCACTCCTATAGTGGAAGAGTGGTTGGTAGGAGTGGAAGGTATAAGGGCAGCGGTAGTTTAGGTTGGTTGGTTTTCTATGGTAGTCTCAAAGGGGTTATTGGTTGATGAGGAAGCTTGGGTAGTCAATGGTTGAGTTGTAATCATGGAAATAGAGGTGTTCCTCATGAGGTGGGAAGGCATACCATAAGGCAGGTCTATAAGTGGGGCTGAAGCTAGGATACAGTAAGACATGGTTGTATGATAATGTTGCAAGGCTACGAGATTGTTATCTAGGAAAGTGGAAAAATCCACATCTCTTTGAATAACCTCTCAAGAGAAAGTATGACTTATTGAGGGATGAAGAGAATATTTTGGTTCAGAGATATAGTCCATGGATGAAGAGGTGGAAGAGATAGGTTAGGTTGGTGATGGGTTTTGCTCTACAAGGTCTCTTCACTACTGGAAAGTGAGAACCATATGAGATAAGGGAGATATAAATCACAAATAGCCTCACTAATCAAAAAAAGAGAAGATAAGATATGATCAAAGAAATCAAACCACACTCTAAAAGAGATGTTAATCCCTATAGTTTTAATTAATCTCACTTTTGGTTTATGCCTTAAGGAATTGTGTGACTAAAATTAGTTTGTAGAGTAGGTACTAAAGAAGAAGTCTAAGGTTGGTTTTAGATTATTTTTAGGCACTCAAAAAGAATCTATATTAGAATCAATACATGGTTTCGTATTGGGGCCTACCACTCACTTCACACACCACAACAATAAGGGTGTTGGGTGCTTAGCCAATATATATTGATATCCAAAGATTATACTCAACTAGAGAGCTGAGTTGGTTCTCCCCTTGGTAATGACCTCTAAGTGGGATCATCAGAAAAGGGTAAGGTTACCACTAGGTGATGAAATCCTAGTCAAGCCTTGTCTCAAGTTTATTTGACTTTTAATTGATGAATGTGGTTTGGTTGAGTGTGTGCAACAAAGAGTGAAGCTATGATAGATTACTTTGATTTTAAGTTAGCTATGTGAGCTAAACCATAAAGTGGTTGATGTATGTACTTAATTTTAAGCCCAAAATAAACTTTTGATTTTGTTAATGAGCATAGAATAAAGAGAGAATGTGAACAAACAAGAACCCAAGTAAAGACATAAAGGTCCCATCAAGCATGCCAAAATGTTTCAATGAATTTTTGGTTATTATTTTAAAAAGGGAAAAGAAGAAACTAAGTACGAGTATGGTTGAAAAACATATTTGATTGTGTGTACATTGAATCAGAAGATTGTGAAGAGATCCTCTTTGGCTTGGGAGGATGACTTGAAAATAAGAAAGCACTAAAGAAAATTTATTTTTTAGATAGATAGTTGAGTGGATTACCTAGCGATAGCTAGATCCCATAAGTAAGAGCTCCCTTGGGGGTTGTCAATCCACACATTTTAAAAAATTAAGTTTATAAAATAGAATAGAAAGTACTTGCATCAATAGTCAAAAGGTGATAAAATTGAACACAAGAATGCTTGCTTAAGAAATTGATTAAAAATAATGATTAGCTAATTAATACTAGTATTATATGGTTGGGGTATGCTTCAAAAAATTAGGCAAGGATCTGTGAATAGGCAAGGACATAGAAAATTAGGTTTGGTTAGGGGTAGGTAAATGAAAATAACTTGCTAGAATTTATTGCCATAGTGACCATTGGTGGTTTGACTGACCATTGATAGTTATGGTGACCATCATCAATCAAAGTGACCTTCTAAGATTGGATAGATTGTCGATGATTGAGACAACTATCGATAGTTATTATGAGTATATTTGGGTTGATAACAAGCTGATTGATGGGATCACAAAATGAGATTTTGGGAGTTGGGTTAGTGTTGGGTTGAGCAAAAAAACAAATAAAGTAATAAAATATTAAAAACCAAGTATTTATCTTGCAAAAAGTTGATTGGGTGATTTATTGAGGTGATTGACTTGTTGATAGAGTCTAGTATGATTTTGATATAGTAACGATACTTGGCACTTTGGCAGAGCTACAATGGCAAGTTGGCTCTCTAACATGGTAGCTGGTTTGCTAGATTCTTGATGATGATTGACCTATAAAAAGATAATTTTGGATGCACAAGCTATTAATAAAAATTATAGATCCATTTCACCTTCCTACTCCGCTCTTCTTATAGGCAAGGCAAGAGAGTTGCAAGTGGTTCACAAATAGATTTAGATGAGTTATTTTTTTATAAAAATAATGTGGGTGAGTTTGCATGTTGGTGGTTAAGGAGGTGCACCCTGATCGCCAGTGGTCAAGGTGACTGTTGACAGTCGACCTCACTTTCAGTGATCAAGGGTGAAAGGTCAAATTGGGTAAAATCTAGGGTTAAGATAGTTTGGTCAAACTAACTATGGTTAGGTTTGGTTAAGGGTGGGAGGTTCAGATTGGTCCCGAGAGGGTACCAACATGGTCAAGGGAATTATGACTTTCAGAATCATGGTGTGTGGATTTTTGGTGTCTACAGGATGCAATATCTTGGATGGTGCATGATTAATATTTCTATGCCTTTGACATTGAGAACATAATTTTACATGCTCATGACATTCATATTCCATTTTAGGCCAATAGTATCCTTGACGTAGGATTTTATATGGCATGATCTTAAAACTAATATGATCACCACATCCACTATCATATACTTTGAATATAGTAGGTTGAGCTTCAATATGGTTTAAACATTGTAAAAGTTGTCAATCAAAAGAACGTTTGAAAATGGATCCACCAATTAGAATAAAACATATTGGTTGACTTTTTAAATACCTTTTATCTTCATGTGTAGCATTTTTCAGAAAGGTAGATTTTTATATATATATATATATATATATATATATATATATATATATATATATATTTGTATACCACTCAGGATTGTTCACACTTTGAATGACTGTAAGAACTTCTAATGCATTGATGATTTATGTGTCCATAAAAGGATTGCATAGTTATTATATAATAAACTTTTAATGAATATCATTAATATCAATTAGAATTAAAGAATCAACACTAGCCATTTCATTGGCATGACAATTATCTTTTCAAGGAAAATTTTGAATAAAACAAGGAGAAAATGATGTTATTACCCATTAGACCATATCTTTATAAGGGATAAGCTTTCCTTTTTCATTTGATAAATATTTAATACTTGATTAATGATAAGTTATGAATAACCATATATATGTAAATATTTGATGTTCAAATTTTGTATTGTTAGCAAACCAATAATAAGAGCTTCATAGTCATCAATATTGTTGGTGTATGTAAGTCCCAAGTGAAAAGCAAGGAGCATAGGTAAACCTTGAGGAGTAATTAATATAATTCCTACCCCTACCCTATATCACATTTAGATCCATCAAAATTCATTTTCCAAGTGTCATTTTTAATTTTATAAGAGGTGAATTAATGTCAAAATTCAATAATGATTGGCACTAAAACTTGTAATGGATAAGTAACTAACTATTTTGTAAACTTGTCCTTTAATATATTTTTATGAAATCAAATTTAAATTAAATTCAGTAAGAAGCATCACCCATTTTTTTATGCATCCTAAAAAATGAGGTTTTGACATAAGATATCAAAGTGGATCAAATTTAGTAATAACATGAGTCTCATTATGAATCAAATAATATTTTAATTTCTACATAGCAAGAACAAGTGCTAAGCACAGCTTTTCAATGGAAGAACATTTTTTATCATAATCAATAAGCATGTGACTAATGTAATAAATGGCACACTCATGATGGTTATCATCATGTTTTAAAAGTAAATCACCCAAATCATGATCAATAACAAAAATATATAATAAATAGGTTTATCTGGAATGAGAGGCATAAGAACTTGTGGATTTAGAAGATATTCCTTAATTTCATTGAAATTTTGTTGACAAACTTCATCCCATTCAATTTTGGTATCCTTTTTGATTTATGGTGTAAAAGATACCATTTTATCTATTAATTGAACCACAAAATGTCATATAGCTTGAATATGTCCTTATAAATATCAAATTTGCTTGATATTATTTGGTAGTGGTATATCATGTATAGTTTTTACCTTTTGAAGGTCAACTTCTATACCCCATAGGGAAATAATAAAACCCAATAATTTTCATGTTGTAACTCCAAAAATGCACTTTTTTTGAATTTAAGCATAATTAATATTATTGTAATTGTTTAAATATTTTTCATAAATCAACATCATGATTTTTTCAATGTTTTTATTTCACTAATGAGTTATCAACATAATCCTCAATTATTTTGTGAATGTAACCATGAAAAATATGTCACAGCTCTTTGATATGTTTCACCTATATTTTTTAATCCAAAAGGCATGACTTTATAACAAAAGGTTCCCACAAGTGTAATAAATGATGAATTTTCTTGATCTACATGATTAATCTTAATTTGATTGTATCTCGAAGAACCCATCCATGATTGATAACATTTCATATCATGTCGTAGATTCAAATGATCATATCTATATTTGGAAATGAAATATCATCTTTAGGTCAAGCCTTATTCAAATTGTGGTAACATGTGTAACATCAAATATCTCCATTAGGATTTGTCACTAGTCTAATATCAAAAACCCATTCTAATCTACAACAAAAATGAATCCAACATCCAATAATTTTATATTTCATCCTTGACTAGTAAAGCCATCTTTGGGTTTTTAAGTATTTTATTCTTAATTGGTTTTGTATTTGGATATAACTCAATATTATGTAATGTTATTTATGGATCAATGCATGTCATATCTTTATATGGCCATGCCAAAAAATCTAGATAATCATGTAATGCTTGTCACATAGATTCTCCTTTGTCATATTTTAAAAATTTAGCTAGGATAATTGGGTGAGGATCTTAATCTATGCCATAGTTAAGTTCCATTAATTCCTCATTAAGTGATTTATATTTATCCTCCACATATGGGGTAGTAGGAATAGTATTAGGATAATCTAATTATATTTGATCAAGATGAGTATCACTTTCACCAAAATATGCATGTGCATTAGTTTCGTAAGGGAATCATTATTTATGGTGGAAAAAAGGGAGATCTTCATATGTACCAAGGTATTCCAAAAGAGAATCATCATTTTAAAATTCATCCAATGTTGATTTTTTTAAGTGAAATGGTATCATCAATGACCTCAAGATATAGTAATGATAATTGTGAAACATGGTTGACTTGAGTATGAAGCTCACAACACTTTATGGTAGTAGGTATAAACATGATTAATTGTTCAACATGATGTTATCTATGAGGAGTAGACTCGTTATTATACCCAAGATTAGCTCACCCTTATTATGAAAATGCAAAATAGGATCAACACTACCTTGACCATGATTACCCACTCTTTGTCCTATGGCATATTTATATTTTTGTAAATATTTAAGCTCAAAACCATATTGATTAGAAGGAAGAGAATAGTCAACTCAATGTGGTGTGAGAGAGTGGACCTCAATATTTGGAGTAGATGTTGGTATATCCAAAGAGGAAGGTTTAATGTATGGAATATAATTATCATTAGGGTGCACTAAGGCACAATATTTGAAGGGTTCTTGATCTAAATGGCATGTATACATATACCCTTGATAATTAAATTTAAGGCATGTTGGAAGGTGTAAGGGACAACATTCATGTCATGATACAAGGTTTTCCTAATAAAAAATTTTAATTAAGATCATTAGGCATAATTAAACACATTGTAGCAAGAGTACGTGGGCCTAAAGTGATATTCAATGTGATCTACCCAAGTACTTTACATGGGATATTATCAAATACATGAATATTCATGTTTAAATGAGTGAGGTCATTTTCTGTTATGGCTAGTATATTTAAGAATGATATATTACAAATTTTCAAACCAAAACATTTTCAACAAGCACACATTTTACCACTATATTTTGTAAAAAAATTGGATATATAATGGTAAATAGTGATTGATAATATGACATGGGGGAAGATCTTCCTTTTCAAAGGAGATGTTTTCCTCATTCAATCGAATGGTATTAATGATAGAAGCTACGTAATGATTTTCAAAATTATGTGGTATAAGAGTTGTGTGTAAGGATTTATATAAAATATCCTTGTACATCAATGTTATTTTGTAAAATCTCTAATAACAAAAAGTTGGCATTAGTATTCTTTAGTTAATCTAAAATATCAAAGACTTTAGGTTGATTAACTTGCTCTAGTGAAGAATAAGGTATGTGTGGACCGCTACCTCATCTAGGATTAACAACATGGACATTATGAGGTGTATGTCTATAAAATGAAATAAAATTAGGTTGAATATTATAATAATATGTATTAGCTTATGAGGGAAATTATTATAAGGTAACTATTATCAAAATGTGACATCATTTTGACCTCTATGAGTTTAGGTTTGTTTCATGTTTCTTTTTCCTAGAAGTGCATATGGGTTTCCATAGCTTACCCATGTCATTGCATTGATAAAATCATGATTTCAAACCCATTTATAATCACCTCAAAGAAGTTAAGGTTTATTAGCAGAAATTAAGGTATTTGGGGATGTTAAGGTTTCTATTGTGACTAATGGGGGTCTTTTCAAAGCTTCTTTCTTACATGGTTGTTAGAAGAGGTGAACAAGAGTCCATATGAGGTCTTGCAGGGTCTTGGTCAAATGAAGTGTCTACTTCATGAGGTCATCTAGTTTTACTAGCCTTCTCTACACTTGAAAACTACTTCTTAAATATTCTAGATCCATTTCCAAGATGAGTATGAAGTGTGGTACATACAAGTGATACTTGAAAAGCATGTAAAGATTTTTGATAGCATTCCTAATGTCAAAACAAGTCAAAAGTTAGTCAAACCTTGTAGGTTCAACGCTCAAGGAAGGATAAATCAAGCTAAAAGTGGAATTTTTTATCACTTGTATAGTCATATTTAAGAGTGAACATATGAAAAGTAACTCCCAACCCTCCTCAGGGTTTTTCAACATTAAGATAGTTTTTACAGGGCCAAAAATGGTAAGATATTTAGGTTTTACTTCATCGAGTCCCTTAGCAACCTTGCAAGGGTCATGTATAAATGTTTTTTTATACAAAATATAGAGAGATGGCTCCTGAGCTCTTCACCAGGTATGGGTAACCCAATGGGATTGAGATTCATAGCATTGGTATTTGGGTCTAGCTCCTTTTTCTTTATGAACAAATGCTAAGAAAGTAAAGTGTTTGGAGAAGGCTAAAACCCCATCACCTTGATTTCTTGGTTGTTTTATTGCAAATATGAACTCATTATTGTAGGATAAATGTTGTAAGAGATTGAAAAGGATATGAGAGGTCTTTTAGTGCCATCATATCAACTCATGTAGTGCATGAAAATTTAGGAGACCTCCATGTTTCTTCATGATTACAAATTTATCTCATTGGGTGGTAGTCATCAATGTGACCAATGAGCATTGGCAGACCCTCTATGGTCTTAGAACATAAACACACCTCTCACATGCCCCACATAAACCATATAAGGTTTCAATAATATCCCATGATGACAGGTTTCCTAATGACTCAATGGTCAAGGGGAGAGTGCACCTACAACTAACCCTTTTGAGACACCTACGAATGATACATATAGGAGATGGACTAAACACACTGCTAAACATTGTAGATCTTCAAGTGCATAAATAAGGAGGTGCCTATGAGACCATTGACTGAGAAAGTGGTGTTGATGCCATGGAGTAAGTGTCATTGTTTAACTAAGTAAAACACTCATAGTTGTAAGCTTAGTTTGGAGGTTTCAAGAAAGACCTCATACATTGTAAGCCATGTATAAGGTCTGAGGTTTTAATATAGAATGGATAAGAATATAAAAAATCAATAATAATCATATACATTACTCAAGGTGATAGACTGAGACTATGACACTAATTCAAGGACCCCATCATAAGGTACAATTACCTAGTTACAGACCATTGGCCTAGATTAGCTAGTCATGAGAGAGATTGATTTTTGAGGCCCTCATAGGCATGATTACACTTTGTGAATGGATAAAGAGGATGGTTATGAGTAGACCAATATATCCATGGTCACCTTAAATCCATACAAGTAACATGTATACTCATTTTTTTGTCTCAAACCTTACTCACTCTATTGGTAAGGGGTAATCTTGAAACCAAGGGATTTATTTAAACCCAAAACATAAGATAAGCATGTCAAACCCCTATGGAGGGACCTTGAGGTGATACATAAACATATCTAGGGTCTAAATACACTTTTAAGTTGCACAAAACCTTAGTTTTTAATCTAAATGCCCTTGAGGTCTAGTAAGGAGGTGGCAGGCCTTAAACCCCAAGTTCCCTAACCAGTATACCAAATGCATATAGTGGAGTAAAAATAATCAAAAAGGCATGTATAATCATGAGGAATATTTTTTTGGAGGTGTATGAATCTCTCCCAGTAATGGGATTGCATTTTGAGGCCCAAAACCTAAATTAGACCTCTCTTGAGTTCAAAAAAGCTAAGTTTACCACCTTAGGAGTAGTTTCACACATTCACACCATATCTCACACTTTTCATGGGAATTTGAACCAATTGGAATAGGTGGGGGTAAATTAAGAAGGTTATAAAAGTGGAATGAGGCCAATTGGTGGATGGTACTTTATGAAAGATCGTTAAGATCCCAAATAGGTCTTAAACCCTACTGAAACCCTTAGGTGAATTTGATATGGGATGTTTTCCTTCTAATGGCTCCAAATTCATTGTTTTAGCTTTTAAAACACTTTAAATTTTTCAACAGCTCTCTGATGCTCCTCATCATGAAATTGGATGCTAGTGTCACCTGTATGGACACACTAAATGCCCTCTCTTTTGCCTATTTTTATGAGATTGAGGTGTTCAGACATGGATGAATGCTTTAATATCATTGTAGGACATACTATGGTATGTTTTCTAACTTCTTAGGTCAGAAAATCCTTTCATATGCTCATGAAACTATTCCTATAGGTTTGTACAAAAAAGACAGTTTAAGGTGTACTAGGAATGCGAGATCTAGTTACTTGGATTGGAAAGAACAATAAGTTTATGATTACTTGAAAGCATTATGCATATAATGAAGTTCTTGTTTGGTTTTATAGCATGATTTTAGGCCTTTTTCTATGGATCTATTTATTTTTCATGGTCACTAAAATAGACTAACAAATACAACTAGGTCTGGTTGTCAACTAGTACTAAACAATCAACAATGAAGTGACTCCTTGAGAGGTATGAAAAGTGTTTAAATGTGTCAATTAGAGTATTAATATCCATAAATAGGTGGAAATATAATATTTTAGGCTCATAGTGATTATTTATAAGCTCCATATTAAGATTCAAATGATCTCTCCGCTACCCAAGAAAATAAACTACACCTCATGAGCTAAACTAACTCCTTCCAAAAAAGTTTGTTTCAAGGGAAGATAATGATGCATACACCTTGTTTACATGTTACTCTACCATTGTCCATGGATATTCATGAATTTTCAAGTTAGATAGAGAAGATTCGTACAAAATATCAGATCAATTTTCAAGAAGGCTTATGAACTCCTCAAGGACCGACTCTTTCTGACTTGAAGGTAGTTTGAAAAAGATTTGGAGATAAATTAATACCTATTAAATACTTTAGATGATCCATACTAACTCCTATAAATTCAATCAATATTTTCTCTATTCTTGTAACCCCCCAAGATTCTATTTTTGGTGTGGTATTTATTTCTCTCTCTCATTAGTGCTATAAGTATGCTTTTTTTGGCAGTACAAGGGATCCACAAGATAGGTAGGCTAAAGCCCTACTATTTTTTTTACTCATATTTTACCTTAATAAACTAATTAAAACTATTTAGGCTTTCCAAGTTCATATTTCAATGTTTTGAATGAGTTGTTCATAGATGCAAGTGAGAAACTTGTTTGTCCTTACATCTTGTCCTACTTGTGTGCACCAGGGAATAGATACATTATCTTCTTGCAGGTAACTTGGAATACATTGAAGTTTGGTATTGTATTTAAGTGTGTTGGATTTTTAGTATTGTCTTTTCAGTCCTTTGAATCTCTCACCATATCTGCTATACTTATTGTTGACCAAATTTGACTTTTTAGTCAAATTGGGGCACCTATAGGTAAAAATATGACTTTATAAGTCTATAGGGGGTGTAATATGAGTGTTTTGGGATGTATTATATGTTAATTAATTTCAAATTATGTTATATTATCCTTGGCCAATTAGTTTTTATGTCCATTTATCATTTTGGGTCATTTTAGGGGTCAAAAAGTTGTATTTAATGAAGTTGTATGGGGTTATTGGGAAATGTGAATGTTAAAAAACATTATGTAATTCCCCATGTGTCCAATTTATTCTTAAACAACTAAAAAAACTAAAATATTGTAGGTTATATAGAATAAAAATCAATTTTCTTAAAGAAAAGGAAGAAAATGGCACTCGTGCCATCTCCTTGGGAAGCATGCCACTTGAAAAAGGTTTAAATGTGACTCTTCAGCTCCCCCATACTCATATCCATGATTTAATTTATATATAAGTGTCATTTATTTCTCAAAACCATTATCCTCCATTTTTACCCTTCTTGGCACACTGAAGTGACCTTCAAATTTTTTGCTCAATATAGATAGATGATGGGGTTTCAAGTCAAAATATTTTGTTAGGTTGTTTTAAAATAAAATACCTTCATTTAAATATAATTTTATCGAATAATTATCAATTTTTCTTTATGAATCATCAATTTGGAGTTGATTGTTCAAATCTACCTACTCATGTGTGCCTCTGTAGGTTTTGCTCTTGTTCGAGCAATTATGTATATACTAGTTGCTAAGGTGAATTATAGAGGATTTTAAATATTTCCTCTTATGTATATCATGATTTTTTCATGTGATAAGGTATTTTTATGAGAAAATTCACATCAAATTTGTAAACTGGTCTCTTTTGTGTGCAACAAGCAATTATCATCATTTACAAAGTTTTGTGCTTTGGAAATTGTTCTAGGATATAGAATAGATTCATTATCATGTTTTCAACATGTTGTTTTTTCCCTTCACTTTTCAAGCTTCATTCTTTAAGGTAGTCTTCATGAATTTGTTGTCATATGCAATATTCACAGTATCACAGTCATTGATGAGCATGTTTAAGTGTTTTCATGGAGGAATCCACATTGAAATTGAGGTAGTGACACCTATTTTAGATCCTTTAGGATGGTATAGTGGTATTTTAAGGTATTTGGATAATTTTTAAATTCATATGAAATCATAAATAACACTCATTGCCTATTATCCCATATTACTACCTGTATGCAAGATATTGTTCACCTACAGAGGTCTCTCTTTGACAACACCATGATGGAAAAATAGATTTGATAGTTGATTCAAATCTTGTAGAGTCTTATAAGTGCATTGGTAAAATTATAAAAGGCTGAAATTGATCATGAGAAAACATATTTTATTGACTGTATAAGTTTGCATTCAATGCCTATAGACATGAAAATGTTCATCTACATTAATCAGAGAGTATATGAACCATATAGAAATGTTGAAGCATGAGTTGAAGTTTTACCTAAATCCTTGATATGATATATAATACATGGTAGAATTGTGTGATAGAAAAAATTAAAAAGTTAAAGGTTAGAAACTATATTTAGGAGGTAGATGAATGATTTCAAGGAAGGTTTCCCTAAAAGTATAAAATAGAGATTGAATAGATTTTGTGGATATCCCACAACATGTTTGTACAATGTTTCAAAGCATCTAGAATGGATGACTTTATTTTTTCTAGTATAGATAATATACATGCCAAAGATGAAGTCAATAAATTCAAGGAAATATGGTTGTTAAAAGCCCTAAAGGTGCCCTCAAAAGCACTAAAATCAAGCAATAACATCTACAATTAGAGATCTGAAGAGATTTCCAAACCCAAAGTTTTAAAACAGCTAATGATTTATGATTAGATAAGTATGATATGGTGTAGTAAATCTTTCATGACCTGAAGATCTTAAAATATGGCTCATCCATTATGTCTAGTCCCTATATACACCTACAGTCTATACAAATGGACTGAGAAGATTAACCTACAGGAAATTGTATATGATTATGTTGGTAGTGAGCATGAGGTGAGGTTTATAAGCATGGATGAGGTTCAAACATCAATCAATGATTCTCCTCATGGTTAGACAACTATGTATACTTGAATGAAGGTTTAGAGCATCATATTAAAAACTTAATTCCTACAAAGCATCTTCAGGTAGGAATCAAATCAATAAGATATATAGGCAGGGAGCTACCATGAGTTTGAAGTTTTCATTTAAGACACTCAAGGTGGCTTTAGAATATAATAAGTTTTTGTAACCTCAGAGGAGTTCAAGGAAAGTTGTTTAACATCATGAACTAGGTCTAAATTTGATCTGTAATCGGTAATATTCAAGTGTCGTAATAGTAGAAATCACACTTACAATTGGATTGAAACTTTAATTTAATGATTTACTTAAAATCAAATTTTTAATTGATTAAAAAATTAAAATTGGTTTTTAAATATCCAAAATATACATAATTTTATGAGTGAAATAAATTAAGAGACAATAATCGACAAAAAATACCAAATAATTTGATAACGAAGTTCAATTTTGGTTGTCATATAAATCATATATCCTACATTTGGGAAAATGAGAAGGTAAGCTTTTTTTAAATACCATGAAGTACGTGTTAACCATTTCCAAGTGATTGGCATTGCCTTCAATTTCATGGAAATACGGTGGCTTGTGGAAATTATTTGGCGTGGCAAGTGAGGTATGAACCATGTGGGATGGAACATAGAGTCTTGTGGTATATGCATGGGAAGAATGAGGGGTCACATAGAATGTTGGATAAAATTTTAATTACATTATATAAAATTAGATCATATTGAATGGTGGAAAGCCATGTGGTGGCTTGAGGACCCACCACGTGGTCTGATCTCCATTCACCACTTGTCAACATTTGTCGATTATTGACCTCTTGTCGCTTGTCGAAAAAACCCAATTTTTCTTTTTTTCCCAAAATGATCTTCCAGATGCCATAACTCATGCATACGGGCTCCATTTTGCAAATCACAAAATGCATCGAGAAGCTTTTCACGAGCCCTTCACCATGGTAATGATAAACCTATAATTTTAAGACTTTAATTTTGGAGAAAAATATAGATCCTCCTAGATCAATCCTCCCCACTAAGATCTTTTAGACCTCCAAAAGTTGATTAATTGGTAAATAGGTGAGGGTATTGCTCCTTCACTTTTCTAACTTCCATCCATTTGGCCTTATTTGGGTGCATCCCTTTGAGACCAACATGAAGATATTCAACATTTCCCCTTCATGATGTCTGAACATTCTTGTCAAGTATTATATCTTCCTACATTTATGTTAGATACTTAGGAGCAAAATCATCAACAAAAGGAATAGATACACTCTCATCATGATCTATGATCATCAGAGGCTCATACAATTGTAGATTTTCCACATTCACAATTGAATAAATCTGCATAAAAGATGGTAAATCCAATCAGAAAACATTTTTACCAATCTTTTCCATAATCCAAAAAAGACCATACCAAATTGGTTTCAACTTTTTACCTTCACTTGTTAGTCTTTTCTTACTAATGTGAAGCCATACTAAATCACCTACAACAAACTGGTGATCAACACGATGTTTGTCAAGTATCACTTTGTATTTTGCTTGACTTTTCTCCAACTGATCTCAGATAGTTTGGTGTACCTATTGTATCTTTTCAATGAACTTATTGGCTTTAATAGCATCTTTACATTCATTAGCAGTTGAATCTTATCCATAACAAACATCTAGAGGATATTTAGGCAAATATCCCAAAAGTAGATTTCATAGTAGAATAATGAAGTGCACAGTTGTAAGCATGTTGTATATAGCATAAATTCTCATCCCACAACGTGGGATGTTTACTGCAATAACCCCTAAGTAAATGTACCACTATGTAGTTTATAACCTCTATCTGCCCATTGGTTTGTGGATGAAATGCAGTACTCTTATTCAACTTAGTGTCCATAAATTCCATAGTGTTGACCAAAATTCCCCAAGAAATTGAAAATACTGATTAGAAATAATAGAAGTGGGAAAACCAAAATGAACCCATACATGCTGAAAGAACAAGTGTCATACCTTCCCCTATAATATATTTAGTACAATGAATAAAAACACATATATTTCTAAATCTATCCACTACCACGTACAAGTAATCATATTTTCTCCATGGCATAGGCAAACCCCATACAAATTCCATGGAAATGCTTTCCCAGGGATGAATAGGAATAGATAAGGAAGTGTAAAGTCCCAGTTTCCTATTACTAGGTTTGCTTGTGGCACAAAGAACACACCCCTTGATATATTTGGCAACATTTTCTTACATACGAGGCCAATAACAATACATTCTCAAATGTACAACCATTTTACCAACTCCAAAATGACTAGAAATAAGAGAAGTATGTGCTTTCCTAATCATGCGCACCCTTTCATTTAGAGGATTGCAAAGTTTACCCAAATGATACAAAAGTCCATTATGCACATGATAGTCTGATTCTTCTATCTATTTTCCACTCATCAAATCTTTATACACATCCTTAAATTCAACATCATCAACATATTTTTCTTTATAACTTTCATGAGTCAAAGAACGATGCTGTAAAAGAATAGATCCAACTACCATAGGAGGCCTAGAAAGCATATCAACAACTTTATTATGAATACCTCTCTTATACCTAATCACATGATGAAACAACTATAGGAAACCCATTCAACAAAAATGCCTATATTATTGTAGTTTGGCTTGTGACTAGAGATACTAGAGGGGCTAATGATCTATATGTATCACTATCTCCTTTCCCATCAAGTAATGTTTCCATTGATTAACACTCTAAACTAATGTATAAAATTCCTTATCATAAGTCAAATAGTTTCTTACCACACCTATGAAGGTCTCAGAATTATATCATACTGGTTTCTTTCCCTACATCAGAATAACTCCCATAGCATAATCACTTACATCCATTTTGATCTCAAATGGTTACTGCAAATCAAGAAGTACCAAGACATGAGGAGTACTAATCTTTGTCTTCAAAATATTGAAGGCCCTTTACTACTTGCCTCCCCACTAAAATACCTATTTTGCATTAGTCAAAGAATCCAAGGGTGATGCAATAAGTGAGAAATTAGCAATGAATTTTCTCCAATATTGTATTGAACCAAGAAAAATTCTAACCTTAGTTACATTATTGGGTTTAGGCCATTTAACTATAACCTCCACCTTTGTAGGATCAATTTTAAATTCACCATGTCCTACAATATAACCCAAGTAAATCAAAGATGTCTTGTTGAATTCACATTTAGACAATTTCAAATAAAGTTTCTCCCTTCTTAATGTATCTATGACTTTCCTAATATGAATCACATGATCTTCCCAAGACTAACTGAAGATCAAAATATCATCTAAGTAGACTATAACAAATTCATCAAAGAATGGCCTAAAAATAGCATTCATCAATCACATGAATGTAACTAGTGCAATGCACAATCCAAAAGGCATGAAAATCCACTCAAATAATCCCTATTTTGTCTTAAAAGTAGTTTTCCAAATATCACCATCATTAATCCTAACTTGATGATAACCACTTTTCAAGTCTAACTTAGTGAAATAGATAGCATTTCTTAACTAATTAAACAAATCATCAACACAAGGAAGAAGGTAATGATTCTTAATAGTAATTTTTTTCAAAGCACAAATATCAACACACATTCACCATGTGCCATCTTTATTTGGCACCAAAATGATAGGTGAACCAACATGAGATGTACTAGGATGAATAACACCCTTTTCCAAAAGTTCCATTACCTACTTCTTGATTTCCTCATTTTCCACCACTGATAACCTATACAACCAATGTTAGGGAGAGGAGAATCTTATAACAACTAAATTTCATGTTGAACTCCCCTTTTAGAGGGTAACCCTTTGGGATCCTGAAACACATATTCATAACTAGAAATGATTTCAACCAATTCTTTCTTATGTTTAGGATCACAATTTTCCATAGCCTGGGATTATTCTTTTTCCTTAGACTTAATCAACATGAGACAAAAATTCTTGCTTGAATTGACTAGTCTTTTCATTTGCCCTATTGTAATCAAGGAAAGACTCATCTTCACATGATGTGATTTGACTATATATTTAATGTCATCCTTAACAAGCAAGTACTTATTCTCTTCCCTATAAAATATTTATTTTCTATCAAAAATATAAGGGCTTCCTAAAAAAATCCCGCATATGTCCAGAGGACTACATCCAAATCAACTTCATCCACAAATTTGGATGCAATGACAAATTTCAATCTGAAATTTTTGGTTACTTGTAGTTTTGCATCATCACACACCCAACCAAGTGGATTGGGTTTTGGATGGGGAGTTGTTTTTAAGCATAACTTTTTAACAATCTCTTCAAAAATCAAATTTGCCTATGATCCACTATCAAATAGAGTGTTAATCTTAGTATGTTTTTCAACAACTCTAATGTGGAACAACTCATTTCTTTTCTTATCATCATGCACATATTTCTATTTTGAAGAGGAAGCAACATTAGATGACTTAGTGTTATAAATAGAAAGAGAAGAAAATTATGCATACTCAGATCTTAGTTTCATCCCCAAAATTTGAACCCAAATCTTGAACTACAGTATTAGCTTTCTTATCTTTCTTCATAAACCTGTTAAAAGGATTTAACTCAGGATGTAATTTCCAACAATTAGACTCATCATGACTTTTCTTGCAATGATTTCAAAATGGCTTACCCTCTTCTTTATGAATAGTAAGAGTGGATTTTTGTTTACCCTTTCCAAAAATTAGCCCTTTAGAATGCTTAACTTTAGATTGCTTACTTTTAACTTTAGGAAAAGACTCTTTTGTCTATTTTCCTCTAGCCTCTAAATAAATGCCTTTAACACATGCTTCATCTAAACTAGTGGGATTGAGAACTATAATCATGTGTTTCAAGTAACCATGCAACCCACCTATATATTTAAGCAGTGTTTTCTTGTGTATAATCTTGAATATTTTGGCCTTTATTTTATCTAAAAGATTGCCAATCCATCATGGCTTGCTGCATATAACCTAAAGGATAAAAATGCTTTCTGAGTGCATCAACAAATTCACTCTAAGTGGAAATCAAGTTACCTATGTTAATCTCATTTTCCTTCAACTTAATCTCCCACCAAATGAGAGATATGCCTCCCAATTGAAGAGTATCTAGGTGAATTTTAGCCTCATCATCTGCAATATACTTCAATTTTCTTTATCCAATTTCTTTGCATTAATCTCACCATTAAACATTAGCAATTCAAACTTAATATCTAGCTTTAGTGAAGGAAGAGATTCAAAAACTTTTTTATCTTTACTATCACCTAAAGAGGAAGAAGGTTTCTCAGAATTTTTACCACCTCCATCATGCTCCATCTTAGTTCATCATTCCTGGTAAATTTCCTTGACCATGTCCTTCATTTCAAGAAGGATTGTTAGAAAGCTCATTTAAACTCAAAGTTATCTCCCATTTCTACAATATGTCTTGATCCAATCTCTAAATCATATTCTACTAATTCTCCTTCACCCTACCTAGATCTTGACCTTGTCAACATAAACTAGAAATCCACATGATTAAATATAAATTATGATCTGATACCAAAAATTTGATCTGTAATCAACAATATTCAAGTGTCGTAATAGCAAAAATCACACTTGTAATTAGATTGAAACCTTAATTCAATGATTTACTTAAAATTAGCATTTTAATTGATTACAGAATTAAAATTAATTTTTAAATATCCAAAATAGACATAATTTTAAGAGTGTAATAAAATAAGAGACATTAATCGATAGAAAATACCAAACGATTGATAACAGAGTTCAGCTATAAAGCCTACATCTCTGGATTGGCTCCAATGGGGATCATTCCTTATTAATTATATCAAAATCACTTTACAATAATAATAAGTCTTAAAAAAAATTATCTTATGGCCTTTAAATCTATCTCGAAGAATCTCTCAAAACTATATTAATTCGTTTGAGTCACAAAATCTATCTCCGTTTCTCTCCACACTCTTTACATGCCTTGGAAACACTATTCACATCCAAAACTTGTATTCAAATACAACTCAACCCCCTTTATATACTATTTGTTCCAACCTCCCAATTGGTTGGGAGCTTATCCTTTTACCCCAAATAGCAATGTTTGAGTCCCTACTCCATCAATTTTGGTGGTCATATAAATCGTATATCCCACATTTGGGAAAATGAGAATGTAAGTTTGTTTTAAATACCATGAAATACGTGGTAACCATTGCCAAGTGATTGGCATTGCCTTTAATTTCATGGAAATGTGGTGGCTTTTGTAAAGTGTTTGACATGGCAAGTGAGGTAGGTGGGAACCATGTGGCATGAAACATAGAATCTTGTGGCATATGCATGGGAAGAATGAGGGGTCACATGGAAAGTTGGATAAAATGTTATAAGTGGCATGAAATTTAATTACAAAATATAAAATTAGATCATATCAAATGGTGGAAATCCATGTGGTGGCTTGAGGACCCACCATGTGGTCTGATCTCCATTCACCACTTGTCGACATTCATCGATTGTTGATCTTTTGTCTCTTGTCGATAAAACCTAGTTTTTTTTTTCCCAAAATGATCTTTCAGATGCCATAACTCATGCATATAGGATCTATTTTTAAAATCATAAAATGTGTCAAAAATATTTCAATGATCCCTTAGCCATGGAAATGATAAACTCTCAATTTTAATATTTTATTTTTGGAGCAAAATATAGATCCTCTTGGATCAAAATAAGATGAAAGTAACCTACAATCGGGTTTAAGGGGAGTCTTTCTCAGTCAATCCAAAGAGAACTCAGTTGTAAACCCAAAGTCCATGTAAGGTAAGTGAAATTAAGGATATTTTATCAAGTGATTATAATGATTCATGGAGATCCTATCCATATTATGACTAAGCCTCAAGGAGTTTTGACCGACAGTTAATTATAGATGATTGTCTCAGTCAGGCAGTGAACAAGTTGAAATTCTAAGAGATGGACTTGACATAAAAGTGAGATGAATGAATCCCATTTATTTATAAATGAACATGGAAACATTAAAATGTTTTTTAAAACATCTTCATCACCTAAAATTACGAGAATCACCATTTGAGTGAGGAAAAGGATAAAACACAGTTAGGGTAGTGGCACTCATTCCTGACTAGATAGTGGTATGAAAAGGAACATGGAGATTTGGAATGAGAAAATAATTTTAAATTACATTCAAAAAAATATAGAGTAACCTAATGTCACTTTAATTATGGATAACAAAAAAATAAGGGTTCTCAACAAACTTAGCACACAATCCACATGGACAAAATTTTGTACAGTCTATCATTCAAGGAGCCTGTCTTGAGTTTTGATGTTTTGAAAAGGTAAATAGTGTCATCAAGGGATAAAATTTATTTTAAATTATCCTCACCACTTTTTGAACCATATAAAATAACCTTTTGGTCTAGAAAAATAGGGTAATTATCCTTTGTTTTGTCTTAGAGGGTACTTCCCCTTGTGCAAACCCTGGCAGTTTTGGGAAGAAATGATAAAAAGATGATTAAGAAGTTGATTGAATATTTATATAGGGTGTAATAAGTTTAGGAATATATATATATATATATATATATATATATATATATATATATAAATTAATAACACCTCACAAGATTAGGGAACCAATTAATATTGTCTAGATGGCTAAGGTTGTAGTCAACCCTACTAGGCAGGTTTTGGCCTAAAGACCAAACGAAGGATAAATTTCATTTAAAAATATAATAGAGTTTTATAATGACTTATGGAATGTCTATGGTGTCAATACAGAGATTTTAAATCTTTTAAATAACATAGAGGTTGCAAATAGTCCATTTTTAAACTCAAAACCAACATCAGGCCTGTGGAAACAAAGAATCAACATTGAATAGGCAATTTTAAGCACTCATATCTTTCATAAAAATTTTCATGGGAGTATAAGGCATTTGGAGATGTTATCAAGGTCCCTGAACACCATTTTTGTGAATTCTTTTAAAGGTTGGATGTCTAAAACTTTATGAACCAACCTTAAGACCAAAAACAAGTATAAAACCCTTGAAAACCCTTGCTAGAGACCCAATTTGGAAAATGGAGCTGGATATGAAATATATTGGACAAATTTGAATATAATAGATATATGAAATTTAATATGACTCCCTCAAGGTCCCTCACATGCCAACTAGCTATACAGACTTGTACAGATGGGGGCAAAAATAAAATTGTTCTCACTATTTTAAGTGTTTTATAGGTTGTAAGAGGTTTCAAGAGATGAAAATGATATGAATGAAATATTAAGACTTAAGATAACTCCCCATATCACTTAAATTCTTTGAAATAACTCCTAAGTATTCAAACCAGGTGTTCCAACTCAACCAGTCAAAACTAGCCTATTAGACAAGCTAGTGAAGATGGAAAACTTCAAGTGAGATAAATTTAAGGTATCCATAATGCTTATAATTCCATATATGGCCTTAAAACATGTAATTAATTACCTTGTATATATTTTCATGAGAAATTGATCTCTTTTTGGAAGCCAAGTGTGCAGGCTGCATAAAAAGAGAGTTTTCTGGACAACAGATGATGATGGCTCACTTTCAGAGGTTTCCAGAGGATTAGGCATGCAACCAATGCATGGAGAAGAATTTTTGAGATTCTCCCCTTACATTATAATAATTTTACCTGATCATAATTAGTTACAAGGTGTTCAAATAGGTCCAAATCATGAAGGTAGTTTTCTGAGCTAGAATGAGGAGTTTATTACCACTTTTCATGAAGTTTATGCCTTGAATTAACACTTGTACTTTTATACCTTGCATGGTTCATCCAATATACTTATCACATGCACAATTAAATAATTATATCAGATTTACAAGTGTCATTATGACCTTTTGACTTCTCTCTTCTTCTCTCTCTCAAGTTCTATAAGAACTAACCATTTTGGCCATTGTATTGGATGCTACACCTGAGTATGGTGAAGCCTTGATCAAATATATACCTTTTGATAAATTATAAAACTAATTTTTACCTCTTCCATGATTTTTATTAGTGTATTCATTAAGAATGTTTGATTTTTCATAAGTGAAGACTATGGATTCTTTAGCATGTTTTATCATTCTTTCATCCTATTTACAGTTGAAAACCTTCTTCTTGCAGGGCATGTGAATGTTTTAGGATATTTCAAGGATTGAGTGAGTTATAATTTTCATTATTTCCCTCATATTCCTCTTGTCTAATCCTCCTATCTTTGTACATTCATCCATAACCTCACAATGTAACATTGATGTGAGAAGATGAAGATTGGAGAAGTGTATGTTTAGTTTGTCTTTTGATTTCAATTGTAATATGCATATGGTTGGATGTCAATAGTCAATTTGGTGTATCACCTCCCTTAGGTTAGTTTAAATTTAGTTCTCTCTCTCCCTTTTCACCCCCCCTCCAAATTTAGTAGTAGTTGCAATCTAAAGTGGTACATCAAGGGAGCTAGCCCTATCTAGAGATTCACCTCATTCCCTAGGTTTCCCATAAGCTTAGAGGTGATTCCATTGTTTCACTTGGATGAGGAGATATTTTCATCTCCTCAAAGGGTGAAAATCCAAGTGAAAACACTTACCATAGTCTCTAGGTTGAAATACTTATGTTAGAAGCTTTCTATTGAAGCATAGATCAGATTGTAGTTTTCTTTCTTTTAACTGTAAGTGTAGGATAGTATTGGATCAAATATTCTGGTGTATCACCTCTTTGTTATAGTTTTATTGTAATTTGATAGTTTTTAATCCCTTTTCATAAACTAACTATTTACTAAGAGGACAATCAAGACAAATTTAGGGAGCTAGCTCTATCAACTAGAGGTTTATCCCACTATAGATAACCCTCAAGTCTAGAGGTAATCCCATTATTTCACTCAATTGGAGTAGGATTGAACTACCTCTCCAAAGGTTAAAAATTGAATGACAATAATAACCTTGGAAATACTATTGTATGTAAATAAAGGATATATATATTGAATTGCATCATGAAAAAAAAAAAAACACTTCACAAAAATTTGAATAAGGATATGTAAAATATGAAAGAAACATTATTTTAGTGGGCCCATTAGAATTAAAATATTCAAAAAAATTAGGATTATTTATTCTAGTGCTATACAATGAATCAAGAGAATTATGACTATGTATACAAGATAAATCAAGTAAAGTTACTATTTAAAAAGGTAACACATGTAAAAATCAAGGATAAAGGGTGATTTAGGCAAGGGTTTGAATTAATTCTAGCCCTCAAATATACTTGTTTGTTTATTGATTAGTGGCAGCCCAATGTTTTAAGCACTAATTATAGAGGTAGAACCATACATGTAGCCCACTAACCATAGTTTTGAGGGTAATTTGAGAGTAACTTCCCTAGGTGATATGCTCTTCTTAGGTAAACCATAAATAAAATAGGTAAAAAGGATTCATATTAGTGTAAATAAAGAATACTATGTAGTTTTGTTAAACCATAAGGTACGTGGAAACTAAAGTATGTGTTTAACTCTTTACTGTGGCTATGAGTATTAGAGTAAAACCCCTCATGCCACGATGTCTATAAATAAAAAACCATGTATCCCTTCATGATATTATCTAAGTAGTTTTAAAATTGTCAGAACACAGTTTCTAAAACAATAAAAATAAAGAGAAATATTTTTGAATAGGAAAACAATAAAATTCAACTCAAAATTAAAAGAAAGAGCCTTTTTGTTGGTATCTATCTGTAGTGACAAGACAGAAATTTATATTATTGGATTATTTCAATGTTAAAAAATCTAAATCATTATGTTATAGATAGTATCCAAAGTTTAGGATTGTATTCTTTCAGTGTCAGGAATTTATAGAATTAAACTAAAATCATAGGCAAAAAATCAACAAGCAACAAACAATGTTGTAACTAAAACGGGTTCACCAAAATTTTACACTAAAATTAATTATGAATTAAAATGAACTCTAAATGGAAATGTAAACTATTGAAATATTATCTAGGATGATATATAATACATTGAAATATAAAGATATACAAAAAATTTTAGTATTTATAAATTACTAAAAAGAAAAACTAGGGTTAAGGTTAGATAATTTTCCTTACAGCTAATTTATTTTAGACTGTATAAATTTCTTGTACAAATTGATTAAATAAAAGGGCCTAAAAACATAAATGAATTTGAAAATAGTGATTTAGTATCTACTATGACAAGTTTGTAGGAGGCAGACAAAAGTATAATGCATTATTTTATATAATTGTGACTTTGTCATGTTAGCTTGTGCTTTGAATATAAAAATTTGGGTTTGTTTAATTACATCTGTATGCAATTTGTTTCTATGGGGAGACTAAATTGATGCATGGAAGACCTAAAAAATAATAACCTTAATGTTACACAATCACACAAAAAGAGATCAAATGCAAAAGGGGGGGAAATGGGGAAAGTGGGAATTGTTAGAGTAGGTTGTTACCTTAGTACTTGTTCACGTAGGTATTTAGTTATTACCACCCACTTATGTGTGGACATATATATATATATATATATATATATATATATATATATATATATATATATATATATATATATATATATATATATATATATATATATATATATATATATATTATGGGGATAATTTATATTTATTTCTATCCTTTAGGGATAGTTATCTCTTAGTCTTAGATTTGATCTCTTAACTTGATCTCTTAGTTATGTTTGATCTCTAGCTTGATCTCTTAGTTATGATTGATCACTTAACTTGATATCTTAGTTAGGATTTATCTTCCTTGCCTATATATGCAAATCTCATTCATTGTATTTGATGAATTTCTAGAGAGATAAGAGAAATTAAGCATTATATAATCTATTTATGGATTATATATAGTTTGTTATTTGTGTACAATTTTATCATGGTTTCAATTATGTTAATATCTTATTGGAGATATCTTGGTTGAAGATTTTCCTAGATCTATCGTGGTATTAGAGCACCTCCATTTAGACATTTCTCAATAAAAATGCATTTAGCTTGTTTGGATCTACATTTTTAGCAATCCATAGAGCCTCCTCTATTGTTGATGGTCTTTTGGGCTTGATCATGTAGATTTATAACCCTATTCATATAGAATGTTTTCTCTGCATTTGGGGTATATTATGAGTTGTTTATAGAAATATCTTTGTATGGTGGACTATAAGAGATATTTTACCTATTTGGATTCTACTCTACATGGTTCAACCAATGATTTTTTAGACTATAGATCTATGTATTAGAATCTTATCATAGATTCAACTTGTTATGCATTTGGTTCAACATCACCATAGACTTGATATGGCTTGCTATGTTACCTTTAGTGTTGACTTCAACTTTATTTCTATATATATACTCAATCTCATAGCTTACAACTTAGATTCATACACATTCCAACTCATCACCATAGAAGGTTTTGAACATGTCATACCCCTGTGTATTGGCATTGGATCTATGTGTTGCATCCTCTATGCATTTATGTTATTCCTTGCATCGGATTTGCATATGTTTTAATTTGATTTCATATCCATGCATTATTTTATGGATCTAGTTTTACTAGTTTTGGGTGAAATTTACATTGGATTTGTATTTGATTTAGTCTGTGGTAGTCTCAAGTTAGAGCATTAGCTCTGAATTGGACTTCAATCACTTGTCCATCAATGGCCTCAGACATGAAATCATATCTTCCTATAGAGATTTGAACCCTAAATCCTATAACCTACCTCCATATTTATCTCCTTAGTAACAGGTCTTACTCAAAATTAAGCCCTATCAATGCCTACTACAGTCACCATCAGGCCTATTACAGCCACATAGAGCCTATTGCATTTAGAAACAGTTGTCATTGGGTTCATTACTCACCAACACTCACCTTTCATCCCATGAACCTCCTATATTTAAAATGGATGCATTACTTTCTCCATCAGTTGCATTAGACTTTGCATGAAGACTTTTATGCATTGGTCGATCCCATAACCCATAGTTTTATAAAGTACATAGGTGTGGGTTATTTTTTACAAAACTAAAAGTGTTTTATATGATTAATTATATTTTTTATGTTATTTTTAATTAATTGATTCATATCCAAGTTGACCACTTAGCATTTTTGCTAAAACTTTGTTTAAGGTTCGAGCTCCAACCACTACAAGTGGTAATTTATGTAAGGGAGCTTTTTTAATGTAAAGTGGGACAACATTGTAAAGAGGGAATTATTATGAATGGGGGAATTTGTTATTTTGGAGGACATAACTTAGTGAGGTGATTATTTAAATTAGGACAAATTGTAAAGTAGGCAATTTTTAAAAGGGGCCTTTTATTTTATTTTTGAATTTACCTTCTCGCTAGTCAAAGATGGAGGGTGAAGTCTGGTCTGGAAAAAGGTCTGACCCCCTCACAAGAAAAATAAATACATTTCTTTCTCTCACCTTCATTCTTGGAGGTCATTTTTTATTGCTCATTATACCCTCTTGGCCCACATATTATTCTCATATATGCATTTTTGGTGGTAAAAATGTCCATTCTAGGTTTTTTTTACATGCAAAATTAGGTGTTTTTTTGGTCATTCCAAAGGCATGCAAACTTCAATTTGTGTTTGGAATTGGAGTCTCTTCCTCTTGACCCTGCTCTATTTTGTGATAAAGAGCGATCCCAGGGCCCTACCCTCTGACCCTACAAGGGCACTACCCCTTGATCCCACTGGGAGCTACTACCCCCAAACCCTCACATCTCAGCCCCTTATTCAGTTCTACTGAGTGTTGAATATCATAGGGTGAGGTTTGATTTGACAGGTGGTCAAATCCCCTCATAAAAACACTTTATTGTACTAATTCTCATTTATTTGTATACTTGCAGATGCATTTTTGGTATAGCCCGATGTCTTACATTGTTTATGTTTTTTGTGCCACTTGTGTTTTTGGCCCACACTACCCCCTTTTTTGGAGCAACTCTCATGATTTGTGATGACTTATTTGATAGGTCTACAGTCTCTTTCTATTCTGGTGTATTTAGTGTCTTTATTTTCATTTGGTTTTTTGGGGATGTATTATACTCACACTAAATTATAAAGTGCCAGGGGGGGTTTGTTTTTATAACCTAGTCTACCTTCATGCATGTGTAACTTAGTTTGTAAACCCCTTTACTATTTCATTTATTAGTTTCTCCCATCACCACCCGGGCCATGTTATTGAGATATTTTATCCATATCTTTAACACCACTACTTATGTTCAAGCAATATATGCATCCCACTCATATATATATTTTCATCCACTTCACCCATTTTGCATTATGGGGTGTGTGTGTGTTTTTATATTATGCCTTTGTGCATGGGTATCTTATTCAAGAACTTTATTTTTAAAACCCATATGAAAATTGTTATGTCTCACTAGTATTCTTGGTGACTTTTTGTGTAGTGACATCAATGTGGCATCCCCACCAGTATTTATGCTCATTTTCACCATTTTTTAGTCCAATTTTTAGAGACTTTCATTGTCATATTCTCTCAGTTTAGCATTAAGGGAAGTGTTCAATAAATGCTTCCTTAGGTTCATCATTCTACCCAATATTATGGAGTGCAATGTTCATGTTTAGTGATCCTCATATTAAGCACCATTACTACTTTGACTTCACAGTTACAACAACTTGACATCCATGTATTTCAAAAATATGGATTGGCATCCATAGGAACACTTGTCTTCATATTGCATCCATTATTTGTATGGATAACTCATCAAGCTTATTATGGGGACCCATTTCTTTGCTTATTTTCTCTCTTTTTGGGGGAGTTTTATTTTCCTACAGGTTTTTTCCCTTTCTCAACTTTATGGAAGATTACTTCATAGATATATTGGAAATGATTACCTGATTAGGCCTTATTGTTGGGACTCATATTGTGAATATGCCACTTTATTTTTAGCCCCTAGCTTCACTTGAGGGGGAGTGTTAAAGTAGGTTGTTTACCTTAACTCCTATTCACCTAGGTATTTAGTTGTTCCCACCCACTTATGTGTGGATATTTCATTTATTTTATTTTAGATATTATGAGATATTACATATTTATCTCTTAGATATTATGGAGATAATTTATAGTTGTTTCTATCCTTGATGGATAGTTATCTCGTATATTTGATATCTAGCTTGATATTTTATTTATGATTGATCACTTAGCTTGATTTCTTAGTTATGATTGATAATCCTTACCTATATATGCAAGGCTCATTCATTATATTTGATGAAACTCTGGATAGATAGAGAGCTTTAACATTATATAATCTATTTAGGGATAATATATAGTTTATTATTTATGTATAATGCTATCATGGATTTAGTTGTGGTAATAGATTATTGGAAAGATCTCAGTTATATATTTTTCCTAACTCTATCAGGAGTGCCTAACTTATCCTCAAAAATCCTTGTTGACTAGCATTGCCTACATAACCCAAAGGACTTTAGGCCAATGTAGTTATCCCTTTAGAGAAGATCATATGAATGCAAATAAAAAAAATAGAATGATTGAAAAGGGATGCCTTCAACCTGAAATAAATAATGTTATACTTGGAAAAGGACTATAAAATTGTAATAAGATTTAAATAGGGATAATTACTAAAAAATAAATTCTTTTAAAATCATAAAAATAAGTTCTTTGTAAGATAATGCTAGGTCCCTTCAAGTGTGACCCTTGATGTGATTTTATAGAGATACATTTTGAATATTTTATATAATTTACATATTGATATGCACGTGAAAGCTATTAGGAAGCATGTAGTTTTAAAAATATATTAATTAGAGTGTGAGAGACAAGTCCACACTAGTGGATAGGTGTGTAGTGCCTCTTGCTTACCTAATGTGCACTTGTTCTAAAATATCAGAGACTTCTGAAACAAGAGTGATAATAAATTATCTACTAAATAAATATGAATATGGATAAAATAGGGAAGTCCAGATGTTCTTATCAATTCCAAGACTTTGAAGGTTTTCTTAGAGATTGTGGGTTATCAAAATGGAAAATTGGCCAAGCAAAGTAAAGATGTCAAGAACAAGCATTCTTAAACATTTATTGGTTGAATTTCAATGTCTACATAGTCCATCTAGTGTAATAATATGTTGTTTTTAATATGAATTTATTTATAGCTGGTGAATTGGTATTAATAACATCTAAAACATCCATACCCCATTGTGCAAAAGGGCACCCTTCAATTACAGGTTGTAAGGGCATAGTTGCATGCACCTATATTTTCCCAAACACCTAACATTGGTTACATGTTTTTACATGAATGTGTGAGTATATGAAATTAGTAGGCTAATAATACCCTGCTCTTATAATTTTATGTATTGTAGCATTACTTGAAGGGTGTTCACTTCTTATGTTCTAATGAAAATTGTTCAAAATGTCTAGAAATTCTTCTTTGTAAACACGCCTCAAGTAGATGCCTTATAACTATTTTTATATATCACTTCTTTTTTTATCATGTAATGTACAACTTTGAGTCTGAGGGCTCTCCTTTATTCTTAGTTTATCTTGGAAGGACATGTTTCATTAAGTAAGTAATGGATTATTTGATTATATATATTTCCACCTTCTAACTAAGATTGTTAACTTGCATAACTTAAATTATAAGAACTGATTTTGTGATTAACCAAGTGATATATTCCCCTTATATCACTTTACCAAGCTTGATTTCTAGGTCAAACACTTGAAATTTGGCCATCTATTTCCCTATACATTATCCTAATTCATTTTGTCCAAGTGTAAGCTTAACAGTTAGATTTGGTAAAATGGCATGGTCTTTGTTACACAAGATGTTTTCTGAATTTCTTCATAGCTTTAATCAAAGCTTAGATTTGTTTGTCAATCATGGAATATTTCAAATCTGCATCTTTTAAATTAGTGCTCATAAAAGCTATGGGTTGTTCATTCTCTTCCAATTTCTAAGTAAATGTAGTTGCTATTATGTGTTCAAATGCAAATGAATATAAGAAAAAATCCTTGGTAAAATATGGTATGACTAAAAGTGGGGTGTGATGATGGCATCCTAAATACCTAAAATTCCTTCTTTGCTTTAGTAGTCCATTCTACCTTCACATCATGTTTCAACATTATATTCAAAGGTCTCATTATTTTATCATATCCAAAAATGAATTTTCAAAGAAAATTAATCTTACTAAAGAAATATTTGAGCTCCTTTTTACTATTAAGAAATTAAATTTTGAAGATATCTTTTACTCTTTTAGGGTCAATATATATACCTTCTTTAGTAATGACATGACTAAGTAGCTTACCTTTCATAACTCTATTTTTTTTAAGGATTCAATGAGATTCCAAACCCTTGACATCAGTTAAAAACTCCATACAAATGGGTAATATGATCTACCCTATGCTTGCATAAAATATTTGGGCCATCCATAGCTATGATAAATGAGTCCCTAGAAATCAAAATCCATAGCACGTAGAAATGTGGCACCCGCATTTATTATTCCAAAAGACATTTTTTTATATGCAAATTTTCTCCATTTAGTGGTGAGATTATTTTTCATTTTATTATCATTACCAACCAATAATTGATTGTAACTTGAAAATCTATCTAGGAAAAACATCATTTTAGAACCACTAACTTTTTGAATGACCTCGTCTAAAGAAGGAAAATGATATTTTTCCTTTTCTAAAGCTTTATTTAGGTTTCTAAAATCTACACACAGTCTAATCTCATCATTCTTATTTCACACATGAACTAATTTTGGAACCCAGGTTTAGTCTCTTATTGGAAAGATGATCTTGGCATCTAGTAATTTTTGAACTTCCTTATGAATAAGAGGTTCCATAATGGGATTGAATAGTATTTATCATTTTGTAAAAGGTTTATGACCCTATTTAAGTGGTATATTATGTGTTATGACTCTAGGATCAAAAATATTAAAGTCCTCGTAAGACCATGCAATCACATATTTATACAACACCAACATTTTTTTTAATTTTTCTTTTTCTTGTTAAGAGACACTCACTCCAATGTTAACACATTGGGGGTGTTCATCCATTCCTAAATTTACTAGAGAAAAATATGATTCATTCATTTTGGACTATCTTTTTTTTCAACTTGTAGATCATGTCAAAGATTTTCTCTGATGACATCATCCCTTTAGGGATTCTATTTTATTTAAGTTGAATAATATCATCATCTCCAATTCCTTCTTTAATAGTCAGATATGATTATGTTTCATCAATTATTTAGGACTTAAAAGAACTAGAATTATTTATGAATTGTATAATTTGTTGATCATCATCAAACACTTATAAATTATCAATATTATCAATAATCGATGGACATTGCACCAATTCTATTAAAAATAATTACAATTTATATTTTTGGAGTGGGGCCTAATTTACAACAGAAGAGGCTAACTAAACAATAGTTTGGTTTTTTTCTCTTGGGATTTACTTTATATTAAAAACATCAAATAAATTATTCAAATCCTAGGTTGTGTGCTTGTACCTCTTAAGGTAAGATAATTTGTATTGGTATCAGCTTCTAACCTAGTTGATAACTGATTCTAAATCTTCATACAATTAAATATGTTTGACATCATGTTTTAAATAAAAATTTAGTCCTAAGATCAGAGCTTAATACTCATAAAGGTTGTTGGAGTATGGATATTGTAATTTATATACAACAAGGTATTTTTTCCTTAGGATCAGTCAATATTATTCCTACACTAGAACCTTGTTTGGATCGAGCATCATCAAAATACAAAGTCCACAGCTATGAAGGGCACTCAAATTAATTTGTAGTGGTCATGGATTTTATTGTAAAAGAATAAACTCCTACATGTGATGAGATAACATTCACTTTATCATTCCAATATTATATTATGTGATTGTATATTTCATTTTTGGTTCTATATCAACTTTGATTTGATTGATTGCATCCTTCCAAGGAAATCACATATGCAAAAAATATGTTTCTATGTAACCATTCAACATCTTTGACCAATCATGACTTAAAAGTAACCCATATGCATCAAGAATGTCAACTATGAGAATATAAAATCATAGATTTATGACTTAAAGTAACACATGGCTCAAATGATAGCTACATGTGGACATTGAAACATTCCCTTAAAAATTGAGACAACAAACTTATCTAACCAAAGAACCACTCTCTTAGTTTTTATTGGGGTTAAGCTAAGCTTGTGAAAATTTTCAGTAGGCATCACATTGGCTAAAGTTATTTATTTAACCAGGTAGTTGTGTGGATTTTTTCCAAATGTTTTGAAAATCAAAATAAAAAGTGGGACTTCTAGTTTGTCCTTATAGATGACTATATTGGTTTTTACAACCTTTTGTCTACTAGAAGATGGATTCTCAATTAAGTATTTTTTATTAAAATATCTCTCTATCTTGTAATTTGAGCCAACTCATGAAGGGTGATGTTTTATTTGATCTTATTCATGTCCTCAAATATGTTATATCCACTTTTGCTAGGTGAATCAACATGTTGATATTGATCAATTCCTTTTGGTAGAGGTGGATTATTATTAGCTTTCAGATCAGGAGGAATATTTGCATTATTGTTTGGAACCATAGACATGGTGATGGGTTGTTATTGGTTCTTGATTCTCTTATAGTTATTTCTTTGAAATTGCTAAAAATCATAAATTTCATATGTAGTTTTTCTAGGCCCATTCTCATCCTCACTTGGGAAATTATAAGTTTCAACACCATTGAGTCATATGCATTTGATGTAGTGGTTGGACTAGACCAATTTTGAATAATGTCATACCCTTCCATCTCCTTTTGGAAGATTTCAAAGGCACTAAAAACTTTTATATAGTTTAACTCACCATATTGCATAGTATTATGTAGTCTACACCAATTAGGCAAGGCTACCTCACAAATGTTTATTTTAGGAAACTTATTGGGTGATGGCTTAGGATTGTTTCTCACTTTATCAAATTTCATGTTTTACCTTTGTAATGTAAAATTACAATTGGATGTTTCCTTGAATATGTTTATTATGTGTTTTTATAGGTTAAGAAACTAGTTACTAAGTTTTTGACTCGCGTGCTAAATGACATATATCTCTCCTTTGGTAGAATCATAAGTTGAAATTTATTTAGCTATGGTAATAATAGGAAACAAGGATTGAATTTGAATCTATTGGTTAAGAATATATATATATATATATATATATATATATATATATATATATATATATATATATATATATATATATATATATATATATATATATATATAAAATCTTAAATTCTAGTTAGATGCATAATGAGCCAAAAGTAACTAATTAAGGTCCTGGTTGGGATTATTGGCTGGAACATTTTGATTAACATTTAGAATAGGATTCAAAGATGGTAAATTTAGATTGGAATTAGGTATAATTACATATTGAAGTCCTTGGGGATTTAGTTGATGATCTATGTTGATGGATTCAATATATGCATCTGAAAGAGTATAACTATTTTGGGCTTTATGTAAAAACACAACAATCATTGAGTCTATGGCATTCTTATACATTTCCAAAGTTGATTAGTCACCAAGCCTATATAGATCATCAATATAATTGTACATCTTATGGAACCTTTCATTAAATTCTCTAATCACTTCATTAGGTTCTCTTCTCATACTACAAAAATGATGATATACCACACTTGGGTCCATAACCTACCCAAACTATGCAATAAATATGTCATTACATTGGTTTCATTTAGTTATTAACTATTCTAAAAGATTTAGGAACCAATCATATGCAACATATTGTAAAGTAAAAGAGAAAATATTACATGATACATCTTAGTTAACTACATTCAACAACATCAAATAAGCTTTAAAGTATTTTATATTTTCTTTGGTTGTTTGTAATATAGAGGGGGTGAACAAGGGAAGGTGTTTCTTAAGATTCATAAGTAAATCATGGATTACACCAATGACATTGATGTCATAACCAACTAGCCAATTCATGGTGAAATATGGGGGTAGATTCAAATAGATTGGTGAACTTGGTTCAATTCATGATATCCTAGGTATCCCTTTATCTGATCCTAGTCATTTGTGAACATGTAAAGGTGAAGCATTAGTAGACTAGAATTTGAGGTTAGAATTATTATCGTAGATGGTGGATCTAATGCATGCAAACTCAATCAAACTTAATGGTTAGGCATAGTGGGCCCTCCTTCTAGTGCTAATTAAAATATGTTAGTGTAGGTTTTATACACACCATTATAATTGCATGGGTATACACTCTCATTTTAGGACCGATGACTAGTCACTCCAAGGCACAAGTTATGGGTATTTGGTTTTGTAAATAACCACATGGTGGAATAGCGATGGAGCATGATGGACTATGTTACCCTAGATGGTTTAAATATGACTGAAAGTATAACCTACGACCTATAAGCTAAAACCAACCAACTTGAAATTGATTATACACATATGATCTAGGCTAAATTGGATTCAATAAAAAAGATAGAAAAGGGGGAAGGTAGGGGGGAACTAATAATTTGTTTTATGGTTGATTTGAATAATTTCCCCTCTCAAGCTAATTGGTTATGTGGAATTGACCACGTATAATTTACTGATGTCTATCAGATCTTAGTTACAAGCACAAAATATGACAAATGTAGTATTTATCCTAAGGAGAAACTTATGTATAAAATTGCTTTGTGACCTTAATCCAAAATATATTTTTAGTAAAGAATTTTTGAAGCACATTCAAATTACCAAACAAGGTGATAAGTTTGAATAATAATCATAAAGATGGCTAGAATAACACATAGTTTAATCTAACCTCTATAGTAGTACACACATCAATTCACATAAAAACACTTAGCATTAACTATTTGAAGTAATCATAAATGTTAGAAAATAGCTAGTTAACACAACTAACAAATAGTACTAGAACTATCTTTCTTGTATTAATCTAAAAAAAAAACCCTCTTCTTTTTATAATGAATAAAGAAATGTATATATAGACTTTAGATGTGCACCGCCTCATCTTCAAAAATTGTTGAATGAAAAACACCTAAATAAGATAAATATATTTTTATTCAAAATATTTTACGTGTAAATGTTTTCTTGCTCTACAAGAAAAATATAAAATAAGCCAAGCTAAATAAAATTTGTTAGAAAGTAGGAAAATTGTGTGGAAGCTTTTACAATGGAGGAATCTAAAGTGGATGATGTAATAACTAAATAATACTACATAGATGAGTCTAAAATAAATGCAGTTGAATTTGGTGATGTGGACACATATGATGTAGAAAATCCTAGTGATGATGTAGCTCCTATTGCAATAAAGGTCATACCCATTGAACTAGAAGAGGTCATTGAAGTTGGTGTAGTTGTTGTTGATGTTATAGTAGCTAGTAAAATTAAAATATTTGAACTATATGATATCATGATAGCCATTGTAGATAAATATACCTCTTAGGACATGAATCTAACCGATATGGACACCATTGTTTCCATTAGAGAGGATGGTGAAAATATAGATAAAAGTCACTTAAATGAAGAATGAGTTGTTGCTTGAGTTATAATTTCTCTTTATTTCTATGCTTATTCTTTTTCTTTCTTCTTCTTTAGATTTTCCACACATATTTTGAAATATCCTTAGATATTTTTTATATTAATAATGGGCACTTTGAATAATGATCTCATTTTGCCCATAAGCCTTCGTGTATCTCCAAGGAGACTTGCAATGATTCCTTAATCACCTGGGCTCTCTCCAGTTTTTTATTTTGAAAATGTAATCAAATATATAAATTTTTCATTACCCCTTTGGCTAGCATTATTGAGATACATTCTAAAATTCCTCATTAAATATTACAATTAGTGCTCAAACTATTTTGGTCTATCACCTTGACATCATGCCTCTTTGAATAACTCAACTATCCTTTTCTCATGAGCATTAAACATAGCTACTATGGTCTTCATATCATTATTAGAGTCTATCAAATCTTTACTTTTGATATTCACATAGTTCTAATTTAAACCTATATCTTGAAGTGACAAAAAATTCAAATCAGGAAACAAGTTTTGCCTAACCAATTTGGCAATGTTGAACAAGTTTTTGATTGAAAAGTGCAATGTTATTAGCTAAAAACTAATATAGTACAATCAAAATCATACAAAAATGGGTGGAAAATAAAATCTCCCCAAAATTATGATGTCACATCGAGGCAAGTCCTAAGAAAATAGTCAAATCATAACATCAAAATAGTTATACAACATATAAGCTCCAAAGTTTGGCTAAAATTGATGATTCTTTGCCATTCTAGTTTTTCCTTGGCTCTAGTGCTATGAATGATAATAAATAGGATATAAAGAGATTAAAATTCACCCTACACCTTATCACATATATATCTAGGTGCCTCAATTTTGGCCTATGATTCAATCCTTTTATCCTCTTATTGAAGACCAAGGACTACTTTATTAAGAATACCACATGTGGCCTCTATTACTAAAATTGGGTCTTCTTAGACCTCATTATGCTCCCTAGGTATTATTTTCCTTTTCTTGGTCAATTGGAAACTTTCCTCTTCCTTTTCAAATTATGTTACCTTTGACCCTCTACATATATTGCTTGTGGTTATTCTTTTCACTTTATTTTTGGTTTTATCAAATTCTAAAGTGACCTTGTGGTATTCAATTATGACCAAAACCTAGTTTTATAAATTTTTGATTTGAAGTTGTTGCATCCATGGTTGTGTCAATATAGGCTCAATGGAGGAAGAGGAATCAGGGGATTAAGGAGAATGGGAATATATGGTAGATTTAGGTGGAGGCATAAGGACTGAAAGGTCTAATGAAGTGGATGAGCTAGAAGGTATAGAGAGTGGAGAAGTGGGAAATGGAGGATTAACCATATTCACTCCTAATGATTTGATTTTGTCATTATTCCTTGTTATATATTCAATTGCATTAGATGAGTCATTTATAATTGACACAATAGGGGGTGTATCCAAATTACATATATGTATTGATACATGAAATTATGTGAAAACATGTTTTTGCAATGATGAGATAACAAACATAGACTAAGAGACCAAATCCTCAAACCTTGTAGTTTTGAAAATAGAAGCAAAAATATTTGAAATTTCAATAAATATAGAGGAAGTAGTTGGTGAAGAGACCAAGGGTTGTGTGGCATACATTATTGATGTGATGGGATATTTCCCAAAAGAATTAAAGACACTTATTTCATTGGAAGCAGAATTAAAAATTGAGATATCCACAAGGATAGTATAAGTAATGGATGTGTCTTCCATGCTTATTGAAATAATAGGGATAAAAAATGTGTTAATGCACTCATTAATCGACTAAAAATACTTGAGACAAAAATTGGATTAACAACATTAGAACCAAGTACCTTAGAGCCTATAAATGAAGAGGCATTTTATTTTGGATTGATGTCATACCTTATGATGTTTTCTTCACTTGCTTCCTCTCTAGAGGAGATATGTTCTATGTCACAGAATAGGGAAAATTTAATGGCTCTTGAAATCTTGATGGGGGATATTGACTATCCCCTGATGAAATTGGTAGAGCTTGAGAAACAGTGAGAGGAGTTTGTACAACTTGAGGAATCAATGAAGACCCAAGTGCACTATGCATCACTAGAGGAGAAGGTTATTGAATTGTATCCCTTGGAGGGGGATGTCCTTGTAATATTATTCTCTTCATTTGTTTGTCAGTCTCCTTTGAGGATTTTTCCTTATCAAAGTCCTCTAGCATTTTTTATAGAGTTCCATCATATTGAATATATTATGCAACTTTCATGGACATCTCGATGGACTTCATGTTGTTATATACCTCCATATAATCCTCTATATTGAGGAATATTTTTTCTTGATCATACTTCACATGAAATTAAGTGGTTCTAATTTTACCATGACTATCTTTCAAATGATTAACAATCTTTTTCTTAAGGTCCCAACATCTATATTATACACCTTTCAAGTTGAAATATGTTATATGATCTTCAATATGGAAGATTTGGGGCCTTTGCTTAAATTAGGTCTTGCCTATCCTGAGTGGAAATATATGAAATATGACTACCTAAACACTCTCATAGTCCTCATCTATGTTATGGGTCAACTAAGAAGCAATCTCCCACTCTGCCAACTTGTCAGGGACACACCTTAGTAAGAACAAAAGTTCCACTATGTTTCCCTCTGATCTTATAACTTTGTGATCTAGGTAAAACCAATAATCACAAAATGAATGTAAATAAATTTTTACCTCATTAGATATTTTATGCATGGGTTTGACATAAATAGCTAGGTATATAGGTAGTTAAAAATGGTTGGCTATTTTTTGTATATAATGTCTTAACTTGTGGATGTGGATTATATCAAAGTCATCACCGACCCTATTATCATCCTTGGATTTCCATGCAAGTGATCCTGAAAAGACCATTGTAGTTAAAATGACATCAAGTAAATAAGGCATCATATAAAAGCTACCATTTTACCTCACCTGATGATATTGTTGAACTAGGTTGAAAATAAATAGTTCTCCCAATGTAGGGATGCTATTATCATCTAGAATCATTGATAAAAAGAGCATCTAAACTTTTTTCAAATCCATCCCAACCCTTATCTTGGGTTTGAATTGGGAGATGGGAATAAAATCCACATTCTTTTTTTCTTTACAAAATTTATAGGGTTATTGGCCCAACTTTACAATGTATCCCTAACATCATGCATTTTGAAACATTGTATGACAACTACCTGGTTATAGAAAATGTTTGGCTTGGGAAATTGATAATACTTTTGAAATCCAACACTACCTATGTAGATAATTGAAACCTAGTTGTTTGGTCCATGTAGTGTGTCCTTTCTGAAATTACCCCTAGTCAATAAGTTAAAGACCACATCAATACAAGGGAATACCTCAGGTTTAATAATTGCTTTGTGAAATCCAACTGCTCGGATGACCAATATGTCTTCGATGTATTCTCGCTTCTCAAAAGGTAATTTGCCATCATCAATGTACTCTCTTGTTTCTTTAACCATTTCATATATTATTGTATAAAGAGGAAATTGTTTGCATAAAGCTTCTAAATCAAAAGATGTTTATATACTCTTGGTTTGTTTCGTAAGAGAAAAAATGGGGTTTGAGTTTAGACCAGGTCTACCATTATAATAGCCATTTAAAGAGGATAATCAAAATTGTAGAGGAGACAAAGAAACAGAGAGCTCTAAATATTCAATCCTATAAATATCTTTATTGTAAATGGCATTAAAATTAAATTGGGACCATATAAGTCACTATTGCTAGGTGTTGATCCAACATTGTAATAACTAACACATGATAATTTATGCATCAACACTCTATTACAACTAACTTTCTATTTGAATTTTGATTTTATGAATTTTACCTTCACGAGAGCTTTCCTTAATAGGTGTTGATTTAGTGTAGTCTTTTAGAAGTTGAGTCAGCCTTTCTAGGTTTAAATTTATTCATTGGCACCCCAAATATAGAATGTTGTGGTATTACATGTCTTCTTTGAAAAGTTTCAAGTGCCACATGACAAAACATGACAATGTCACAGACAAAGTGATATTGCATTTGAGCAGTATGTTCCATGTGTACTATGATTGATTTTTCTAGAATAAGACATTTAGAATCCAATTATAATGTTGCATCATCACAGTCCTTTATTCTTGTTCTTACCAATTTCAAACCTTATGAGTAACCAAAGGTCTGAGATTAATAAACATGGTATCATCATGCATAATTGCATTGTCACAAACACTTAGAAGCTAACACTTCTTAAATATGATCTATGAGGGTACAAGAATGAGACACATAGTATCATTACACATAGTCGCACTGTCATGAATGCTTTAAACTAGAGTGTGTGAGGCTACAAAAATTGGACACATGGATACTTTATAATAAGACTTTGTGACACTTGAAAATTAGCTGCAAGCAACCTTTGATCGATGTGAGCAAGTGCAAACATTAACCCTTGGACCTAGCATGACACTTCCATTACCAAATAGGTTGCATAGTAGGCTTCAATTCCTTGTGAGTAGCTTTGAATAAAAAACTAATATATGAGAATGCCCACAAAAGAGTGCGAATTGCACACATAAACCTGTTGAACACATAAAATAACCAAGTTAGCCTTTGTTAAAATAGGGTCGATTTAATACCAAAAAAATTAGCCATTCAACCATTTAAACTATTATTAGCATGACATATATATATAAGCCAAAGTTTTACCAAATAAACATGATTAACAACCTTAGGCTTTAATTTAATCACAAGTTTTCATGTCATCAAAGAAATAAAGACTGGAAAAGGAAAGTGTTTAGAAAACAAGCGAGCCTCCACTTTTATTTATAAAATGGGGGTGTGTTGGTCACAACATGTCCCCAAGGAGTACCTTCACAATATTAATGTCCACTCTTTTGTAGTGCATTGAAAATATGTGAAGTGGTTGGTCGAGATCCCCTTCTGCTAGTACAAACCCCATATTGGTTACTAGTTGCTCTCCTCTTAATACATTTAGTTCTAAGACTTTGAATGCTTGTTATAGTTTACTTTTCTTTGAAGCCACTTGAAATATGAGATTTGTTAACCTTTAGAAGTTATAATTGAGTCCCAAAATCTCATTTCCTTTGTTTTATTCTTTAACATGTCTTACTTGTGGGAGACTGACTTATCCCCATGGGGGTTACTCACTCTTTGTGTCCTTCATGCCTCCATCTTGAGACATTCAAACACCTCTTTTGGTGTTTTCCTCATGCATATTCTACTTAGAGATGGATTTAAACCCTCTTCTAACCCTTTATTCCAAAAATTTCTTGTGGAAAATGGTCCTTCTAAGGGATTTGACCATGTTACCTAAATAATACAATTAAATTTAAAAATAATCAGCGTAGAGATTTTATTTCAACTTTTGAAAGAAAGAAACAATGCAATCTTTAAACATATTTCTCTTGATTGTTTTAATTTATAATATTATGATTTAGATGAAGTGTAAGTTGAAAAAATGAGATTGGAGGTGGAACATTTATAAACTCTCTTTGACCATTGGGGAAGTGTTGCATGTGTTGTTAGTTAGGGGTTGCCCAATTTTCCCCACCATATGTCACCTTTATAGGGTGATAGCCATGGAGGTTATGGAAGACATTGCTCCCATAGCCAACAAAGTTTCTTGATGCATTCTTGGCAATGATTACCTAAATGTAATAGCAGGGGTGGTGGGTTTAAACACATAGAGGATAGACCCAATCATTGGGTGGTGCTACCAAATGGAATATTTCTTTCATTGGATTTTATAATTTCTCCTTCTAGACAAGATGATAAAGAAGAAGAAAAAAAGTCGGCTAAAAATGACGTGTGGGAACCACTCCTTGATACAATGGATCCCCCTGGTGGCAGTGGCTAGGGTAATAAGACAAATGATCCCTACCACCTCTAATTGGTCTGTGCTTGATTGCTCTAGTCATTTAATAGACTTATATGCTTAGTGTTTTATGCAATCTTTTATGTTGTTATAATGATATTTTACCTTATGTTTTTTGACTGAACTAGTTTCTTTGGAGGACTATTTTATTAAGCAACTTCATTTACATTACTTTTAATTATGTTGATTAGAATGATTAAACCAAAAAACATAACCTACAATCGCAGTGGAGGATGGTGGTGGAGTGTAATAGTATAAGATGTCAACAACAGTCGTTGATCTTAAAATTGATATTTATTTGATATTCATAGGTCAATTTTGATCTTAAATTTGATGTTTATTTGACAACCATAGGGTAATTTCAACCTTAAATTTGGCATCTATTTGATCATCATCCTAGAGTTTTTCTTTGTGCACAAAGAAGGTAATTGAAAAATCATGATACCTCAGGCATATAATGGAGTTTTAAGCCCATATTTTTTCTTTGAATTGTTTTTGAACTTGATGGTGTAGCTAGATGAAACCATATATCCCAATTCAAGGAGAAATTCATAGATAAGATAACGAAGCCATTAATTAATGGGGCATGTGATAAATCCAAATAGAGGCATCAAAATTGACATCTCTCGATGTTTTTAAAATAAATATATTTAAGATATATGTACTAGTATTTTTATACTAATATGTACAACCTATTAATATAACAATTTAAATTTTTGAATGAAAAATTATGATAATATAACATATCAATATAAATTTTTGAATGAAAAATTATGATAAATCAAGGTACGATAAAATTTTGGACCTTATTTTTTTATCAAAAAAATTATTTTAAACTCTATATCATACAATTAAATTAAGGTCATCTATCACCAACAAACAAAATATTCATGATAAAATTTTTTAAAAAAAAATCATTAATCGAATATATCAAAAATCTTAAATAAATACCTTGAAAATTGATATCGTCAAATATTTTCTTATAATGTAAATCCATTCATTTTTCATATAACTATATATTATATAATATACTATTAAAAAATAGATTAAAAAAAAACAAAAACAAAAACAAAAAATAAAAATAAAAATAAAACGTTTTTCCATAATTTAAAAAAAAACAAAACAACCATAAAAACATTTAACCCTAACACCATCTTTCATCTATTTTAACCCATTTTTTTTTTGGTTCCCTTTCTTCCAGCTGTTTCTCTATGACTCTTTAAAAAGTCGTCGCCCGCCATCTCAAACTTCTAGAAACGCGGACTGCTAAAAACGGAGATGAAATCGACTGACACGACACCCCTAAATAAATCCACATTATTCATTGTATGTATCTCAAACTCCTAGTTTAGGCCTAAACCCCCGCTTAACCGACTTAAAACATAATCCAACAGCTTGAAACCACCTGCTCATTTCCATTAAATGAGAAAACACCACTGTTTGTACTCCCACAGTTATGAGGTTTTGACTGAAAGTTACGGCATCTGTGAAGGGAGACCCAACAACACGCTGGAGTCGTCTTATTTTAATTCTCCTTATTCATGGACTTTTTTCATGTAAAAAGGAAAAAGAGACTTTTACCGCTATAGACGGTCAACAAGCGAGTTTATTCTATAGATTGCTAGCCGCCTTTGTTGTCACTTTCATTTATGCCGTTTTAAATACTTTTTATAGCAGAGAAGTCTCTTAGGATAACCACTAGAGTTTTCTGCAGAATTGTGAATGCCTCTTGTAGGGATAGAAAAATCATTTTTGGAAAATTAGGGTTTGGGGTGACTTTTACAGAATTGGCTCTGTTTGATTTGAGGTGCAATGGGTATACTATTTTTGGGTTTCTGTTAATTAATGATTTCAGGGAGTGGGTTTTGATAATCTGGCATGCCCAATTTTTTGAAAAAAAATAAAAAAGAAGGTTTTGGAGGGTCTTGTATTCAAGTGGCTCTCTGTGAATTTTGGATGCGGAAGGACTAAGCAAACTAGAATTGGGTTTCTTTTTATTATTGAATTCAGGTAGTGTGTATTGATTATCTGGCGTACCCATCCTCTTATTTTTTTGAAAAGATTAGGTTTTGGAGGGACTACTACTGAATTGGTATTGATTTTGGAGGTGGAGGGATAAGCAAATCAGTGTTGAGGGATTTTTTTCTTCGCTGTGTATCTGTTAGTTACTGATTTCAAGGACTAGGTAGTGATCCAATGAGTATCAGGGTCTAGGTGTGGCAGAATATCAGGGCAGCTGCAGGACAAATTGGAGGAAAAAATAGTGTTTTGGCTTGATTTATAGTGTTTTATACAGTATTTTGTTGACTACTGTTGTGTATGGTTTTGGTGAATTGGAGAGGAAGGGGCACCTGGAGCGGTACTGATTTAGGCAGTTTTTATTTGGGTTGATAAGCGTGAGGACAGTGGAGAATTGGGTGTTTTTATTATCATACAATGGATCAATTGAAAGACTTTTTTCTGACTGATGAGGCTCTGGGAACATTTATGCCTATTGGTGTGTATTGGGTTTATTCTGGTATTTATTACTTGCTGCAGCCTCTTCATGGATACAGACTGCATACTGTCAATGAGGAAAATATGAAGAATTTGGTGTCTAGGAGTACCGTAGTGAAGGGGGTGTTGTTTCAGCAGTCAATTCAGGCGTTGGTTGCTTTGTTGTTATTTACGGTATGCCTTTCTCATCTGAAAAGTTCTCAAGTTGTTTACACTGGTGTGATTTTGTGTTGAATTGTATTGTTTGTGGTTTTGCATAGTTAATGGTATAGAAGCTAATAGTTGAGTTTATAAAATGGGAAATTATTTTATTACAGACAAAAAATTAGGAGAAGAATCTGGTTTCCTACTACTAATTCATGCATTTTTTGGAGATTGGAGGGATTTGGTTTTTTTAATTTTTTTAAATATTTAGTTAGAAGCTTTAGAGAATTTTTTCAAGTGGGCAAACTTATTTTTTGGAAATTAGCCCAAGAAAACTAGCAATTGTTGATAAATGGCCTATAGAGTTTTCCTTGTTTGGGAAAGGGGGAGAGCTACTTTTATGCAATTCTTCTGTCTATTTTACCGTTTGGGATTTATTCCCATGCTATGATGTGAGAGCACGCTTGCGTTTCTAACGTTTTACGTATTGAATAATTCTATGTTCTTACTCTTTCTGATTGAATTTATGTCGTTAGTTGCAAGAATTAAAATTATGTCCTATAATTTTATTTCTGATAATTTTTTACACAATATTTGAAATTTAGATTTTTCAATCAGGATATTTTCCAAGAAAACATTATCAATGTTTTTATATAAAACGTACATAAACTTATTAGATTCATCAGAAGCAGTAAATTCTATGCATTTCTTCTGATATTAAGAGATATGAGCCAACTATTCTTTAACTGTAATAAATTTTTCATCATTCATTTTTTTTCTGATTAGACATGCTTTTATCCTTCAAATTTTTCCGAATAGACATGCTTATCTATGCCTTCTCATCTTGTAGGATTTTCTCTGTTTTTCTGTCATTTTTAACTCGATCCTTATTAAATAAAATTGTCTGATTTTGCTATGTGAAAATTAGATTCTAATTTTCATACTAATTTCACCCTTGCAGATTTACCTCATCTTTTTGTCATGCCCTATCCGCAGCTTATGCTCAGATAATCACTGAATTTGTCTTTTTTAGATGTCGATCTATTTTTAATCGCACTAAATAAAAAGACCTTGCCATTTCTTTTAAGGTACCCTTGAAAATGCTCTTGAATGTAAACAAATCAAATTTCCCCCTTCTCATATATGATTGACCAATGTGGCCATTACCATCTTAAGTTGCAGTCTGATCATTTTATATCTCTTCAATTTAAGAGAAGTATTGTGATGTAACATTTTTGGCTTGGATTCATTTTAGTAATGTAGAGTTTGAGCTCCTCATTTACTTTACTATCCTAGATACAGGGTTGTTGATTGATTGGCTTTATTGAATTCTAGAAGATGTCTTTGAGCACTGTAATATTGGACAAAGAAATTCTGCTTAATGAAGGATGGGAGAAAGATCAATTCAATGATGGAAAGATATTTGGAACGATCTAGGTGTTTCTGAAAATCTGAATCCTTTATGCTCCTTTTCTTAAAGGACGAGCTAATGCTAACTACAACAATAATTGTATCTTTTTATCCCCATATTGACATCCTAGAGACTACAATTGTTTAAATGAAATCAGTCCCGGTGCTTTTGCAATTCATGTTGAGCTGTCATATGCTATTAGACCCATTTGGTCTAGCTTGTCCAATTATTGCATGATCTTCCTCTGACGAATTCTTTGGATTCCAAAGATGCTTTTTCTGAGTTTCTTTTCCTGCTAGAGCAGGGTTAACATTTTGGCATGTGATTTTTTGGCTGCAGCTTTTCTTGCAATATCATTTGCAAAAATAGCTTCTCCTGGATATTATTGTTCAGTATCATCTTGCAAGAAAATTGTATTTCATCTATTATTTGAAATATGGCATGCCCAAGCTTCATGAATTTCCGTACATGCTATTATAATGTTCCAATAAATGTATTCTATGATTTATTCACGGTTCTTGAAATATGGTTTGTGATCGGTGGTTGATTTTCTATTTACATCTCTTTTTCTTGTCATATCATTTGTAAAAATAGCTTCTCCTATTTTTTTTTCAGTACAATGTGAATTTGCTACTCTGTTAATTGTGATGATACAATCATCTAGCAAGGTTTTTTTTTTTTTATTATCTGCAATTGGATCTTTGATATTTGCAGTATGGGTTGCACGAGTTGCCTACATATCCATTTGATGAGCATATAGAGATGATTTTATTATGATGAGTTATGAATGTATGCTACAAATTTTCTTTGATTATTGAATTTTTGATTTGGGACCATTACTTGTTTCTGCTTTTATCTTTCATGGGAAGACAATTTTCATAACAACCCATGATTCTATTTTTATCTGTCATGGGAAGACAGTTTTCATAACAACCCATGAAAAACCTGCCTTAATTTGATATTGGCAGACTTTTGTAACCATTTGTTGCATGCGTATGCCAGTTTACAATAAGTATTTTGGGCCTTTAATTTGGGATTGCTGGGATTATAAATCTATTCCATGAGTTTTGACCTGCTTTGGACGCTATCTTTGTTTCTTCACTTTCATTTTTTGATAGGTGGTTTATGATTTTTATTTAACAAGAAACTTAGGGCAATGCTTGTTTGTTCGCGTGCAGGTGACTGGTCAATCAGAAGAATCTGGTATAACTTTGCAACCTTCACTTGTCGTGCAAGCAAGACAATTTCTAATAGCAATGTTGGTGATGGATACCTGGCAGTATTTTGTCCACCGTTATATGCATCATAACAAGTTCTTGTATCGGACTGTTCATTCGCAGCATCATAAACTCATAGTGCCATATGCTTTTGGAGCATTGTACAATCATCCAATGGAGGGTTTGCTTCTAGATACTGTTGGTGGTGCTATGTCTTTTCTTTTCTCAGGGATGACACCTAGAACATCCATATTTTTTTTCTCCTTTGCCACAATTAAGACAGTAGATGATCATTGTGGACTTTGGTTGCCTGGAAATCCATTTCATATCTTCTTCCAGAACAACACGGCATATCATGACATTCATCACCAGCTATATGGGACTAAATACAACTTTTCACAGCCTTTCTTCATAATGTGGGACAAAATCCTTGGGACTCATATGCCTTACGCACTGTTAAAACGACCAGATGGTGGATTTGAAGCTACACCAGTAAAAAAAGAATAAATTTTGGAACTCGCTGTCTTTCATGTAGATACATATTGCTCCACTGTATTGTTCTACCCTGACAAATGTATGATGTTTTAATTTAGTAGGATAAACAGTAATTTTTAATTTCAGACTGTAACATATAAGAAATCAATCGAAGCTTTGGAAGAGTTGTGCTTTATGCACAGTATCAACAGGATGTGATGTTTCAATTTGTTTGGAAAGAGAGTAATTAACTTTCATACTGTAGTGTAACTTATATAATCAATACTAAAGTCAAAACTTGAAGTTGTGCTTCATGCACAGTATCAACAGAGTGTTTGATGGGGCAACTTAGTTGTCATTGCAGTGCTAGTTTTCAATGGTTATGTCATCTTGATGGTCTGGTTATTACCAGGGCTTCCAAAGTCTCGAGCATGTTTTTCTCGGTTGAGAATTTGTACTCAAACATATTTTATTGAACATAGTGGCTTTTTCAGCACCATACTTCTTTTTTTGCAATTTTAATACGCATGAAATTATGTGACATGGAAGCAAGACTGAAATCTTTGACAAGACAGCAGGTGACGAAGGATTAGAGGGTCTCACTTGAATAGGTTCCTCTGCCTCTATATTGGGAGTGGAAACCGTGTTTATGGGTTTTAGCTTCTTTTAGGATTGGTTAGGTGACTGAAACCTCTTTGAACGTGTGAATATTCAGGGCTTGCTTATGTATGGTGCCTGAGTTTCTTATATCCAACGCATATGCAACACATATTCATTGAACATTCTTTTATTAATATCAGTTAAAGTCTGTATGTGACACATGGTTGGAAGTATAGGCTGCACATAGCTGTGCTTGTTTAGATTATAAAATAGTACACTCATAAATTTTGCCTTCAGAGAGCTGTCACGCAGATGCAGATTGCATGGGTGAAATTGATGCTTGGATTAGGTCAGGCCAACAACCATGCATTTTAGTTAATATAGCATAATGGTTTATATTACAGTAGTTTTCACAGAGACAGCATTTACTGCGAATAAACTTTGACATGTATGTCTTTAAGGAATAAACTTATAACAGAACGCAATTTGGGGGTACTACTGCAGCTGATTTGTTTATCTGATTGATTACAATATGGCAGCAATTTATAAGTAGTCTAACATGTAAGCCTCTGCTACTATTTTATATTTGCTCTCTCCTCCATACCTACATATGAAAGAATGCTATATCTACGTATAAATTTGTGACGTGCCTACCTTCTCATTTAAATGGGTAGCAAGCAAGCATTTCCATGTTGAATATCATGGCAATGCATACATCACAAAAACAACAAACAGATGCCGCACAGGTTTAAGGTTCAACAGGTTTTCATATTTATTTTTCCGCATACACACTATTATAGAGTTGAAATCATAGACCCTACTGACCTCCTCATCCATTTAAAACTTTCATGGTATTTGCATTAAATGCATCCAGTTTCTGTTTGTACTTTCTATATGTAATGACGACTCCTTTACAAATAGGACGGTCAACATTATATCAGTTTTTGTTCCCGAATAGCGAATGCCTGCCATGAGTTAAAAACCTCAGAAAACCTCCTTTAGTTTGTTCTATGATCTGTGATAATTTGTTCTACCAGGATTTAAGCGGTGTGTATCATTTACCTCATAATCTTGTGTCTCAAATTCAACATTATGTGTTTAATCATGATGATTAAGTTTATGAAAACCCAATTTGCCAAAAGCAGCTTTATTCCAACTATTTTATTGATGATATGCACGTATAAATTAGTAGCCAAAGTATAGTCTGGGTGTGCACTGATGCATGATATTTGCATCTGGCCTAATTGTAATGGTCCCAATTTAGATGCCCATGTATATTCTATTCTGACCTGGCAACATTTAATGTTTCGGTACATGAGAAAAATGATGAATTGCCTAGTTCTTGCTCTGTGCAAGACTTGTGGCAGGAAAGTTGCATGCAATTTTTTGCTTTAGGTATCCTGTACCTATTAAAAAATGTTTTTTCAGGCTCTAGCACGAAGTTCTAATGACATTAGCTACTAATTCAGATCAGGGCATAGAAGCATATCCCATCTCTATGCGTCTCTCAATCGCTACATATAAAAATAGAAGCATATCCCATCTCTGTGCGTCTCTCAATCGCTACTTTACTGTTTTATATGTGAAGATTAACATATAAGCAATACCGAAGTTTTGTTCGTTGTGGTTAGCTATGTGAACTTTTTTTCATCCGTCAGTTACGGTTAGAGCTTACAGAATGTTTTAAGGTAGACTTACAGGTAAAGGTAGTTTTTTAAGTCACTGCCAAACAAGTCAAAATTATGTTTTGATGGGGTTTTAGCAGAGCATATATTACTGAAAATGGAGAAGTCAAGAAAGACTGCAACTTGTGTGTTTGCATAATGTTTACAATTTCTAAATATGCTAAACAAGTGAATTATGTCCTGATGGGGTTTTAGCAGAGCAGATAAAATGGAAAATGGAGAAGTGAAAAAAGACTGCAACTTGTGCGTTTTTACAATGTTTACATTTTTAAATTGTTAAGTTTTTTTTATTGATATCCTTGAAGGTATTACATGGAATCATTGAATTACATAGAATGTTGGTATCTGTTTTTATATTTTGAAAATAAATATATAGTTGATTTATAATACTGAGTAAACATATATCTAAATTATTGAGTTCCTTTGGTTAAGCAATTATGATTAAGGGGCATCTACGTTGTCAAAATCATTTAGAGCATAATTTTGACCTCAACCACTTGATTATGATAGGTATCTAGAGAGGTGTATTTTATTGGATGGATATAAGCAATCATTATTCTCCCTAATTAAACGACAACTTTTTTATATATATCTTTTTTTTTAAAATAATAAAATGTAATAATTAAATTTGGTGTTATTCAATTATAATAACTATTTATATTTATATATAATGATTAAATAGAGTGGCTGAGTTTTCTAAATCAAACCTGGGTTGTCTACATGTTTATGGGTGTTAAGTTTATACCATTTCCAACTGTAGATGTTTGGTTGTGAAATCTTGGAATATATGTATAGACACGTTTCTTGACTATGCGCACGGGAATGCATATTCTATTCATTATTTTGGCATTAAATTAGATAATAAATAGGAAAGTAGAGGATAAGACAAAAGCTTTGGGATAATTTATATTTGTCTTATTGCTTATTTGAACCTTTTTTATTTGATCATCATGAAATTATTGTTGCTTTTATGAGATGTTATAATCTCACTTTTAGTTTTATTATTGGAGTGGATCAGCATGTAGCTAAGTTCTATGCTAGTTAAAAGGAGCTAGTTCACATCAATGCAATCATGGGATAAGGCATAATAATGAGAGAACCAAACAATTTAAAACAATAAAATAAAGAATTAGGTATAAATTGATGTTTCAAAAAGAGGTAGTTATATATCATTTTTATGTCGTTTAGCGTTTTAAAAGGATGACTCAATGCAAGGAGGATCTAGTGCCACCTAGTTAACTTTAGAAGGATCAAGGGGAGTTAAATGTACAACATTACCCTAATTAGGAGGTTGTTGAACAACTTTAGCAACTAGACCACTCCACTAGGGTAGAGAAACAATAGACTTTACGTAAGGTGGTAACATATTTCTCTCCTTTTGAAGAGGGGGGAGTGGAGATGTAGTTGACTATGCGGATGACTATACTAGTGATGGGGCGTCGAGCGAGGAGATCTGTGTGCTGGATGGCTCGGGGAAACACGACGCATGGTGCAGGGAGCACTCCTTCAATGGTTGAGTAGCTTCTGCAAAAGTTGAAATTTTAGTGCCAACTTTTTTTGCTCGTATTTGTATTTGCATAAAAGTTGAAGAGACAGCAATCACCTTGACATTAATAAAAAAGAGGCAAAGTGCTTCTTCATTGTTAAACAACATTGAGTTTCTAGATTTTCATAATTGAAATAATATGATATCTCTGAAGAAATTGCGTAAAAAAACTATATATAGCGGCCACTTAGCATTATCTTTGAAAAAGGTCATTTGCCAAGAAAATTGTCCTAGGTGAAAGCGCTGAAATACACTGTGGATCTAGTGCCATGCAGATTTAGCTTTGGGGCAAGTCCACAACAAATGTTTGAAGGACTCTAGTTTGGAACAAGTGGGCCTCCTAGGTTGAGAAATCCTAATATGAGAAAGACGCTCCATGAGAGGAAGGCCTTGGTAAACTAGGGACTGAAAAAAGTGAGCGTGCTTGGGCTCAAACTTTGCATCTTAGATTCTATTAAGTTTAGCAAGCAAGGGTTGGGGTGAGGAATTAAAATTTCATCAAATGTTTAACTTACCCAAAGTTGTTGAGAAATGGTTCATGACTTGATATAGAAGACCTAGAGAATAATTCTCAAATTGAGTATCATAGTTCCATCCCTAGTGTTTCCACCAAGCATGTGGAGACTGTAAACTTATTTTGTGTGGCATGACACTGGGCACCATTTCTTGGATGCATAGAATGGAAGGCAAGCAAGAATTGATTAAATTGTATTTTTATTTTAACAGAGGCCAAGGAGTCCAATCACGCTAGGAAATCAAATCCTTAACTTTATGAATACCTTTTTTGAAGAGCTTTAATGCTTTTATACTTTGCAAATTTGAGAGAATATTGGCCTTGGTCATAAAAGGAGACCACTACATGTTGTGGTCATTGAAGGACAAGCCATTTCAAAAACCATCACCCACCCATTTGAGATATGGTTTAACAACTTCAAAAACTTTCCAAATGCTTTGTCATAAAAGATCCTTCAAATTTTACGGGAGTAATGACTACAATTAATGTGTGAAACCCAACATTTTTTCAACTGACTTTACCATATGATGAACTGGAGGCAATACAGTGTTGTGGGAGAATTTCCTATCCCTCGTTGCTTTCGATTGCTCGAACCTCCCATTTAACACAAAGAGCAATAATTTGTTTATAGGTGTCAGTAATGCACATACAACCTTTTTCGTGATGAAGACAACAAATATCCCAAACAACTATGTAATAGGCACGAGTGAGTTTTGCATTAGTAGATAGAAAATACCTTAGAATTTTGGCCAACTTGTCATATGAGGCTTTAGAGGGGGCCTAATAGGTAAAATAGTAAACATGTGTGGCAACCACGATCTTAGAACAAAACTAAAATTTCTCAGCTAATGATAGAGGTTTCATGATTTAATACTCCACATTTTTCTCCACTCTATCAATGACATTTTGCCATAGTTCAGAGGGACAATTATCAAAAGCAAATAGAATGCCAATAAATTTAAATTTCTCACATTTTTTGTTCCAATTCTAGTTGTATTGCTTAAGCCATTCTGGTATAGGCACATGCTTTTTTGAGGCATTGGGTTTTAGCCCATTGTAGAGTAGAGCAAAAGGCTTTGCATAAAATATCAAGGCAGTTCAGTGCCTTTTTAACATAAGCTTAATGCTCGTTGAGAGTGAGAAAGGTATCATTTGTGAATTGGCCATTGATGAGCTAAGAAGAACGAACAATAAAAATATCTGCCCTTGATGAGCCCTTGCTCTACCCTATGAGCAAGTAGATAACCAAATGCTTCTATAGACAAAACATATAGAGCCAGAGCCAAAGGGAAACTCTTCCTAATGGAACATAATAAGCTACAACAATCTGATTTGAGCCCATTCATAGTGAGGCAAGCCGAGGCTTTTGCAAACAAACTCTGAAATGTTAAGATAAAAAAATAACCAAAGCCCAAGTATTGGAGCATGGCTAATATGAATGACCATTCAATTCTATCATAGGCCTTCTCAAAGTCTAGTTTGAATAATATGGTACATTGACGAGATGTACGTGCCCTTTCCATTCCCTCCTAGACAACAATGTATTATCTAGAATTTATCTATAATTGATGAACCTAGTTTGCTCGAGTCTGATGATGGTAGGTAGGATAAAATGGAGAAAATTTGCAAGGGCATTGGTTAGGATTTTATATGACACATTGAGGAGGGTGATATGATTCCAACTAGTGATGTGCTTTGCGTCTCTGGGCTTGGAAATGAACTTAATATTTCCCTTGTTGACAAGAGCACCTAGAGATTTGCTTACAAAGCTTCTTTATAATCTTGTAATAGGTCAGGTCCTATAAATGCCAAACAACCTTGTAAAATTCAAAGGGGAAACCATTAATACCTAGGGATTTGTCATTGGCCATGCATTGCCCTACTTGGAATAGCTCCCCAAGAGTTAGAGGGGCATCAAATATCTTTTGATTAACATTGACGAGCTTGCGAGGTAATACATCTAGACATTGTTTCAGAGCATGTGCCTTTTTTGCAGACTCTCCTTGGGCATAAAACACTAGTTTGTATTAATCAACAAACACTGAGGAGATTTTAGGTAAACTAGTAAGACACTACTGAGCAAGCTTAATAATTTTGATTTGATCCCTGACCTAGTTGGCCCAAAGGGATTTTTAAAAAATATTTAGAGCCCTAGTTGCCCACATTGGGCCAATGTAGCCAAGCGTGGATATGAGCCCCTCTAGACGCATGGTTATATGAAACTTTTGTCTTATGCTTTAGAGAGGTAGCCATGGATTGAAACTATAGATCAAAGGCACTATGTTCAAGAAAAGAGGAGATTCTTCTATATTATTTGAACACAACACCATCAGTTTGTTTTCTAATTTAGGTGATTTTTTTGCTATAGTGACAAAAGGTAATAGTGCAAGTGATCTCTTCATTCCATCATTCAATCCAATTGGCAGCATAAGGCGGAATGGGCGCAAGGTTATACACCTTGGAATGAGGCAGATGGTGACTTAATGGTAGAGGATGAATGTATTTAGAAAAAATTGATTATGTATCACCTTGAAGCTACCATCATTGCACTCTGCTCGGAAAATGATGGGGCTATGGTTTGATAGGAGAAGTATCAGATGGATAGTGACAACTTGCCCATCAAAAAGAGTAAAGGAGAACAAATGATACTCATAAAGCATGAAATAGTTTAACCACTTGAGGACCCTATCAACACTAACACGATAGTTGGACCAAGTGAACCAAGGTGAAGTATTTAATGCATGCTACCATAGAAGTGGGTCCACCAAACCCCATCATTTTTTGAAATAAAACAAAGTTTCATGTTCTCCCACACACCATTGCATAGGAAGGGCGCCAATTTTTGCATTGAGCCTTTCAACAATATTAAGTTGCCACAAATCAAATAGGTGGAGTAAGGTAGATTGTCAGAAAGCCATTATTATAATTTCAATCTGTTAGGCCATCATTAGGGGCATAAATGTTGAAAAGCCCCAGGGACTGATCATTAATGTCAAGCAAAAACCAAATAGCCCGATCTAATAGATCTTCACCCAAGGCAAGAATCATGGGGTAAAATTTCTTGGAAACCAAAATACTAGCACCACCACATCCATCTTTGTGCAAAGTGAAAACATGATACACATCAGAGAAAATGCATTTTAGAGCAATCTATAGAAGAAACCTTGAAATCTTAACTTCTTGCACACAGATAAAATATAAATCCCCTAACTATTGACAAGTCGCATGCACAGAGAATTTTTGAGATGACTTCGTAAGACCTTGAACATTCCATGACATTAAATTCATTTAGGGGAGTCTTCCATGAGTACTTCTCTCTAACAATCCTTATGTATTCTCTAGATTCAAATGCTACAAACCAGCTTCCCATTAATATGTGCAAGTTTGGAATAACAACCCCCAAGCAAGAGAGAGAGGCATTTATACCCATTCTCCTCTCTAGGAGAGTTAGTACCATCGCGATGTAGACCACATGACTATTGAGGGGTAGGATCGCTTGTATAGGGTGTCCTAGCAAGAGGAACATTAACTTGTGATCGAGAAGCTTAAGAAATTCAGCTCTAAAGAGGCTGTAAGAGACTGAGGAAGGTTAAAAAGGGGGACTACATTTTCCTTTTGCTCCTCAAGGGATGATTTTGAAATAAGGGGTGTGATTTTGTTTGGCACCTTCATTGCCATCAATGTCTTTTTTGTTTTCCACTATTGTCTAGCCATCACTATTTTCTGCCATAATATGTTTTTCAGGTGGTCCCTGTTTGATAGAGGGTTTCGGTTGACCCATGAGAGGACAATTTCATATCCTATGGTCGGGTGACTGACACCAAAATTAGGTCTTTGGTATATTAATATAAGTGACCTATGCCGAGCACTCTGGGCCTACTTGAATGTTGATAGACTCTTTTAGGTCATTGGTCAAGTCAACCTCGAAAAAAACTCACTTGTTGGGGTGAGAAAAATAAAATTTTCTATGCTCATGGCAAAACACCCACCCATGGGTTTAACAATATCCTCAGGGAAAGCCCATAGAGGTAGCAAAAGGCTAGGAGTGTTGATCTAAGCTAGAACCTTAAGGGAGGCTTTGTCGAAAACCTTAAATGTACAAGTTGAAGGGGACACAATCATAAGGGTAATCTTTAAGAACAAATAGATTGACCTAGAAAGGAGGGCTTGGACTTGAAAGGGATCCTTAAAGGAGAAAAGGAAAAAAACTTTGGTGAGATTTTGAACCCTAATGACTTGGAAACTTGAGGGTTCCTAGTGAAGATAGATCCATGCATTGAGAGAATCCTCTGAGGGGACACAACCAACATAGTAAGCTATTAAACAATTTTTCTCATACCAATTGCATACATTTTTAAAAACATCATATTGAAAGCATAAATTAGGTCGTGAGGGAGTATAAGAAGTTATACCTTTAGAACAAATTTCTTATCTTTCTTCGATGCCATCATTCCCATTATCTACAAAAATAGTTGTGGTAGTATGGTTGATGGCCATTAAAAATGGACTGAACCACCTAAAGGGTAATGATTAATGTGTAATAAACATCCACTTAACCTAGCGATTATCGTAGAAGTGGTATGATAGCATTGGGAAGCAAGGATACAAGATAAAACAAGACCGACATCAAATCCTAGTAGAGCCTCAATTTTAATTTTTAATAACTTGAAGTAGCATAATAAAATGAGATGATTGGATGGATGTTTGTTTAGTCATTTAATTGAGAAAGTGGACTTAATTGTTGTTTAAGATTTCTTGGATTTAATTTAAAATGGGTTGACTATAGTAGAAAGAAATATTACATGAAAATTAGTCTCAAAATGGATCGATGAAAGTTAAGATTATTTCACTTATTATGTATAAATAAACTTGAACAACATGCTAGTTGTAATGTTGATTTGCTTTCATGAAATATTCTTGTTTGCAGTCTAGGAAATAATGTGAGGAATCACTCTTTCATTGCAAGCCAAACACACAACAAATGTTTGGTGACAATACATTATATATATATATATATATATATATATATATATATATATATATATATATATATATATATATATATATATATATATATATATATATATATATATATATATATATATATATATATATATATATATATATATATATATATATATATATATATATATATATATATATATATATATATATATATATATATTAAGCCAGCACCCGATGTATCTTTTTTAAGGATTGAAGCTACATTTAGTGTGAAGCATAAGTTTAGATTCATAAGTGAACAAATTCATAGACTTGAGACTTAATGAAAAGTCAAGTTAATACTAGAGCCATTTGACTTAAGCAAATATCAACTTCCAAAGAACTACATCCAGTGTTAGTGTTAATCCCATATCATGTGGATATGTTTTGTAGCTCATCTCATGAACAAATACACAAAAATATCATTTGGTGTTGTCTCTGCTAACTCACATAAAGTATGAGAGACCCTAGGGTCGGATGGAATCCATTGACTTGTTGAATATATGACTTAATTGTGACTTATTCGGGTTGATTACTATTCTTGGAGGGCATGACCTATTATTGAAGCAATAAATAAGGTCTTGGTATTTTTAATGTTTGAGTAACAATTATCTTTTACATTTTTATTGATTTGTAATTAAAGTATTGGAATATATGTATTATTTAGCCATGTAATTTTCTAAGAGCTTGGTTTGTTGATGGAAGAAATGTGTATAGAAAATTGAATGGGTGATACAACCTCAATATTATTTCTAAACATGTGAATGTTTTGATTTAAATTTATAAATTCGTTAATAAGATGGATATGATATTTATGAGAAAATCTCTTAGTTTATACATAAAATATTGTACATGGATTTTTGAAAAGAAAATGCAAATGAATCAAAGATAAAAAATTGTTTGAATGATTATAAGAAAAGTGGCAAGATTTTTTGCTCTAAAAATTTATAAAATGATCTCTTTCTTAATTTGATGCATGCTAAATAAATCATGTGAATGCGTTATCACGGAAAAAACAAGAGTTTGATAATGTAGAATGGAACTGAAATCTAATTCACTATACCTTATGTACATATGCAATGTTATAGAAAACATATTAGAAATCTAAACAAACATTAAATTCCTACTCTAAAAAAGTAATGCACCTTTGACTAAGTGAATGAGGAAATAAAATGCACCTTCACTTACCAAAATGAGCTCCCCATTGTGTGGATTTTTTCAGATTGAAAAAGGATGTTGTTTCTCAATGAAATGCAAGTAAGTAATTCACAAACACGTCCCCTTGGTTGATTGATGATTTTATTGACAATGTTGAGGATGGATTATATGGATTGATTTAACTACTCCTTAGGCTCTCTTAGCTTGTTCTCTCAATTGACATAATCTGATAAGGCTAATGAAACTTGTTGGAAATGAGGGCAAGGGGTTAAATTTATATAGATGTTTGAGAGTGGAAATGGATGACTAGATTTGATTTGAGATGGAGGGTTAGGATCGGGTCAACAGCCTCATATAATGAGAGGGGTTGGATATTGAATGAGGGTGTTTGGAGAGGTATGGGCTCTATTGATTGAGGTATGCGTTTGATTGATCTTGTTTCTTGGTTTGGGGATTTAAGGATTTGACTATAGATTGAGTGATGTGATGATATATTGGGTGATGTGATTTAGTGATTTTATTTATATTTATATTATTTGAAATTATGATTGTGAATAGATTTTTTTATTAATACTAATCAACTAACTAATATGATTAATTAGTTGATTAATTCAATATTTGATTTTAGTGGGATGTGTAATGTTAAGATGAATATGATAATGTGTTTAATTTATTGATCAAGTGTCCAGGATGGTGAAGGAGGGGGAGGACATTGATGGGAGTTGGGGGTATAATGTTAGATTGGATTGGCTAGGGATATGTTAATGATATGATCAGGGTTATGAACTGACAGGGTTAAGGATGATTAATAATAATTAGGGATAATTAGAGGATGAATAATGATGAATATTAACGATTAGGGGAGAATTAGGGATGAATATGGATGAATCAAGTATGATTATGAATAATTAAGGATGATTGGAGATGAATAGAGATAATTAAGGATGAATCAATGATAAAACATAGATAATTAGGGATGAATAAGATTGATTAGGAATGATTAGGGATGATTATGGATGATTAGGTATAATTAGGGATGATTATGGATTAGTAGGATGGATATGAATGATTAGGAATAATTAGTAATGAATGGTAGATTAGATGATGGTATAGTAGTGATGACAATAGGGTGGTATAATTGAGATGTCTATATTTTGCCCCTCTTTGAAAGGTGTTGCGAATGAAAGAAGCAAAAAAAATTCAAATACTATAGAGGAATAAAGATGAGTGCACTAAGATGCCCCTAGTGGCATGATGGTTAGGGAGATGGATAAAATAGACTGATGATTTGGTTACATATGATGCCCCATTGAAAGGGAATGCAAGGAAAAAATACGCGTATGGATGTTGAAATTAGAAAAGGGGATGGAATAGAAGGATCAAGGGTTAAAGTGAGGGGTGGGGGTGATCAAAGAGGGATTAGGTCACACAAGAGATCATGTCTCATGGGATTGCATCTATAGTATGATGATGATGGACATATATGTTATGAATGGATGTTATGAATGAGATGAGATTAACGATCTTGATCTAAGACTTGCATGTTACACTTTGTTTTGATTTACCCCAAGAAATAAAATATGTGATAGGGTTGGACTAGGAAAAATATATCTCAAGAAATTGAGAGATATGATATGCCCCAAGAAATAATTTATGTGAGGGGGAGATTGGGAATGATATATCTTGATAAAGCTACAAGCTTGGATTTGATTGATTGTTGTTTGATGTGAAAGCATAACTCAAGGAGTTAACCAATTTCATGGATTGACAATGAAAACTCATCTTCATGGATATCATGGATTTGATATGTTGTGATATGATATATGTGATAATGAAAGGGATATGACATCTTGCTCAAATTTCCAACAATTTGAGAAACCTTATTTTATATGGTGTATGACAAGATGCACCATGATATGGAAAACCATGATGACATTGTTGTAATATGCTGCAAGATTGATATAGACAACAAACAAGAAAACACACAAATAAACAAACAACAAACAAACAAACAACAAAGACAAAAAAAACAAGTTATGTTTTATCCTTTATCCAGTTAAAACCCTTAAGATTTAGTGATTGGTGAGACTGATAGGATAAGGAACAATGTATCCCTATAAATCTACAAGCTTTGATTTTCCCCTAGAAATGACAAGGGGGGATTGGGAATGATATATCCCAAGAAATGTGCAAGCTTTGACTTGGGAACAATATATCTCGATGAAACTACAATGATTTTTCTAAAAGTGAACAAGGATTTTAACTGGACTAAGGGAAAGACAAACTATTTTTGGGGGTTTTGGACTTGGCTATTGGTTTGGAGTTTCTAGATGTTTTGGAATTTTTAGAGTTTTTGGGATTTTTTAGATTTTATATTATTTTGTATTTTTATATTAAATTTTGGATTTTTTAGATTTTTCTTCTTTTTTAAAGTTTTCTCCTATTTTTATGGGTTTAAGTTTTCTATTATTTTCAGATTTTGTGGATTTTCTATTATTTTTGGATTTTTTTAATTTTTTCTTTATTTTTTATTCTTAGGGTTTTTGAGGTTTTTTATTGTTTTTGGATTTTGTGAATTTTATATTATTTTTGTCTTTTCTACGAGGTGATGAGAAAAATAAAAACCCATTATATCATTAGGGATGGAAGTGATAGTGGATGAAATGCTGGAGGGATTTAGGATGGGATCTCCAAGGACTGCATTACATGAGAATGTGCCCCAGTCATACAAGTATTATTATGATATTGCATTGCAGTGTACTTTGAATAAGATTGGATACACCAAGATATTTTTAAAACAAGTCTTGAGATTTCCTCTATGTCATCATCAAGGTCAAAGGTGGATGGGTATGATGTCAAGGGTGGAATGGTTAAGGGGATGAACTAGGATGTTAATGGATGGGTGAAGTGGACCAACCACCAAGTGTAGGGTAATTATAGACAACAAATTTACGCATGACATTAGAAATTAGTTTTCATCATGGTACTTTTCCAAGATGCCATTAGAATGGTTTTCATCTTTGGATGATTTTTTTCTTTCTCTTTTATTTATTTTATTTTTTAGTAGCATATGAACCTTCAAGTATGTGCTCTAGAGATTTCTATGGGAACTTCATTGATTTCTGAGTTGGCTTCCTATGAACATATGAATAGGGTACCTTCATATCCCCTATGATAGAGGGTGACACCATGGAGGGTAAAATGGGATACATGTTGGATTAAGTGTAAACATTTGGATACCAAGGGGGATTGGGACTAATAGCCTCACACACCATTTCAGATTCTAGCCATGTGAAGATGTTTGAAACTTCTAATAGGAGGGTTATGAAAATTATCTACTATGTAGGATCGAGAGTAACTATAAATTTGATGATTTTTGAATTCTACTGTGTTTTGAGATTAACATCAATGGTTTATTTGAGAAGTGATTTGGAGTCATCCTGTAACTATGCTAGTATAGGGGGGAGATTGAGTTCCTTTTATTAGTGCCTTATAAAAGTTTTCACTAATAGACACATCTTGATTTTATTGATCTTGACTTTTGTTGATCGATAGTGCCTTAAAGAGGTTTTCACTAGGGGACTTCAATTTTTTTATTTTTTATTTTTTAATATTTTTTATTTTAATTTAACTAAAGAAATATTCTTGCTTCTAAAAATAGGTTGATGTGTTGAGATTAATTTTGAATCCCTATTTATGATTTCATGGCTTGATGCCATCTCAGAGTCCTAGGAATATAGTAATAGTTTCATTATTTTGAAATAAGTCCAATGATACATGAGCTTGTTGTTATCGGTTGATGAGTTTAGTATAGTGGATGTCAAGATGGATGGTGGGGATAATGGTATCATTGAAAGGATCGGTGGTATCCAGATCCTCATAGATACCATTAGTGGAACCTATTTCAATGTTGGGATAAGCTTTCTCATAAATTATGGAAGTGTCTCTAATATCCTTATATTGATTACTAGGATATTTTTAGCCAATCACCTAATATCCTTCATTCACATGAACATGGATAGGTTCTAGGATTCTTTGATCATGAAGGCCAAGTCCTCATCCTTTATAGTTCATGAATTTTCACATTTTTTTTTTGTATATGATACTTTTTGATTTGGAAGTAGGATTCTAAGTTATGATTGGCCAATAAGAGTCCTTATAAATTTTAATTTATTCATATGCAAGAAGTTTGTATTTAAAAAAATGAGGTTGAGCCAAAATGATATGCTGTCAATTCTATTTTTTAATTCATATTATGCTTGTCATGGCCCTTTGGAGAAACATGGAGTGTAGATAAATAAATTGTATTTTGGATTTCATTATCTACAAGTACCTTCTACAATGTAGGCTTGGTGATACAATCTTAGATACACAAGTGGATATGGGCTGATGGGTCAATGGATGGTATGCCATGGAGGTCAAAGTTGGGCCAGTAAAAGATTTGAGGTATGTCATGTTGACCAAATATGGGTTCATCAAAGATGGATTGTTTAAATATGGGTTAGTGGAAGATGGGTTGGTCATAGATGGGTTCATTAAAGATAGGTTCATCAAATATAGGATGGTTAAAGATGGGTTCATCAAATATAGGTTGGTTAAATATGGGTTCATCAAATATATGCTCATAAAATATGGGTTTGTGGTTAAATATGGATTGAAATTGATTTTGTTATGGAGGAGCTTGATTGTTTTTTGAAAATGGGTGTTGGTATATCCCCAACTAGTGATTCTCAGAAGTGGATGCACTCAGATCTTGAGTAAACAATGTTACTTAGAGTGGCAATGGTAGGACATAGTTGGATTGTTATGGATCAAAGGCTTGATAGGTGTCATGAAAAGGATTGATAGAGAATTTATTAAGTGATTTTTAATCATGTGATTTTTGATAAGGTGGTGGTTGATTTCAAAATTGTTGATTTTAGGTTTGTAGCTTTTGAGATAGTTGCTTGTGAATTTTTTCCAAAGTTGTGGAAAATGTAGTTTTTATGATTTAGGAGCTAGAATGGTAAGGGATAGTTGAAGGATATATTATTAAGTGTTGGATTTTATATTGTTGGATTTATTTGACAAGGGCACAATAAACTGGGGTTTATGTGGTCAAGGGCCTGATAGGTATTAGATCTCTAATTGAGTTAATTTTTGTGGATACATAATTCTAGGGTTGCCAACTATTGGATTATTCATTGGATTTGGTCATATATGATTTGATTTTGGGATTAGAGTTCTATAATTGGTTTATATTTGTAGTTGACATGGGGGATATCATGAATGGGATTGTAACTAGTGAATAGAATATTTTCTTGGAATGCAAAGATTGTGTTATCCAAAAAAGGGTTGTGATAGTTTAGATCTTGATTTATTTGGGTTTTAAACCTCATTTTGAATGCCATTTTTATATATTTTTATTTGTCTTGAATCAAGATTTATATGGGTATTTCACAAGTGGGATGTAATCAAAAAATACACACAAACACAACTTATGCTAGTAAGTGGGATTGTAACTAGATAGTGGCCCACATAAAATACCTCAAAGGGTATATTGTGGATGATATTAGGGAATGGTGTGTTCCTAACACCATTATTCGTTTGTGGATATAAGGCTCCTATGTGAGATTTAACTCACTGAATAGGAAAGTCCTCTATATACCTTATGGTATAGTGAGGTCCAACTCTATGTTGCAAGGGTGTTATCTAGGGCCTAGGAATTAGTGGATGAAACCACCTTACTTCATGGTTCCATTAAAACAATAAATCACTTAGCCAATAATAAAAAATCCTCTTTAATTTTGTATAGTCTTCTAGAACATTGGCTTTATCTTAACACTTGGTGATGAAATCCAAGTCACAAGACCCTATAAATAGAAATAAAGAAGGTACAAACTATTTCTAGTTTCCAATATCTCCTTGTAGTGCAAGGAAATACCATACATAGTTAATTCTTGGGAGACATGAATGACCTAGACCATTTTTGATTCCTAAGGTTACCTTGCAGCATGAGGGAAGAACATACATAGTTGTAAGCTGAACAAACACAAGAAAAAATAAAAAATGATATAAAAAATAGATGGATTAAGATTAAATGATTAGATATGTGTTGTTCAATTATATATCCTTTACTAGTGAACATGCAAGACAAATGTTAATAGTCTGATTTTATTTGGGTTTTTGATGTGTGAGACCACTTGAAAGTTAGTGAACCTAAAAACCATAATTAGTAGAATCAACCTTAAATAGAATATTTGTTCATGGCTACATGTATCTTTCCAATACCTTCATATTGTAATGAGTGAGAGCTCAAACAGGCTCTTGAGTCAATAGTTATGGTATTTAGAAGACATAGAAACCACTTTACACCACATACATGCCACCATAATCACATAAATACCACTAGATTGATAGAAACACCACCATTTTGATATAAATACCACCAAATTGTCAAAAATGCCACTAATGATGAAAAAACCATTATACAGTAAACATATGCCAAAAATTTGATAAAAACTCCACAAATTGACATAAACAACACTAATGACACATACGCCATTCTAGAGTACACATAGGGCATCATATTGATAGATTTGCCACCAAATTAATAGAAACACCACTAATTATGTAAACACCATTCTACAGTACATTGACACCACTAGAATGACACAAAATGATGCAAACATAAATCTTCTATATGTAGATGCCATTCTTGAGGACAAATATGCCATTACTCATAATGAGGATGCCAATATACTAAAAATTGAGCTAGAGACCTAATTTTGACAAATTTGACTCAAATTTGACCCTAATTAGACTCTAATTGACAATCCGTAGGAAAACACTTCAACATAATGGATACATGCAAAATAAAATGGGATGAGTGTCTCACCGGGCATGCCAAGAATGTACACATGCAAAGTTAGAGAAAATGCATTATAAATCCAAAAATTCATTAAATTCCTATGTAGACCTAACTCCAAATTATTAAAAAATGTAGTGACAATGAATAATTAGAATCAAGGTAGCATATTATACAAGTTAACAAAAGTATATTACTAATATCACTCCAAAGGGTCTCAATAATTTAAAATAGTGACCTGCACTCAGGGTAGTAGCCAAAAAATATAAAACAAATAGTAACCTTCCCTAAAACTCTTAAAATCCTATAGTCATAGAATTGAATCTAAATTCTTAGAAAATGTAGTGAGAATGAACAACTAAAACAAGTGTATTAGATTCTATCAGTTGATGGAAAAATAGTAACAATAGCTGTTTGAAGGGTTAGACTATTCCAAAATAGTTAACTTCACTCAGGGTAGTACACAAAATATATAAAAAAGCATTAAACTTCCCTCTAACACTAATATTACTATAATCACATACATGACTCTGAATTCTTGGAAAATGTAGTGACAACCAACAATTAGACCTAGGGTAGAAAAGTTTACTAGTTGATAGAAACATAATAATAGTGGAATTCAAAGGGTCATAATATTTAAAAATAATTACTTATATTTAGGGAAGTATCAAGTACCAAAAAAATTAACCTTTCATGTAACCGTGACATTCCTAAAGTAATAGACACAACTTTGACTTCTTATAAAAATCAATGATAAAGAACAATTAAAACTAGGGTAGTAGATTCTACCAATTAATAGATACACAATAATAATAACATTCAAAATTGTTAGGATTTTATAAAATAGTTACATGCACTCAAGGAAATGGCCATTGTATTTTTAAAAAAACTAATAAATTTCTCTTTGACATTCTGATAGTCATAAACTTGACTCTAACTTCTTGGAAAAACTAGTGATAGTGAATAATTAGAACTAGGGTAAAATAATTATACTAGTTGATAGAAACAAAGTAAGAGTGTTAATCAAAATGGTCAAAATATTTTAAAATATGTTCTTGAACTTAGGTCACTATCCATTAGACTGAAAAAGGGTAACCTTCCCTATAACCTTGACATTCCTATAGTCACAAACCTGACTTTGACTTCTTAGAAAAAGTAGTGATAGTAAATAGTGAGAAACATGGTAGACTATTTTACCATTTGACACAAACATATTGAAATAATGACTCAGACTTTGGGTCAAAATAGTTAATTACATAGAGGTTAGTAGATAATGGATTAAAAAAAATAATAGCCTTCCCTATAAGCATGACATTCCTACAGTCATAGATATGACTTTGACATCTCAGAAAAATTAATTACAAATATTAGTTAGAACAAGGGTAGCATATTATATCAATTGACAAAAAAAATGTAACAATAATAATGATCAAAATATTCCAAGAAGTTACCTACACTCAAGGAAATACCAAACTAGATTAAAAAATAGTAACCTTCCTTGTAACCTTGATATTCCTAAAATCATAGACCTGACTCTTTCTTATTATAAAAAATAATGACATAAAATGGTTACAAATATGATAACATGTTCTATCATTTGATATAAACATATTAAAATATTAGTTATAAGGGTCATAATACTCTATACCAGTTAATTGTACTCAATGTAATAGCCAACATATAGAAAAAAAGTAGTAACTATGTATGTAGAAATAAAAATGGTAACATTTACACAACCAACATAATGGGAGATGATGGATAGCCTAAATGAAATAGGATAAGGCTACACTTGAGGACAAAAGCAAATAGAATATGAAACACTCATATTTGAAGGTTATTTACTTGGCAGTGAATGATATGAAGGAGCTCATTCTAACTAAGGATAAGATCTAGGATATGGATGGAGAAAAAGAATTTAATTATGAGTTATGAATAAATATCTCACTGAAGTGCACTTTCTAGAACATGAATCAACACTCTAGGAAATGGAATTGCTCTATGGGGATATGGATGCTTAGTAAGGGTCATCTAATGGTAAAGCAAGATTGGTTGAATATGTCTTAAGTTTTTATATATATATATTTATAATGCGTTGTAAATATAATAATTTTTATTTTTAAATGTGTGAAATATTTTGTGCTTATGCTCATCTTGACAAGGCTTTTTGTGAAAATTATTTTGATACTTGTGCACGTTTTGACAAGTTTTTTTGTATATAAAATGAAACAAAATAGTTTAATAAAATGAAAATAATAAAATCAATAAATTAATGAATAATAAAATCAAATAAAAATAATATAATTTTTGATTTTTTAATTTGAAAATATTTTGGATCCATGCAAACTTAAAAATTAAGATATGAAGGAAATATGCAAGTGCTGATTTTTCTTGGTTTTTAAGATAATTTGCCAAATGCAATCTAAATAATCTAAGTTTTATTTTTAAATTTTTATTTTGTGAATATTATAAAATAATAATATTCAAATTAGCTTCTATAACATGCAAATTGAAAACCTAATTTTAAAACCCTAGCAAACACACTTACTAAGAATTCATAAATTGGCTTTCACACATGTAAGCTAGAAACTAATTTTGAAAGTTTTGATTGATTGTTTACCAAACTAAATGATTTGTTATGAAATTAAAGTGAAATAAAATTTCTGATTTTTTTATCCTATAACAATTTCCATTTCTTATGCAATCGAATAGAATCAGATCTAAGATGCAAACTACTATCTTTTGTCTAGGTTGCCTAGGTTTTCTAAGTATATGTGTGAATGCTTGTTTTTAAATGTAAGTTTTTTTTTTTTTTTTTTTTTTTTTTTTTTTTTTTTTAAATTTAAAAATTAATTTTTTGAAAAAATAAAGTGATTTTTTCCCCTATGATTTACCCTAGGTTTTTATTTAAAATACGTGATTTAAAATATTCTAATATGCACATGTAAATAGTGAAAATATAAGATATGTTTTTAGTAGAAAAGGAAGAGAAGAGAAAAGTTATTTTAAATTATTTTTAAGTTTTATGAATTTAAACCAAAACATAATAAGAAAAAAAAAACAATAGACTAATTTAATCTATTTAATAAAAAATCATAAATGAAATCCCCTAACTTGATCAATGATGATGACACTAAGAAGGAAAAGATTTGATGTAGTGTTAAATGTTCTCTGTAAATTAGATCCTTTGCTCAATGTAGTCATAAGAACTCTTTGAAAAAATAATTAAATGGGAATAAGGAAATATAAAAACAATATTGACAAAAAAAACATTTGAATAGCGGTTGGGCTGATTCCTAGATAACAAAGATCTGGTTGATGATTCATATGAATTATCCACTCTAAACATTATGTCAAATGACCATGAAGATGACCAAAGATGGAACAAAGCTTTTAAACAACCAAAATCAGGTGGGATAGAGTTATATATAAATTGAAATCATAAATCTTCAATGTAAAATTATGATCTAAAATCCATCTAAAAATGAGATATTTGTAGAAAAAATAAGGATATTTCAAGGGTGAGTTTAATTATTGGTCAAATAAAAGTTAAACTTAGGAAGGATGGGGAATGATAAAAATAAGAGGGGATTAATTTGGGTATTCATTAGGTGAACTCAAAGTTAATAATAATAAAACATGAAGATAAACATGAAAAACTACAAGAATAAAGAAACTCGGGCTCTATTTTATAAAATGATCAATTGAGACAAAATTTTGCTATTTGTAGGTGATGATTGTGAAAACCACCACATATAGTAATAAAAATACCACATATATGAAATTTTTGTTAGTGATGATCATGAAACTACTATAGTGGAAGTTGCATTAATGTGGTATTTTCATCATGGAAAGTGATAGTTTCATCATGATAGAGGAAGCTTAAATACTAAGGCAAAAAAAGACTCAAAGAAAGCAATTTTTGAGGTTTATAGAGACCAAAAGGGAGATAGAGGGTAAGACTCTTAGAGATGACAACTACTGAGTGTATTTTTGAGATCATTGCATTATTATTAGAAATACATCATTGCATTATTATTAGACTTCTTAAAAATTTTGCACAATGTAATTTTTGGGTGAACACATATTGCCCCCTTGAGATGATGCCTTATCTTGAATTGATGAAGATGTGGTCATGAGTAGTGGCATGCTAAAGGTAAAAAGAGGTTATAAATTCTTACCTTAATTACCTATGTGGCACAATGAATCCAACTGAGGCTCTATGAAATGTGTGAGTAAAATATGGGAATCAAGTGTAATTTAGTAAAAAATTGAAATAATAATATCTAATTAAAACATGGTATAGAGTAATTACCATTTATGTGGGTATGAGTATAATACTCTAGTCATTCTGTTAGGGCACTAAATCTTACGCCAAGTGTCATATAACTGCATAACCAAAAATTGAATACAAACATGCTATGTAAAGACAAAATTGTTAAAATTTGTTAGTCTTAAACACATCACATCAATTTAGCCACAATAGTATATATAATGTGTGCAACATGAGTACAGACGATAAACTTATAATAATGCAAAATGTTTGAATCTCAATACATAGTTTAAAACACTATATATTTAAAAATTGGCCCAAAATAGAAATCATTTATACAAATTGGGTTTATAAAATTTTGAGCTTTGGGTTGATGGTGATGAAATCAAGTTAGAAATTTGTTGAACTGATAAGAACATAGAGGATATAGTGAATATACTAGCTATAGGTGGGGTGGCTCAAGCCTAGGTTAGTTTTCATTATTTTTGTGTTTTCCCCCAATTTATAAATATTCATCAAAAATTCTTGTAGGTTTATTAATTATTATAATAAATCTCATAAATGGGATTGGGGGACTAGGTAGACTAAGGATCAACTATTGTTTGATGTATGACTGCCTATTGGGATAAGTAGGCATAAGATGCTTTTTCCCAATATTATCACACATATGTGGAGATCATTCACCCACAGAGGTACATAGTTAGATTAGAGTCTCAAATGAAAACTTTATAGGAAATGACTGAATTAGGAGGAACTCAGGATCTTAGGGCCACTATTGAATATGTATATACATACATACATTTGTTTCTTGAATTTTCGAGATGTTTGGCTCACTTTCTCTCTACGGAGGTGATTGTAATTGAAAATAGATTTGTACAATATCAAAATTATTATATGATGTGTGTGTGTGTGTCTAAGAGATTCATGTCTATTTTAGTGACTTGCCATAAAGTTTTATGTGTTTTAATTTTATGTATGATTTTTTAGTTCATACACTTTAGATAAATAGGCATGTGATGATTTATCATTTTTTCTTACGTTTTTGTGATAAATGTTATTGAAAAATTTTAAATGTGAAAATGAGAAATAAAATGTAATCAAATAATGTAATATGATGGATATACATAAAACTATAAACATGCTAACAACTATTTTGTAGGAGATGACTAGGTTAATTGATTTACACAACATATGACTTTAAAATTACAAAAAAAAATAATGAAAGGGGAAAAAGGATATGCATGATATGGATTGAAACTATAAATCAAAATTTCACACAAAAAAGGAACATGACCTAGTCCTTATAATTAGAGGGGAAAATGTACTTCTTGCTAAAATTTTAAAACATTAACTTTATTGGCTTCATCTAGAGATAACTAGCTCTGATAGAATTAGTAAATTGGATAAGGTTACCATTTTCAACATAGACATAAAACCAAGAATTTTTGAAGAACTCTTTTTGGATACTTTCTAATTTGATATTGCTTCTACATTTTCTTTTTTACTTTTATTTTTGATCCCCACTAATCTTAGACTCATGTGACTAAAAGGCACATGGGATCATCACTGAAGACTGATGTAGGTAAGTAAGGGCATATCCCCATTTATGACCCCACACAATTAGTAATATGTGAGGGATCAACACCAATAGTTAGTGAAGCATGAGAGATGTGATATTTGAATTTTTTTCAAAAGCATTTTATTTTTTTGATGAGTGTTCCTTTCTATTTATCACTTTTTTTTAGGTCATTTCCCCAAAATATTTTCACTATGAAAGTATTAAGATGAAATGATTCATCAACAAAGAATAAGTTATGTAAATAAAATTACCTAATTTTCAGCATGTGAATGTTTTCTACTTAGAGATCACTGTAGGAATAAATTTTGTCATGGACAAGATTCTAGACTAGGCTATAAGCTAGCATTTTCTAAGTTTTTAAAGAAGGTGTAGGGAAAAAGAGGTATGCTATAATATTAAGAACTAAGACAAGAAATAATATGATGCTTATTTTTTATCATAAATTTTCAAATGGTAATAAGTGATGCATAGCTCCCTCTTAGGTTCATATACATTGACTTAAACTAGCACAAACAACACTTGTCTTGTAATAACTTGTTCATTCTTTGACACGACTTATGGGTAAAAAAACTTCAAAGGTTTTTTGTTATGTTAGGGTACTTATGAAAATATTATTCTTGTTCCAATCCTCTTTGATCTTCTCACCAAGCCATCCAAATTCTTAGCACAACTCTTTCATAACTGACTACTTCTTCCTTGTGTTCTAACTGTCCAGTAGCCCTTTTTTTTACAATTTCTAATTGTATGAATAAATAGATAGTGCTATTGAGAAACTAAAGTGATTTTAATACACCCTCTATTTAAATATTTCCCTCCATGAAGTTTTTAAATCCAACTCCACTCAAAGATGCTCTTTCTAGTCTCTCTCTAGACCTAATTAGGTCTCTTTACCCCTGTTACGCACACAATTGTTCCAAATCCATACCCAAGAGTCTATACTAATAAAAAATTTATAAAATTATTTAGATAATTTGAAAACCTAACTGTTCACCAAATTTCATATATTTTGGATGGTTGAATCTCTCTCAATATTGATTTGAGTTTCTAAACCCTAGTTCATGGTTTACAATGACTATATCAACTCGAGAAGGGTTAGTTTGGTCTATTACACTCTAAAACTAATTTCAACATAATGTAATGATTGATTAGGTAGATATTATCCCTATTCACCTTTATAAATTCATTTGTTTCTTATTTAACACCTTTTTATGTCAAATTAATCAAGTTCTTGGTTTAACTGTATATATAGACACAACCTCCTATAGGGTTTATGTTGGTTTCCTCACACATATGTTTAGATACAGGAAAAAAAATGTAAATAACCTTAGATCATTGGGAAAAAGACTTACCAATTTATATGTGTAAATAAATCAACTTCCATAAAATCTTTACTTTGGACTTATGCATACTCAGTCTTCTTCTTGAACACAAAACTCAGAAAACATAGGGAACAAATAGTTGGTTTTCAAACTGAGTAACTTTTTATTGATATTATTGGAGCTAACATCAGTTTAAAATTAGAATCCATCTGAGAATTTTTATTACTTCTCTTTATGACATTTTCAATAACAAACCAATAAAACTATCTAAGTTTTCAAAACAAAATTCTTTTTGCATTCACATTCATGATCTTTAACAAATGTACTTAGTACTAAACATGTGAACATAGTTTTATGTATATTGATTTATCTTCCATCCTTTGTTCCATTAATATCCCACATTTTTTTAATTTTATGAATGAATCTATATCTCAAAACATATACCCTATTATAAACTCTTACAAATTCCCTAACTACCTCTTGATTCCCTCCAACCTAGAAAGGGAAGCCATACCATTAGTATGTTTAGGAATAGTTAGGATTTAAGATAACACCAAATATAAGAAGTGATAATATACCTTGAACCTTATAAAATAAATCTAACACACAAAGTCACAACAATTTTACCTTTCAAAAACATTAATAAAACTCTAGGAACAACACAAAGATTTCAAAAATTTGAAATGGTCATTTAGGCAAGAAAATGCCTAAGTGGCTTAAATTAAAATTTAACAAGGAACTAAAACCTAATATTTAATCCTAAAATAATATTGAGACTATAATGATCCTATAAAGACTCAAAATATTGGAAATAGACCAAAATTTACAAATTGTAGTGACACTCTTGCATCAAACTACTAAGGAGCAAAAAGAGCTTTCCATGAAAGTTATAATTGACCTTGCATTGATGTTATTCACAACATATCTCTTTAAATTTAATATCCTCCTAGATCTGAAGGACTATTAGAGTAATGTAGACCTCTTTGAATCTTGGATAAAATTGTTTTCGCTCCTCCCTCAATGATATCTTTCTTGCTATTGCTCTTCATATTAAGAATTGTCAAATTTTCCTCGTTATCCTTCCTCCAAAGAACTACACATGAAACAAACAAGTCACATAAAACAAATTATTTCTTTCCCTCTTGAATTTCAAATTCTCGCACTCCAAATTTTGACTTCTCTTTGGCTGCATCTACTACCTCTTGTATGGCTGCTTGTGGTTTCATTTGGCTGTGGACTGCTTCCTTCCTCATATTCACATCTTTCTTGATGATGCCATTTCTTCCCATCCATTGGTTGATTCCTTAAATAGGCTCAAAATCAACTTGGATATTTTATTTACTATCACCTCCTTCTACTTCAATATTCTTTACTATGTATTGTTCACTTATCACTTGATTGGTCACATGGTCCTCTCTACTTGTCAAATTTTTAGTCATTGAGTTCTCCAAAGCAAGTTCTTTCAACATTCTGACCTTTCCAAAAAACTCTTAAAAATACCCCATAGTACTTATTAATGTCAATTGACTTGAAAAATTTGTGAACAACTTTTCAAAGTGATCATTTGACAAAAAAATAGTTTTATAAGACAAATTAGACCCTTGTTAGCTGTGACACCTATCTCTTGAGGTTCACATAATGTCTTACTCACCTCATCATGCTTGGCTAGCTGTAGAAGCTCTTTACTACCTACAATTAGTACTTTAGTTATCTTTTTAACTATGGTATTCCTTTCTCTTACTTCTTTTTCAGATTATGCTTCACATTATTCCTCTTGACACTTGTCCTCAATTGATCCTTCTTTGGATTTGATGTTGCAACTGGTTTCTTTTGGAAAATAATTTTTCTCACCAAACATCATCATGCTAGACTATACTTATTTCTATGCTTGACTATCTATCAATGTAGTTAGTGTATGCTTAATGGCATCCTTATCAATGGTGTATGTGTTAGTCCTACCATCATGATTAACTCTTCTATCATACTCTTCTACTACCATTTCATAGGTTTCTTCCTACATATCAAGCACTTCATTAGGTGCTTCTATTTCTTATTTTACTTACATTAACCTATCCAATAAATTCATTATATTATCATACAAATCATTTTCATCAAATTTCATATCAACATATTCATCAAAAACAATATTAGAACTAATACCTTGTGGTTATGTACTCTCTTCAAATATTCCTTGACTCAAACCTGTTTCTTTCATGCATACAATGAGGTATTGTGAGGTTGCATACTCCTTATTCTTCATCAAGTTGTTCACCTTCTTCAGGGTAGCATATCACTGTATCATTATATTCAACTATCCAATCAACTTGTTCTTCAATATTAACGTGTTGTCCATGCTTCTCTCTTGTCATCAATTCTTCATCTTTTTGACATATTGTGCTCTTATGCCCTTAGTAGGGGATTCATATTCATTTAACACTTTACCTATATTCACACATACCAAGAAATCATCAGTTATAAACCTTTGAGGTGTCAGGATCTTACTCCACCAATTAGAGCACATATATGATTACTTCTTGTATTAGCAACTAAACACGGAATTTAACCAGAATCAATAAGTAACTAGAAATATGAAACAACACAGGAATATGAGAGACAATACACAATTGTATTAATAATCACTCAGAAGAATATACAATAAAGAATATGCCACTTCTTCTTCCACCTCAAAGGTTTGCCACACCTTAAGACCTTCTTCCCTCTCTCTCTCGGTCCCAACAATCAACTCCAATACAAAATTGATGTTCACCTCTCCAACCAGTTAGTAACACGCTGCCAGTACACCAAGCACACAACCGTACTCCAAATAGATCTCCCACTCTCTGCTACTACCTAAAAATCACTAGACCTTACTCACCATTGTAGATCTCCAAAAGAAGCCATGCTCACCTGCTGACCAAGATCATACAAATACGAAGAACCCTTCTAATTCTCCAAACCAGCACCCACTCTTGGTACTGTGGCACTAAGAGGAACACACCATTGCTCTCTTCTCTCAGAAGGAGCTTATTTGCTCTCTTACTCACTAGCTACAAGTTTACAATACAACCCATGAGTCCATATATAGATCTCATGCTTACAATAATTAGACTATCTTAATTACAATAATTAGACATGCAACTCAAGACTATGACTGGCCTTTAACATGCAAACTAACAGTCCAAAAATAGACTCTCTGAAATCAACATGCAAACTGCATGTTCACGTACAAGCTACCGACGTCAGCTCCTCCATAACTGATGTCAGCCAATTGGTGATCGACGTCAGCTGACTAGTGACCGATGTCAGTTGATTCTTCACTGCTGTCTGACTGATGTTAGTTGATCAGACTGACGTTAGTTTCCCTGCAACTCATTCTGAAACTCTCTATAACCTTCGTAACCTCTATAACTCCTCCTGTTTACATCCTGGTGAAGCTTTTAGCTCCATAACCTAACAATCTCCCACTTGGAGATAAATAACTGCACCTATACCTGTACCTGTACACTGTCTAAATTATTCCTTGGCTTATATCCCTCTTCAAGATCAATCCTGAAGACTAACCACCACACATCCTATGATGCTACACCTGTCATCCAAGTAACCTGCCACATCCGAACCTACAACTTCATGTAGTGAAGACCTTGACCTTGCATAACATGTTAACCTGCTGCTAGTCCCACTGAACTGCCCTCTAGTACTCCTTCCCTGAATTGGATCCATACTTTCTGACAACTCCCACTGCTTGGGAAAACTCAGGTCTACACTAGACCTCATGTGATTTTGAACCCTGTTCTAAGCTAAGCTTGAACTGTCCAGCCCTTGGTGTACTTTTCGATTTTGCATCCTGCTTCTTGAACCCCGCCAACACCGTCTTCACATCAGCTCCCACTGGAGACAAAATATCCATGTCTCTTATGCCAAAGAATTTTGCTGCTCCAAATTCTTCATGACACACCTCTGAACTAACCTTACCTTTAGCTCAACAAAACTCTGTATGTACTAACCTGCTAGCAAATCACCCACATACAGTAACATAATAATGTTGCAATCATTATCCACCTAGTAAAGAAAAACCATAGTAGTTACACTGACATTGACAAAAGCCATGCTTCGTCATCCACCTGTCAAACCTGTACCACTGTCATGAAACTACCTCAAGACCATATACCTTGGCCTTCCATCTCACGTGTCCATCCACTCTATTTTTTAATTTGGGAATCCATCCATCTCTCAGTGCTTTCTTCTAGCTAACAACTCCACCAACAAATACCTATTTGGTTCTTCTCCAAAGACTCACACTCCTCATCCATGCCAAGCTCCCACTGTTTCTGGATTCTATCTGCATTGCCTCTTCACATCTTCCTAGTTTTTGACCATCAATAAGCAATATAAAGAAGGTGAACAATGAATATGAGGTTCACTTACCCTTTCAGTCCTCAATATGAGCGTTTGAGACTTGTTGATAGCTTGTTGTCTGCCCACCATCCGTTCCAATGACCGATCTCGGCCATCTCCTATTCTGCAACCGATCGATGTCGGTTCCCTGCACTGACCCTGACTGTCAACGTCGTTTCCATGGCCGACACCGGTATCCCTTTTACTGATGTTATTTCCTTCATGACTGATGTCGGTCTTCCTGTTGTCGACGTCGGTTACTATCTGATCGATGCTGGTACCTGTGTTCGCCTGTGAGTGATAACTTTTTACCCGCGAGCTCTCCATGGATCAAAATCTTGTTCAAATAAACACAGCTCTGATCAGAATAATTCAGTCCACTCAACTGATCTCTGTCTGCCATCTCCTCCATGAACACCAAGGCCTTCCAGTTCTTTAGCTTGTCAAAGATATCTGTCTTCTGCTTAAGAACATGCATTCCCCTCCTACATATGTTACCAAGCCTACAAAGCCACATCTCTGTAACAAAAGGTGAATCAGTAATATAAGTAGATAGATAAAGGATACCTACTTTATTACCACCATCTAATTCAAGTGTATCCGTTGTGAGAGTTACAGTGCATCTCTCATCACCCAAATTTCTTGAAGAAATTAGACTCATCTCCAAGACTGGTACCTACATGACCTCCTTCAACACCTGCGTATTATCCATCTGCAATTTCAGCTTCACTTCCCCTTCATCAATAATCTGACAAGGCTCTCCAACCCCTAAATAAATCTCTCCAAAGTCTCCAAAGACATACCCATGAAAAGATGCTCTATTTCGGGCTGCATGAAAAGAGGCAAAAGAATCTGTAATCAAAGATTCTACTTTATCCAGAGCAACCTATACAACATTACCTGCAACATCTGCTTCTACACGCTGATCTTCTACCAACCAACAATCTCCTTTTACCTGCTCCTTCTTTCATTCAATCAGACCATTCGTGCTATTCAGTTTCTCCATTCATAGCTTACTTTCTTCTGCCATTGCTATACTCCCACTCAATCTGAAACCCCTGAGAGTGACCTGTAATCAAAAACACTACCAGATCTAAAACCACCTATTAGTCAATCCAACCAAAAGCTCTGATACCACTTGATGGTATCAGCTCTTGAACCTACAACTAGGCTCTGATACCACTTGTCAGGATCTTGCTCCACCAATTAGAGCACAAATATGATTACTTCTTGTATTAGCAACTAAACACAGAATTTAACTAGAATCAATAAGTAACTAGAAATATGAAACAACACAGGAATATGAGAGGCAATACATAATTGTATTAATAATCACTCAGAAGAATATACAATAAAGAAGATGCTACTTCTTCTTCCACCTCAAAGGTTCACCACACCTCAAGACCTTCTTCCCTCTCTCTCTCTCGGTCCCAACAATCAACTCCAATATAGAATTGATGTTCACCTCTCCAACCAGTCAGTAACACGCTGCCAGTACACCAAGCACACAACCATACTCCAAGTAGATCTCCTGCTTTCTGCTGCTACCTGCAAATCACTAGACCTTACTCACCATTGTAGATCTCCAAAAGAAGCCATGCTCACCTGTTGACCAAGATCATATAAATACAAAGAACCCTTTTGATTCTCCAAACCAGCACCCACTCTTGGTACTGTGGCACTAAGAGGAACACACCATTGCTCTCTTCTCTCAGAAGGAGCTTATTTTCTCTCTTACTCACTAGCTACAAGTTTACAATACAGCCCATGAGTCCATATATAGATCTCATGCTTACAATAATTATACTATCTTAATTACAATAATTAGACACGCAACTCAAGACTATGACTGCCTTTAACATGCAAACTAATAGTCTAAAAATAGACTCTCTAGAATCAACATGCAAACTGCATGTTCACGTACAAGCTACTGACGTCGGCTCCTCCATAACCAATGTCGGCCAACTGGTGACCAACGTCGATTGATTCTTCACTACTGTTTGACTGACGTCAGTTGATCAGACTGATGTCAGTTTCTCTGCAACTCATTCTGCAACTCTCCGTAACCTCCGTAACCTTCGTAACTCCTCCTGTTTGCATCCTGGTGAAGCTTTTAGCTCCACAACCTAACATGAGGATTGTTTGCCCCTTTGTGTCTTCTTTTAGGCTGCCTTGTTAGCAATTCCATAATGTGTATTATTTTCTTGTCTATCATCTACTTGAGAGGCTATCTCAATCTCTTCTTGATTTATACAACGAATCTTGGTCTTATCTCTTCCATATCTTGATCTAGCCCTGCCAAAATTATCTTGATCTCAACAATCTCTTTTTCCCTCTCTAATTCTCTTTTCTTCACTTCCTTTTCTTTTTCCATCCTCTTGTGGAAATCATTCTTCAATCCCTTCATCTCTCTTTTTATTATCTTTTCCTTTCATTCTTTACATATTTTCAATATATCTATGTCTCACTTAGACCTATCTCTTCTTGAAAATCTTACCTACTTGCCTCCTTAACCTCATTTGGGTCTACTAACTTGATTCTCACTTGGAGTCTCTCTCTTTCCTTGTCCTCACTTGGGACTCATCTTTCTATCTTCAGATCTTCTTGAGCTTCATTATTTGATATTCACTATCTATATTTATCTATCCACACCTCTATGGCTTAAGGTATTAAGCCACATAACTCTTAATTTTATGCCTTTTCACTCTTTCTTGCAACTTCATTAGCAACTCATAGCAACATCTCAAGCAACCTTCAATACTTACTCAACATAATTTTCATGTAAACTTAAATAACACATTCTAAACACAAATCATAAACTCTCAAAATAACTTACATATATATTATACCAAATGATGTAGAGTTACCTCTTAGGTTTATATACATTGACTTAAACTAGCACAAATAACACTTTCTTATCTTGTTACAACTTGTTCATTATTTGACAATACTTATGCGTAAAAGAAATCAATGCATATTTCAAGGGTTATTTTTTTATTTTAGGTTACTTATGACCATATTATTCTTGTTCCAATCCTCTTTTATATTCTCACCAATCCACCCAACTTCTTAGCACAACTCTTTCATAATTGACTGTTTCTTCCCTATGTTCTAACTGTTTAATAGCCTTTTTTTTCAATTTTAAATTTTACGAACAAATGGACAATGATATTTAGATAATAAAGTGATTTTAAGACACCCTCTATTAAAATCCTTCCCTCCATGAATTTTATTGGTCCAACTCCACTTAGAGATGCTCATCCTAGTCTCTTTCTAGACTTAATTAGGTCTATTTACCCTTGTTACACACACAGTCATTCCAAATATGTACACAAAAGTATATACTAATAAAAAAATTATAAAATAATTTAGATAAGTTTAAAAATTAATTTATCACCAAATTTCATAGATTTTGGATTGTAAAATCTCTCTCGATATCAATTTGAGTTTATAAACCCTAGTTCAGGGTTTGCAATGACTGTATCAACTTGAGAAGGGTTAATTTGGTGTATTACACTTTCAAACCAATTTAAAACTATTGTAATGATTGATTAGGGTCTATATTAAAAATATTCACGTTATCAATTCATTTTTTTCCATTTTGACATTTCTATAAGTTACTTTACTCAAGTTCTTGGTTTAACTGTATATGCAGACACAATCTCCTACAAGGCTTATGTTGGTTTCCTCACATAGCAGTTTAGAAATAGGAAAATAAACATGTAAAAAACATTAGATCATTGAGAAAAAGACTTCCTAATTTATATGTGTAAATAAATCAAATTCCATAGAATATTTACTTTTCACTTATGCATACTCAGTCTTCTTCTTGAACACAAAACTCAGAAACACAGGGAATAGACAGTTGATTTTCAAATTGAGTAACTTTTTATTGATATTCTTGGAATTAATCTGTTTCATCTTATAATACATCAAATAAATATATTATTATTTATATTTATGACATTTTCAATAACAAACCAATAGAACTCTCCAAGTTTTCAAAAGAAAGTTCTTTATTCATTCACATTCATGATCCTTAACAAATGTACTTAGTACTAAACATGTGAGCATAGTTTTCTTTATATTGATTTCTCCTCCATCCTCTATTCTAGTCATCCATCACATTTTTTTTTAATTAATGAATCTCTATCTCTAAACATCTATGTTATTCTAAACTCCTCTAAATGCCCTAACTACCTCTTGATTCCCTCCAACGTAGAAAGGGAAGTCATACCATTAGTATGTTTAGGCATAGTTAGGATTTAACATAACACAAATTATAATAAGTGATAATCTACCATGAACTTTATAAAATACCTCTAACACACAAGGTCACAAAAATTTTACCTTTCAAAATCATGAAGAAAACTCTACGAACAATACAAAAATTTCAAAAATTTGAAATGGTCATTTTGGCGAGAAAATGCCTAAGTGGCTCAAATTCAAATTTAACAAGGAAATAAAACCTAAGAGTGACTCCTAATAGAATATTAAGAATATAATGACCCTATAAAGACTCAAAAAATTTGTAATAGACCAAAATTTGCAAATTGTAGTGACGCTCTTCCATAAATAGGGTAATGTGAAGGTGAAATGAGATGATAAGTTGCATTTTGAAAGTTTTTATAATGTGAATTGACAACTAAATGACCACAAAAAAATGTCTGATATGCAAATACATGTAAATAATGGAAAATAAAATGTGACAAGGGAAATTTTAAATGCATATGACTAAATATAAAATAATTTAAGGTATAAAGAGCTCACTAATTCACTTAACTTTTTGCCCTCCAAAGTGCATAGCTGATAGGCTCCATTTTAAAATTCTTTAGACATTAAATAAGGACCTAATCAGTTGGGTATAAAATTTCAAATTTATCCTTTATTATTATTATTTATTTTGGTATCAAGTCTCAAGACAAGGTATCCTACATGTATTGGATGTTTGAGAAATGAAGCTCACTATATAACATATAAGGCATGATAAGCTATATTTTTACCATTGTTGTGCTTTGGGAAGTTTGAAAAAATGTTGTGAGTAGTTCTATATGGTCTTCTTATTTTTCAAGAGGAAGAGAATACCCATAATTGAGAATTTTTGAGTAGTTATCAGAACTGACGTTGATTTTTATAGTGCCCATGGTTAATGTACAAAGCCTTTCCCCAAGTGTTGGCATGGATAAGGAATGATGAATGTTTTTTTTAACTATCCAAATGTTTAAACTATGATTAAGATACAAATTGATCCTACATGATGGTGTCTTGGGTGATTATATTGAATATATTGATCAATGGGATATTTTAGGGGATTATCCTCATGCCCCAAGAGTTATATCATACTAATTTCAACAATGGGATTGAGATCCTCCAGACAAAGAGGCATATGGGGAATATAAGTCTTGATTATGTAGGGTTAAACATGTATTTTATTGGTTCATATTATTTATAAGATGATTATGATTTTAGTTATAGACATAGTTGAGACAACTATTATTACCAAATTTTTTTTACCATTTGATTCTTCTATTATTATAATTTAAGTTTCTTTAGGAATATATTTTAGGGGGGATTTAAGAACTTTTACCCCTTTATTCAAGACAACCAAATTGGATTGAAGGGTATACTTAACCTCAATCAGATGTGGGGGTTTTGTTACATCATTACTAGGTACGCAGTAATCAATATGTAACCTTGATTATGTATGCATGGGTTAGTTAAGGGCATAAAAAATATTAGGATCCCCTTGGGCCAAAAATACCTTCCCCAAATAGAGGAACCTACCTTTTTTGAAGAGGGCAGGAGGATTAAATTCATACTATGAATCTAAGGTCTTGTTGTAGGCTCACTTTGCACCCTTGGAGGGGGTTCTTCAGGCCCTTTATGATTGAGTTACACAATGGGAACAAACCCAGGCTATGGGTATCTTATGATGGGGTTGGACCTCTGGAGATGGCTGACTTCTTCTTGATGCTCACCTAAACTAATGTTAAACTAATGATTCACAAGGAAAGGGGATAGAAAGAGAATAAGGACTCCTAATAAGACTAAAATGGTGATGCACTAAAGTTAAATGGACACTCATACAAGATTGAACACACACTGGATCAACAAAAGATAAATATGGCTTACTCAATCTCATAATATTATTAGTTGCATAAATATTTCATAGAACATGTTCCAAGTGTTGGGGATCAACCAACAATCTTGATTACTATGTGAAAGCAACTAAATGCGGAATTAAACCAGAAAGATAAGTAACTAGAATAAAAAAATAGCAAACAATAAGAGATACAAGAAACCACCCTGAAAAATTGTATTAAACTCTTTACAGAAGGAATACAATTGAAGAAACTTATTTTCTTCCACACCTCTCTCAGATGTACAGATCTCTTTCCAAATCTCTTTCCCTCAAGAGTTCTCTCTCTCAATTACAATCAACTCCAACAACCTAGATTGATACACATATACAATTATTGTACTGTTACTCTACAATTACAATAAGCTATGAAGATCTATCCCTATTATATAACTTTAGGGATTCATGAGCATACAATCATAACCATTAGATGCACCTCTTAATCAAGGGCTCAAAACAGTCCTACTAAAGATAGAGATGTGGACTTAAGACTAACACTTAATCCTATCAAGCAAACATTCTATTCTGTCCACAAAAATAGATTCTGGATGCATAGGTGATCGACGTCGGTCCCTGCCTGTCTGCCTGTGACCGACGTCGGCTGATCCATGACTGATGTCGACATCTCCTAGTCAACTCCTGACCGACACCGGTGACTGTGTAATTCTTGCAACCTGAAACTTGCTCATTTGGTGAAGCTTTTAGCTCCACACCTTAACAATCTCCCACTTGGAGATAAATAGCTGCACTAGTACCTGTATAACAACATCTTCTAGCTTTTCCATCTTCAAACTCAATCATGAAGACCAACAAAAGTTGAATGAAGATTTAACTTCTCCTTTGTTATCGGCTTGGTTAACATATCAACAGGGTTCTTATCTGTATGGATCTTTTCCAGCTTCAACTCACCATCCTCTAATACCTGTCTAATGAAGTGGTACCTTAGCTGTATGTGTTTGGTTCTTGAATGAAAGGCTAAATTTTTAGCCAAATGAATTACACTCTGACTATCACTGTATAATCTGAAACTCTCTTGCTCCTTTCCTAGCTCTTCCATGAACCGTGTCATCCATATCATTTCTTTGATAGCCTCTGTGACTGCAATATATTCTACTTCTGTAGTTGACAAGGCAACAACCTTCTGCAACTTTGAAATCCAGCTAACCGCCATTCCACCAACAGTGAAAACATATCCTATGGTGCTCCTTCTGCCATCCAAATCACCTCCCATATCTGAATCTACATAAAAATGTAGAGAAGTGTTTGACCCACCATAGCACAAATGCCTACTGCTGGTCCCTCTCAGATATCTAAGGATCCACTGAACTACTTTCCAGTGCTCCTTTCCTGGATTGGCCATATACTTACTAACAACTCCCACTGCTTGGGCAATATCAGGTCTAGTACATACCATTGCATACATTAAGCTCCCTACTGCGGAAGCATATGGAACTTTCTTCATGTACTCTACCTCATCATATGAATTAGGACACTGTTCTTTACTCAATTTGAAATGTCTAGCCATAGGTGTACTTACCGGTTTTGCATCCTGCATATTAAACCTCTCCAACACCTTGTTCACATAATCCTCTTGAGACAAAATCAACTTGTGATTTTTTTTGTCTCTCTTAATACTCATGCCAAAGATTTTCTTTGCTGCTCCCAAATCCTTCATGGCAAATGTGTGAGCTAATTTCACCTTAAGCTCAGAGATATCCTGCATGTGTGATCCTACAACCAGCATATCATCTACATATAGCAAAAAGATAATATATCTACCATTATCCAATCTCTTAAAATAAACACAATGGTCAGATTGACATCTCCTATAGCCATGCTTAGTCATAAACCTGTCAAATTTTAAATACCATTGTCTAGGAGCTTGCTTGAGACCATACAAGCTTTTCTTCAATCTGCACACTAGCTTCTCCTTACCTTTGACCTCAAATCCTTCCAGCTGATCCATATATATTTCTTCATCCAAATTTCCGTGAAGAAACGCTATCTTAACATCAAGCTGCTCAAGATGCAAATCCTCAATAGCAACTAAAGACAGTACAGTCCATATAGAATTCATTTTAACTACAGGAGAAAAAATCTCACCAAAATCAATACCTGGTTTCTATGCAAATCCTTTCACTACCAACCTGGCCTTATATCTCATCTGTCCATTCTCACCTTCCTTTAACCTATAGATCCATCTATTTTTTAGTGTCTTCTTTTCCGCTGGCAACTCAACCAAATCCCATGTTTGGTTCTCTTTCAAGGAATCAATTTCCTCATTCATGCCTAGCTCCCACTGATTCTTGGATTCCACCTATATTATTTCATCAAAACTCTCTGGTTCTCCACCATCAGTAAGCAATAAATAGTATAATGAAGGGGAATATTGAATTGGAGGTTTACTTACCCTTGCTGACCTCCTGATGGGCGTCTGAGACTCATTTTCTGCTTGCTGTCCGCCCAAATTCTCTGACAGTGACTGACCTCGGTCACCTCCAGGCCTGTAACTGATTGACGTCAGTTCCACATGATCGACCTCAGTTCCTTCCTGACCGACGTCGGTCACTGTTTGACTGACATCAGTTCCTTTATTGCCGACATCAGTTCTTGCCTGACTGATGTCAGTCTCTGTGTTTTCCTGTCTGTGATAATTCTTTCCCGCGAGCTCATTTTGGACTGTCACCTCGTCCAATTCTCCATTGCTCTACTCAGATTGATTCAGCTTCTTGAGTTGATCACTATACATCACTTTTTCATTGAAAACAACATCACGGCTCCTAATTATTTTGTTAGTTCCTAGATTCCAAAACCAGAATCTGAAATCATCAGAGCCATAACCAATAAATGTATACCTCATAGACTTAGCATCTAACTTCTTTCTATTTTACTTATCAACGTGCATAAAAGCTTCACAACCAAAAACTTTGAGAAATGAGAGATCTACCTTTTTACCTGTCCATGCCTCTTCTGGAATTCCACCATCCAAAGTTGTAGAGGGTCCTCTATTAATCAGGTAAATTACAGTATCCACAGCTTCTGCCCAAAACTCTAAGGGCAAACTAGCATGCAACCTCATACACCATGCACGCTCCATTACTATTCTATTCATCCTTTTAGCAACTCTATTTTGCTGAGGTGTCCTTGGAACCATCTTTTGCCTGCGTATTCCATGCATATAACAATACCAGTTGAACTTGTGGCTGCAGAACTCACCACCATTGTCAGATCTCAGGCACTTCAATCTCCTTCTTGTTTCATTCTCAACCATAGCTTTCTAAATCTTAAAAGTGTCAAAAACATCAGATTTCTTCTTTATACAATAGACCCATACCTTTCTTGTAGCATCATCTATGAAAGAGACATAATACTGTGATCCTCCAATAGAAGCAACCTGAGCCGGTCCCCACACGTCTGTGTGAACAAGCTCCAATTTGTGCTTCTTCTTTGTTGACCCAGTCTTGAGAAAACTCACTCTCTTCTATTTCCCAAAAATATAGTGCTCACAAAAATCTAGATCTATGCTTTTCAAATCTGAAAGCTTACCTTTTGACTTAAGAATAGACATTCCCTTCTCACTCATGTGGCTGAGCCTAGAGTGCCACAACTTTGCATCCACATTTGAAGTAGATAATACAGAAGGAGAATTATCGGTAATACAATTACATAAATAACGAGTACCTACTCTCTTACCTCTAGCCAATACAAGTGCACCCTTGGTCACCTTCCAAGATTCAGCTGTGAGAGTTACTATACAACCCTCATCCCCCAAATTTCCTACAGAAATCAGATTCCTCTTCAAGCTGGGAACATGCATGACATCTTTCAACACCCATGTGTTGCCATTCTGAATTTTCAGCTACACTTTTCCTTTGCCAACAATTTTACAAGGCTCATCATCCCCTAAATAAACTATTCCAAAATCTCCATGGACAGTCACTAAAATATTCTCTATTAGGGGTAGCATGAAAAGAGGCACCAAAATTTAAAACCCAAGATTTTATATTATTATGCAAAGAGAATATAAGAGCATCTTGTGCAATACCTGCAACTTTTGCTTCTTCTTTACCTTCATGCTGATTGTCCTCTTTAGGTTTTGACCAGCAATCTTTGCTTATGTGCCCTATCTTTACACAATTCCAGCAGGCTCTCCTCCTACCATTTTTGGATTTGGATCTACCTCTCATCTTTGACTTAGACCTTGATCTCCCTTTCTTGCTCTTCTCTTTTTTCCTTTCCCTGCTCTCAAAACTTAAAGCGTTCCCTGATGTTTCCTCTGTGCTTTTCCTGCAAATTTCTTCATTCAAGATTACACTAACAACATCATCTACTTTTAAAATATTTGAAGCAGATGCAGTATTACTAACTGCCATTACCAAGCTATGCCAGTTCTTAGGTAGAGAGCATAAGATTAATAGAGCTTTAATTTTATCATCAAACATTATTTTGACTGAATTTAATTGATTTACAATTCCATTGAAATCATTTAGATGATTAGATACAGATCCACCTTCCTGCATTTGCAAATTAAATAACTACTTCATAAGATATACCTTATTTGAAGCTGAAGGTTTTTCATATAAATTTTCTAAAGTAGTCATTAACTCTACCATTGACTTTGCCTGTGATAAATTAGATATCACAGTAGATGTCAGACTCAATCTTATAGATCCAAGAGCCTTTCTATCAAGAACTTCCCATTCTTCATCTTCCATGTTTGTGGGCTTCCTTGAAACTCCACCTAACGGTAAGTATAGATCTTTCTGATACAGATAATCCTCTATCTGCATTCTCCATAATTGGTAATTCTTGCCATTGAACTTCTCCATTCTCAATTTACTTTCTTCTACCATTGCTTTCTCCCACTCAAACAGAAATCCCTGTGAGTAACCTGTAATCAATACACACTAACCAGATTTGAAAAACCTGTTAGTCAACCTGAGCTCTGATACCACTTGTTTGGGATCAACCAATAATCTTGATTACTATGTGAAAGCAACTAAATGCAGAATTAAACCAGAAAGATAAGTAACTAGAATCAGAAAATAAAAAACAATAAGAGATACAAGAAACCACCCTGAAAACTTGTATTAAACTCTTTATAGAAGGAATACAATTGAAGAAACTTATTTTCTTCCACACCTCTCTCAGATGTATAGATCTCTTTCCAGATCTCTTTCGCTCAAGAGTTCTCTCTCTCAATTACAAACAACTCCAACAACTTGGATTGATACACATATACAATTCGTGTACTGTTACTCTACAATTACAATAAACTATGAAGATCTATCCCTATTATATAACTTTAGGGATTCATGAGCATACAATCACAACCATTAGATGCACCTCCTAATCAAGGGCTCAAAATAGTCCTACTAAAGATAGAGATGCGGACTTAAGACTAACACTTAATCCTATCATGCAAACATTCTATTTTATCCACAAATATAGATTTTGGATGCACAGGTGATCGACGTTGGTCCCTGCCTATCTGCCTATGACCGACATCGGTCGATCCATGACCGACGCTGGCATCTCCTAGTTGACTTCTGACTGACGTCGGTCGCTCCTGACCGATGCCGGTGACTGTGTAATTCTTGCAACTTGCAACTTGCTCATTTGGTGAAGCTTTTAGCTCCACACCTTAACACCAAGTAAAACACTAATCTAGACCTATAAGTTAGTTTGAAAACACCTTCAAAGAGACAAGTAAAAAGATAGTAAACTAGGAATAATCTCCTTCACAAATTCACCATACACAAGCATACTAAGCACTAATTAAAGACAAAATATAGTCAAAGGGTTGATCCTATTACTTCAAAAGGTAGTTCTTATAATATTTTGACAAGGTTTAACCATATCAAATGAGCACACTTTTTCAAGAGTCTCAATGAGTATCCTTGTCTTAGAAAGAATACTAAACTCTAAGAGCTGAGAACCCCTTCAATGGGAATGAGACTAGGATATATATGAAGAGATAGAGAGAGAAAGAAAGGATGTGGAAACACACCCTAAAAAAAAGAACACTTTATCTTGGGTCATTAATTGAACCTAAGCCACCACCTTTTTGATCAATTAGGACACTGCCCATGGCTTTTTGAGTGAGAAAGTCCCAAAAGGTTCCAAGGATGCATTGAATTCTCCTAACTGTAGTTCCCAACACTAAACCTTTTCTTTGATACTTCACGCCATCTCTCACTTGAGGACAAAACCTCATGCTCATAGATCTGACCAGATCATGGCTTTGTGATTTTTAGGTGGCTGCTTGTTGAGACTATGGCCATGCTAAAGGATGAAGACCCTTTGCATTAATCACATCTCTACTTTATCTTCATATTTAGATCATAAGTCCATCTTATAGATAGAAAACCAATCTAATATTATTGATTTTCCTATAGCCTTTATATTAATTTAAACCTATAGACTATAAATCCCTTTTTATAGATCATAATAGGTCCAAATAGACCCATTATATCTCTGCAAGGACTTGGAGTTCATATATGCATGGATCATTCTTTAAAAAGGTGACCACAGTTGTATAAATAACCTTTCCTGATACAATTTTACAAGCCAGAGGTCCATATTTAGCTCCAATGGTGGTCCTTTTAAGTGTCTTATGTCTTACTAAATTAGTGTGTCCTTTTAATGGCATCAAATCAAGATTCAATGATGACCAATCGATCCTACAAGACCTATTTGCTTATGGTAAAAAATAGTCCCTAAACTTATGTCAAAATTCCTAGGCTCTCCTTTGATATAATTGGCTATTGATAATTGAATCGATTCATTGATGTATTTGAACTTTGATCACTTTATTGATCTTGATTTGTACAATCAAGTGCCAACCATTGATCTTTCCCTTTACTTGTCAATTTTATCTAAGCTTACACCATGTGTCAAATGCATGTTTGATTTCAGGATCCACTATCAGTCTGCAAGCTCATTTGCTTACACCACATGTTGATCTCTCAAGATATTTGACCCTTTAACCTTTGCTCACACTGTTGGATCAAGATGCATGATGTAATGTGGACCATTAGATCAACTGAGACCCACTATTTGAAAGCCAACGACTACTTCATGATCTTACAATTGATGTCCTTGCTTTCATCATATGACATTCATGTGATCATCAAATTTAATCTCAAAAGTATTTGTTTTGATCGATATTAAACTTGATGTTAGTGCAAATGTCTTATGTTATAGGTCCATATTTGAAGATTTATATCTTGAGCCAAAAATCTCGCATGAGCATGAAAATTTTAGAGGTTGATTTTGGCATGTAGACCTACAATTACACATGATCTACTAATTGCATGAGGCTTCTGAGTGAAGATATTAAATGCAAAATTTGGATGGTATATTTTCTCTTGCATGACATCTTGGTGAAGGTATGGTAAAAAATGGCTAAGTATGGAAACTTGGTGAATTCTAATAAAGGAGCCAATTTTGAACATGAATAACTTTCATCGCACTTAGATGCATAGCATGAAACTTAGTACATAGAAACTAGGGACTAAGATGAATAAACCCATATGACCATTTTATCTTGATATTGTCACATGTGTTAGATATAGTATTATCAAACTACCCACTCAAGTCAATTTGAACTCCTTTGAAAAATGGCTATGAAAACTTATCAAATTTTATATGAGAGGCCAACTTTCAGTATTCATATATTCTACTATGCTTAGTTGGATGACCTGAAACTTGGTGCATATGTTATTGGGAATAATATGAATAGACCTATATGACCATTTATTCTTGACTCATCCACACATGGCAATAATGGCATCATCAAACTTCCTATTAAAAATTTATGCCACTAGACCCAAAATGTCTATATGAACACATGAAGGACCAGATGAGTGATATGCACTCCCATACTCATTCCAAGCACTCTTGACATCCCATAAGGTCTTTGAAACACTTTAGACTTGTCCCTTAGAAATTGGAAACTTACACTTTAAGTGAACTTAAAGTGTTTCAAACGATTTGTTGGTAAAATGAGATCCTTGAACCACTCATTCCATCTAGAACTTCTTTCTATCTGCTCATCCATTAGCAACCTGATATATCTAGACACAAACTTGGTATATAGGCCAACATCTTTGGTGACTCACAAGGAAGCATGTCTATTATGCTTGAGAACCTAAACCATTTGCCTTGTCTAGTCCATTGGGCATGGAGTCATTAGCCTCTGCAACTAAGTTGAACCTCTCTTAAAGCAATGAGGACCAAAAGAAATAAAACAAAACAAAATGCCCAAGGCATTTTGGAAAAGGAAACAACAAAACATAAAATAAATGTGCATAAATCACTTATAAGAAATCACAAAACTAATCTAATATATACAATATGTTATAATGGATGCAATGCTATTAAATAATAACGATTTAAATGAATTCCATTGACTAGGATGGGTAATACCTCTCTATCTAGTTGGGAAAGCTAAAAATTATTATGTTCCTTACATCCATGGACCAAATAAGGACCACTCTACAAGCTGTCAAACTTCATATGTTTACCTGGTTTGGCCTTATTTGAGTCCTATTTGAGGACTAGGTCCCCTTCCTCAAAGCTCCTTGCTATAACTCTCTTGTAAAAGGCCTTTTTGACATGAGCTTGATTTGAATCTACTATTTTCATAACAAGGTCCTTAGTTTCTTCTGAATCCATGAGCTCCATCATCCTTACATTCATGGGCTCATCCTCTATCAACTCAAGATGATGGGCCAACTCTAATGCAAGTAGCTCAAGGGAGATAGGCAATTTGGCTTCCCTTCCATACACAAGAATATATGGAGAATTACCAATGGTAGTTTTAGGAGTCACTCTATCAGCCTAGAAGGCTATCCTTAGCTTAGTGTACCATGTCCTTTGATTCTCCTCTATGGTCCTCCTGATGATCCTTAGCAAATTATTGTTTTTGGACTCTATGAATCCATTTCCTTGAGGATAGTAGTTGGAAGATGTGCTAAGGTAGATGCCCAATTTGAGATCCCACTCACTTGTTTTCATACCAAAGAATTCTAATCCATTATAAAAAATTATGGTGGCTAGGACACCTAACCTAGTCACAAGGTTGTCATAGAAATCCATAACTACAACTTCACTAGCCTCCTTCAAAGTAATGGCTTCCACCCATCTGGTGAAATAGTTAGTTACAATGATCACCCATTTATGCCCTAAACTTGATGGTGGATTGATCATTCCTATGAAGTCTAAACCCCATTACATGAAGGGTTGATCCACTTAAATAGGATCGAGTGGAAGGGCTACTAGTTTTTGCTTTCCTAAAAAGAGAGCACACTTCTAGAATTTTCTAATCCATGCATAAACATCCTTGAAAATATTGTGCTAGTAATAACCAACCCTCATTACATTTCCTACAATGTTTCTAGGTTCAAAATGACCTCCTATAGATCCATCATGGAACTACTCCAAGAGTTTGGTCACTTGGTCATCATCTATGCATCTAAGGAGTGCCCCATTGAGGTCCTTTCTAAAAATAACACCATCAACTAATGCATAAGGTATAGATTAAAGCCTTAAATACCTTCTTTTAGTTATGTCCAAACCTTGGGGGCATTCTTATATTACCAATAAGTGAGTTATATCTTGAAGCCAATACTTTTGAAGTGGATGTGCACCTACCTGTGAGTTATCTTGTGTTATTAAAACAACTTCCTTATCTTCCTGGAGGTCATTTACCATGTGTTCACACAAGCCCTTAGCCTTGAACAACTTGGTGACCTTGATATCTACATCATATTCCATGACCTTTGTGATCCATCTTGCTCTCTTATTCAAATCCTTGTTAAGGAGGAAGTCCCTAAATCCAAGATGAGACACCATAAGATAGATACTGTTGTTGGAGAGCATATGCCTGAACTTATTGAGGCTTCTCAAGGCTACAAGAAATTTCTTCTCAATGAAAGTGTACCTCACCTCATATCCTATTAGCCCTTGACTAAAAAAGGTAATTGGATGCTCTATTGCTTCACCATTCTTTTGCATCAACATAGTTGATATGTTGTCAATGTTAGAAAAGGTGTACAAGATGAAGTCCTTGGAGAAATCATGAGTCAAGAGTGAGGGTGCTTGGGGAATGGCCTGCTTGATGGATTTAAAAGCTGCCTTGCCTTTATTAGACCAAACAAACACTTCAATTTTACTAAACATGATGGTTATAAGTTTGACCAGGTTTACAAAACTAGGATTGAACCTTCTCACAAAGTTAATCTTCCCAAGGAAGCTCTAGATCCCCTTCTTATGTTTTGGGAAGGATAAGGCTAAGATAACAATTGCTCTATCAGGGTCAATGGATAATCCTTATTTTAAAATAATATGACCCAGTAGTTTGCCTTTATGAAAAAAAACACACATTTTTTGGGATTTAAAGAGATCCCATACTCTCTGCATCTTTAGAATATCAACCTCAGATGGTCCATGTGCTCACTATAATTCCTTGAAAATACTGTGATGTCATCCAAGTAGACCAAGACCATTTGATTTAACATCCCTTGGAAGGCCATGCCCATTGATATTTGTGTTAGGGTGTGGAGCTAAAAGCTTCAACTATTTGCAGACACAAGAAGAGGATGCTGAAGAAGTAGAGGAACCGGCGTTGGCAGTATAACCGACATCGGTCACAGACAGTGGAGAAGGAAACCGGTGACGGTAGGAGGTCAGTCGACGTCGGCAGCACCAGACAAGTAGGTACCGGCATCGATCGCCTGTGTATTTCCAGAACTGCTGTTGACAAATAGTCAGTTAAGTGAAGCGAGTGTTTGCATGTCAAATGACTAATTATAGTCACGAGCTGCGTGTCTAATTATTGTAGTTAGATTTCTATTTCTGTAACCATGGGATTCTATTTAAAGACCCATAAGGCATGTATTGTAATGAAAAAAAAAGAAGGCAAGTAAAAGCATTGAAGCAAGCAAGGTCAAGGAAATCTACAGGTGTAAGGTCAAGGAGATCAGCTGAAGCATTCAAGGAGGGATAGCAACTCAGGTTGTGGAGTTGGTTTTGTGTTGAGCAAGAGAGAGAGGGAAGAAGGTCTTGAGGTGTGGCAAGCCTTTGAGGTGGAGGAAGAAGTGGCATCTTCCTTATTGTATTTTCTTCTAGTAATATCTAATACAAGAGTGTGTATTGTCTCTCAAATTCTTTGTTGTCTCAAGTTTCTAGTTACTTTATCATTCTGGTATAATTCCATGTTTAATTGCTTATAAGAAAGTAATCAATTGTGCTTTCATTGGATAAGGGGTCACCTAACAGTTAGTATCAGAGCATATTGATTGTTGTAGGTATTTTCTCCCCTGACAATTTGAAAGGTTACCCCAACATTATAAAATGCAAAAGGCATCTTATGATAAGAAAATGTGCCCCTCTTAGTGGTGAAGGTAGTATTATACTTGTCTTCCTCTCTCACTAGCACTTGGGTATATCCTGAATACCCATCTAGGAGAGAGAAGTGTTCTAAAATAGCATATAATTGTATGAGTTGTTCCATGGATGGTAGAGGGTAATGATCCTTCAAAGAGACCCTATTAAGATTCATGAAGTCCACACACATTCTGATCTCCCCAATCTTCTTTTTGATAGGTACTATATTAACTACCCATAATGAATGCTTGACTGGGAAGATGATCCTAGATTCCATAATCTTGGTTAATTATTTTCTCATGAGCTCTTCAATCTTGGGATTTATGGGCCTGTACCTCCACCTAATAAGTTTGGAAATATCCTATAGCTCTATAGTGTGTTGGGCTAATTTGGGATCAAATCCACTTAGGTCAGTAAACTACCATGCAAATATGTCTATGTATTCCTTATAGAGATATATGAAAGCATGCCTTTTAGCTTTAGTGATTACCTTCCTGAGATTGAGGAGCTTGTCTTCAAATATAAAAACTATCTCATAGTTTTCTTCATTAGTTGACATCACTGCTTTATCCTTCCTCATATGATCTCCTTCATGAAAGAGGCCTTCTAGGGTGACTATCCCTTTAGTAAACTTATTGGACCTTAATTGAATAATCTACTCCCCATACTGATGCTATGATTTTTCTTAGTTGAGGGAGGAGAAATCTGCTTCTTGCTACACGAAACATGCAATCTATTTATCATTTTCAAAGACCTACCAATGAGCTTCATTATCTAGCACTAATGGTCTTATTACCAATTTGACATGTGGTTGCACCTTGGTTCTTTTAAATTCATTGGGGATGTCAAAGTGAGCCCCCACAGTTGTTAGTCTATCAACATGTTGATTTTGGTCTCTTGGGATTGATTGAATGTTGAAGGCCTCAAAGTCCTCAATTAGGTCCCATACTCTATGTTTTTAGGACTTCATTAAGGGGCTCTTAGTGGCATTCTGACTTCTAACTTGGTGTACAACCAATTCAATGTCCCCATAGACTTGTAACTACTTGGTCCTTCTCTTACTAACCCATTGAAGGCCATGGATGAGACTCTCATATTCTACTGCATTATAGGAGCAGTTTAATTGGAACATATATGAAGAGAAATACTTAATATTTGAAGGAGATATTATCATAACACCTACACCCAACCCATGATTTCTCCTTAAACCATCAAAGAATAAGTTCCATAGACCCCTAGGATCTTATTGAGGCTTCATGAGGGATAACATGGGTTAGCTTTCTTCATGTAAATAGTAGACACCCAAGTCCCTTTCTTCAACACCTTCTATGGGGTTCACCAAATGGATATCATTCCATAGCTCATCCAAAAACATGTTTAGTACTTCTTCTGGGTGAATGTTCAGCTCTTTCCCTATTACAAATTCATCCTCATCAATGATGGTGCAATTGATGTTGACATTATCTAGTCCATAGAGCTCAATGTGGAATTGTACAATACGTTCAGCTTTGATTAACATTTTGGCCTCATACCTTGTCCTAAATGCCATATAGGACTAATCTATTTGAAGATAGCCCCTATCTTTGATCTGAACTCTATGGATAAGCATAGTGTAAAGTGAGGAGGCACATCCAAGATAAATACATCTTGAGCTACCGCGAAACTAAGACAAGTTTGTAGGTTCATATTGAGGTACCTGATTATACCAGATGGATTACGAGAAGAACCATCAAGTTTCACCATTCATTTAGAATGTGGCTCATATTTTAGACCAAGCTGATCAACTATGGATTTTGACATTATCGAGGTACTAGCCCCACTATCCCCTAGGCAATTATGCACTAGGGAGTTTTCAATGATCACTAAAATATAGAAGGGAGGAGGCTTGATTTCCCTTCATTTCGCTGTTTGGCTACATTGGTGAGAACTTCATTCACCTTGTTTGGTGGCTTATCTACAATTGTTGTAACATTAATCTTGGACAAACCTTCTTGAATAATGTCCACTTAAATAGGCATGGAGATCATCTCCTACATGTGCACACTCACATTTGACTTTTTCAATTTTTCAAAAATGTTGACGGGTGAACCACCAACCTCTGCTTATGATTTGGGAGCCACCATTATTATTCATTGAACTTGTGAGCCTTGGGGAACAAAAATATTCCCTTGGTTCTAATTTTTTGGAAGTACTGGAACCTTTGGAGTGATACCATGTTCACTTGGCTCTGTCAGTGAAGGAGTAAAGGTAGGAAGCTCTTTGACTGCTTCCTAGTTACCATCCATATTCCTTTTAAATCTTGTATTTTCAGCCATCGAAATGTAGGCTTGGATAGAATTAGCCTTCTAGTTGGATGCATATCACTCCTTATTTTTACTTCATCATTTTAGCATCTAGCTAATTTGGTCTTTGATTAGACCCTTGACCTTGTGGAGTCTCCTCTAGCTTGGTCATCATAGGTACTGTTGACCAAATTTGAATTCTATTCAAATGGGGTCAACCCCTATTAGTTTAAAATTTTGAATAAGGTTTCACATGTCCTATGGGGTCTCATGTTGTTCTATACATCTTACTTGGCCTTGTCCTAGTCCTTATCCAAGATCATCTCCCTTGAAATGGCCTAATCAACCAACGTCAAAGTTGGTCAACCTTGGTCAAATTTTTTAAAAGGTCCATTTTGTGTCCAATATGTCCTAACATGGTCTTTGAAATCTTTCAATGTGTTTACAAGTCATTAATTTTTTATTTGTTATGCCTCATGGGGAAAAAGTGTTATTTTATCATATTTTAGCTTAATTAATGACTCATATGTACTTTAAAGATGAAAAATTTGTCACCAAGGTGATTTTAAACGTGTAATAGGTTAGGATAATGTTATAAGTAGTCAAATGTTAGCTAATAAGTATTTATGTGCAAAAAGAGGGAGTTTTCCTTGATTTTAGGCCCTTTTGGGCACTTGTATAGACTTCTTGAGTTCACCATCATCCAAAAATGTGGGTGAAGTGCCTATTCACCTCCCAAAATCAATTTTAATTCTTTTTTTTCAAGTATCATGTAAAAAATTCCATCTACAACTTTTTTCCTTCCTTCTTGTCTTGACAAGCCAAGGAAGGCCATTTTTAAGCACTTGGTGTGGACCGTATAGTTTAAGTTGGGAGGAATTATATTATGGGTGGATATTAATATGATTTTAATAAAATTTAATATTAGGAAGTGTAATTTTTGTGGCTTCTCCATTATGAACCATTGTTAAGACTGTAGGCAACTTTTTAGGCATCTCCATCCAAAGGGGGTCTCCTTTTGAGCTAGTTTTAGAAGCTTTTGTTTTGATTTGATAGGTGAAGTGTTTACATTGTCTCTAAAGAAATTTATATAGGTTTTAAATTTTTATATTGATTTTAATATTCTCAAGTTCCTAAGAAATCCTCTTCTAGGCTTGTAGATGCTTTCAAACTGGTCCTTTCATACTTGTAGTTATCTTAGTCACTAGTAAGGAGATTTTTCATGTTGGATGGAGGAATGGGAGGTTGATTCAAGATTTTTAATCCATTAATATTCATTTTAGGGTGTTTTAACAATTTCTCAACTCATATAATGTCAAAACAAGGCCCAAATGTATAGTCCTTCCATGACTGTCAGCCCTCACAGTCAATAAACTTCATCTACAAAAGCCTACTAACATCACTAATAAAAGGTGGAGGGTTTTATATGGTACTTAATCTATTGATACTTATAAAATACTTTGGTTTGCATTTAGGATCTCAATGAAGTCATATAATTTCCCTTGTAAGGGAGTTTCATGACCTTTCTTCCTGCTACAACTAAAACACCACCTACAGGTGGCTAGGTAGAATGTTTGAATGCCTAAAAGGGAGTGGGAAATGATATTGACACCCATTTGAGGGATAAGTAACACTTAAATAAAGGATTGGAAAACCATTTATAGTGTTAATTGAGAAATGGGATCATGGAAGAATAAGTGAAAACTAAGGAGACTATATTTACGTCCTTTTGCTCCAAATGTGACCAAATAAAGGCCTTAGAGGTTTTGATAGGCATCTAAAATTAAAATTAAAAAGGGTTTTAAGTCATAATTTTTTTTTGAATGTATAATATAGATCAAGTAAAGGCTTTACCAAGTTTTTATAATAAATAATGAAAGGTGACCTAAGTTTGAGGGTTTTGAAAAGGCCCTAAAACACACTAAAACAGGGCAGTGAGGTCTACAAGAAGTTGATCAAAAGCAACCTTGCCTTTCATAGTGATGGTATTAGACTATTAAAAATAAGATGGAACATTTAAAAATGTTTCAAAGGAAATTATTGAGCTAATATGTCAAATAAAAAGTTGGTAGACCTTGTTAGACCCCTAAGCACTCTCTGCGGTCCGTACACAGGGCTGGAAAGTGAGACTGAGCTAGGCAGTGAGTTAGAAGGTTAAGGTTTGGACATTATATTAAGGTTTCAAGGGGAATAAGAGACAAAATTTGGTTATATTAATCCAAAACCTTAAATTATAATTAAATCATCATCAATGCTAGTCCCAAACATCACCAAAACACCTACACATGCCTGGGAAGACACACCTACAACCAACACACTAGACAATGACCTATTTGAGTGTCAAAGTGTTGTTTTATAACATAAAAGGTGAAAAATGGTGGCATAAATGACTCAAATATTCTTAAAATTATTTTTAATAGGACATCATGATAATGAAAGTTTCCCAATCAAGGCATAAAACACCTACAGGTAGAATAGACAATGGCATGAGAGAGGGATTATGCAAGCAGTGCCTTGAAGGTTAAAAGAAAGAGAAATTTATGAAAGGAAATGATGAGAGTTTAAATATAAAATAAAAATATTTAAAAACATAATTTTATACCTATTTGTATGCCTATAACCACCTATAAGCACAAACAGGGGTGTTTTTCAAGGGAAACATAGTCATACCCTGCCTACCCTACACAACCTACCTAAGGAAAGTATACCTTGGAAATGGTGTTATTTATGAGTCTAAATGTTTTATTTGAGGGATAATTATACCATGAAATAATATACAACACTTAAATTTTATGAACAAATAAGGTAGATACCCCCATGTCCTGTCTCAGAACAGGGGCAATTTTCCCATACAAAACACAGGCAGTTTGCGAGAAAAGGATGATTTGGTGAGAAAAGGATGTTATAGGTCTTAGATTAAGGTTTTTTAATCTATTAAAAATTAATATAATACATAAAACCTTTCTATAAGGTTTTAAGGCAAACATGGTACCCTATACAAGAAGGTTTATAGTCATCAGGGTAAGGCAAGGAATAGGCATGATTCCAAATGAAGGGTCATTTCAAGTTATAGCCTTTGGAAAGAATATAAATTTATTGGAAAATATTAAAATAGGTATATATGAAGTGTTGAAGCCATTAGGAGGTAGGGGAATTAATTATAAAGCTATATTCATTCCAGGTTGTAGGCAGACCTATTGATAAGGTCTAGACCTAGTTTTAAAGAGGTAGTCATTTTCATTTTTAGATATTGGTGTGCCTTTATAATTATTTAAATATGTAAATGGGGGTAAAATAGAGTTTTATGAGATTTAATATGGTATAAATAACTAGAAAATGCCATTTTTTGGCTTGAGACACACAAACCCTCACAAAATACATGAAAATGACTGGAATGGTCATCTTGGAATGCTCATATCTTTCATGGGCTTTTTCATGGGACTTGGAGATGATTAGATATTTTAGAGAAGATCCTTGAGAATACCTAAATGGAATTTTGAGAAGATTAATTTGTAAAACCCTTATAAACAAAGGTTAAGACCTGAATTCACTCAAAACCCTTGAAAACCCTACATAAGGACCCGATTGGAAAGATGAAGAAAATTAAGAATGAAGATGAGATGGAAATGCCATTAAACCTTTTGAAAATGTATATTACTCTCTTAGGAGCCCTCCAATCTCAATTTTTTGTACATACATGTATGGAAGAGGCCATAATAGGGTTATTTTTGACCTTTTTTGTGTGTTTTGTAGGAATGAAGAACTTCCAAGAGGCCAAATCAATTTTGGGGGAGAGTTTAGAAATTTTTATAATTCCTCATGGTAATTTTATTAGGATTATAATATCCTAAGTCTATTTTCCATCTCCTTCATTTCAGCCAGTCTAGTAGGCAGATAGTGGTCACTTTGGAGAAAATGGTGAATCTTTAATTAGAAGGCCTTTTAAGGCTTGTTTCTTGAAACTAATGATATGGAAACTTTGGAAACATGTAATTCATATTATTTTATGGATCATATTCCATAATTTAAGAGTTTTTAGGTACCAAATGTGAGAGGTATATGAAAAGGAATTATTTTGAGACTACCAAGGATGATTATGCATAGCCAGAATGATAAGGATGATTAGGGACCTCTTAAATGAATGAAAGAGATTATTAGTAACCCATATCACTTATAATAATCATCATACCTGATCAATTGTAGTGATAAGGTAATTTTGGAAGGCTAATCATGAGGGGTAGTTTTTTTATGTAAGAAAAGGAGTTTCTTGACCACTCTGTAAGTCTTGGATGATTAGAGATGACATTTGTATCCCTTGTTACTACATGTATCACCCCATATCTCTCTCACAAGCACAAATTAATAATCTTTTAATTTGTGACAAGTGCCTCTATGACTCTTGGACTCCCCTTCTCTCTCTCTTCTCACATCTTCTATAAATTGAGCCTTTTTGGCTATTGTATGGATCTCTCTACTTGGGTATGGTGAAGCCTTTCTAAAATTTTTCCTTGCAATAATAAAGACAAGTATTTTAACTCATTCAAATATTTCAATAGGTGTACACAATGGATGTTAGTCTTGTGCAAGTGTAAGTTTTGTTTACCCTCACATGTTACTCTCCTTAGTACCTTATGTGTTTGTAATCTTTCTTTTGCAAGTCAACAAGAAGTGTCAAAGTAGATTATAGGTGTAGTGAGTAGGCTACTCAATAAAGTGTCTAATAATTCATATTTTCTAGTTCTTCCTATCCTATCCTATCTCCAAGACCCCATGTTGAAGCATTGATGTGAAAGGGAAGATTTACATTAGATGAAGTGTATATGCAACCTGTCCTTAGTTCCAAGTGTATGATAAGGGTATGAGTAGAGCAAATATTTTGGTGTATCACCTCCTATAGACTAGGTTAACTTTCATGTTATCCCTATCCCTTTTAATTCCACCAAGTGTTATTAGTAGGATTGAGCTTTAGTGATGCATCAAGGGGGGATAGCCCCTAATCTAGAGATCCACCTCCTAATAGGGATACCCATAACACTGAGGTGGTTCCATTATCTCACTTGAACAAGGAGAGACTTGTCATCTCTTCATTGGGTTCAAGTTCAAGTGACAAGAGGTACCTCTATATTTTGGGCCATGAGAGCTCAGTTGTATCTAAAATTAGTAGCTTCCTACCATTGATCATTAAAGGCCTAGTGAATGTCAATACTTGGGACAATATGTTGACTAAAGGACTGATTCCAAGGCATGGTACCCTCTATTTCTTCAGCCACATTATTTTGAAGTGGGACCAAGGATTTATAAGTATTAGAAACATTAGGATCGTAGTTATTTTACCTATTATAGACATGCTGCCCTTGTCCTTGGTTTTGACCTTGGCCCTGACTTTGGTAGTTACCCTTATATGGTGTTCTATTTTCTTGAAAGTATTGCTACTAAGGTTGATATGAAATTTGATAAGGCCTGTTGAAATCTTGTTGCCTTTTGACATTTACTAGATCTTTCCCCAAGGATTGAAACATGATTTTGAGCTATTGAAAGTTGTTTAACTCTAGTGAATCACTAGATCCACTAGGGAATCACTAGATACACTAGTGGAAGATTTATCTTATTTTGTTGTAGGGATTTAAGAAATTGTTGATTTAGGAAGAATGACATACAATAGAGGGATAAAAATGGGAGGTGGTCTAATTTCAAGAAATAAGGGCATTGGTGGTCTGGATGTAAGCTTGCTAGCTTGAACCAAGCAATTTTATGCTTTGATGGCCACTTCATATGTAGCTAGAATTATATTTCCTCCCATAGATTAGATCATCACTGCTATGTCACTATTTAAAGCCTTTAAATAATATAGGAAGGCAAAGTTAGGGGTTGGTCTAACTGAGACTGGGATTCTATCCCAAGTTTTTTGGAACCTTGTGTTGAAGTCTTTCGTAACTTCATGAGGATCTCTACTAATGAAAGTTTGTTGCTTTGTAAGTGACAAATGATCACTTTTGTCCTCAAATATTTTACATAAGGCTTCCCCCAATTGGTCCCATGTTTGAATGGAATTGGTAGCAAGGCCTCTATACCAATTTAGGGAATTTAATTTAAAAGAAGTAGCTAATAATCTAATAGGTATATTTTCCTTAGTGACATTATGGATATTGAAAAAATTAGCTATGTCCATGAGGTTCTTAGAAGGTGTTGGAGCTTGGTCACCAACATAATAAGGAACACTTTTAAGGGATATAACTTAGATAGGATCATATTGGACAAGGTTTAGAAGACTTTGGCCATTAAAATCCACAAAAGATCTAGGGGCTGCCATGGCTATGTAAGGGTTTAATAAAGGTCTTATTGTAGGGGTAGGCCTTGAAAATGACCTAGGAGCAAAGGTTCCATGATATGGATGTGTATTGATAAACCTTAATCTTTATGCTGAATTTAAAGGTAGTTCAAAAAATTCAAAGGGAATACCTCTTGAAGCTAACATTGTTGTCACCTTTGGCATGAGATGAAGCTACTATTCTGCACCAAAGTGTTGATTCTTCTTTTTGGAGTTGTCAGATGCTATTTCTTTGGAGATTAAATGCTAATTTTTTTATCAAACCAACATCAACTTTGATTAATCTTCCTTTTGAAGTGTGTCCCATCGAGTGTGGTAGAAACTATTGTAGGCTTAATTTTCACCCTTGGAGGGGGTTATTTAGTCCCTTTACAATTAAGCTACACAATGGGAACAACCCCAAGCTATGGGTATCCTATGATGGGATTAGACCTCCAGATAAGGCTGAATTCCTCTTGATGTTTACCTAAACTAATGCTTCACAGGGAAAAGGATTAGAAAGAGAATAAGGGCTCTTAAGAAGACTAAAATGGTGATGCACCAAAGTTAAATGGACACTCATATAAGCTTGAACACACATTGGATCAACAAAAGACAACTATGGCTTACTCAATCTCACAATCTCATAAATATTTCATAGAAGAAGTTGCAAGTAGAACACTAATCTAGACCTATAAGTTAGGTTGAAAATGCCTTCAAAGAGGTAAGTAGAAGGATAATAAACTAGGAAGAATATCCCTCACAAATTCACCATACAAAAACATACTAAGTAATAATTAAAGATAAGAGATAGGCAAAGAGTTGATCCTATTACTTCAAAAAGTAGTTCTTACAATATTTTGATAGGGTTTAACCATATCAAATGAGCACACTTTTGTAAGAGTCTCAATGAGTATCCTTGTCTCATAAATAATTCTAAATTCTAAGAGTTGAGAACCCCTTCAATGGAAATGAGACCAAGATATATAGGATAAGAGAGAGAGAAATAAAGGATGTGGGAGAACGCCATAAAAAAACACTTGATACTGGGTCACTAATTAAACCTTAGCAACCACCTTTTTGATCAATCAGGACACTACCCATGGCTTGTTGAGTGAGAAAGTACCCAAATATTTTGAAGATACATTGAATGCTCCTAGCTATAGTTCCCAACACTAGACCTTTTCTTTGATCTTTCACGCCATCTCTTGCTCGAGAACAAAACATCATGCTCATGGATCTGATTAGATCATGGCTTTATGCTTTTTAGGTGGCTTCTTGTCAAGACTATGGCAATGCTGAAGGATGAAGACCCTTTTCATTAATCACATCTCTTCTTTATTTTTATATTTGGATTATAGGTCCATCCTATAGATACAAAACCAATATAAGATTATTGGTTTTCCTATAGCCTTTATATTAATGCAAACCTATAGACTATAAATCCCTTTTTATGGATCATAATAGGTCTAAATAGACCCATTCTATCTTTGTAGGGACCTAGAGTTCATATATGCATAGATTCTTCTTTGAAAAGGTGACCAAAATTATAGAAATAACCCTACTCGATACAATTTTATGAACTAGAGGTATATATTTAGCTCCAATGGTGGTCCCTTTATGTGTCTTATGTCTTATTTCATCAGTGTGTCCTTTTAATGGAATTAGATCGATCTTCAATGGTGACCAATAAATCTTGTAAGACCTATTTGATTCTGGTCAAAAATGGTCCCTAAACTTATGTCAAAATTCTTGGTCTCTCCTTTGTTCTAATTGGCTATCGATATCTGACTTGGCTTATTGATGTATTTGACCTTTATTCACTCCATTGATCTTGATCTATATGATCAAGTGCCAACCATTGATCTTGTCATTGACTTGTCAACTTTGTCCAAGCTTACACCATGTGTCAAATGTGTGTTTGATTTCAAGATCCATTGTTAGTTTTCCAGCTTACGTGCTTATGCCATGTGTTGATCTGTCAAACTATCTAACCCTTTAAACTTTGCTCACATAGTTGGATCAGGATGTATGATGCAACATGGATTGTTAGATCAACTCAGACCCACTATTTGAAATCTAATGGCTACTTCATGATCTTAAAATTAATGTCTTCACTCCCATTATATGATGTTCACATGACTATAATTAACATTTATGCGATTATCAAATTTAAGCTCAAAATGATTTGTTTTGCTTGAGATTAAACTTGATGTTAGTATGCATGTCTTATGTTTCAAGTCCATCTTTGAATATTTATATCTTAAGTTGAAAAGATCATGCAAGCATGAAAAATTTAGAGGATGATCCTAGCATGTAGATCTATAATTGCACATGATCCACTAGTCACATGAGGCTTTTGAGTGAAGATATTAAATGCATAAGTTGGATGGTCTATTTTCTCATGCATGATGTCTTGGTGATGGTCTAGTAAAAAATGGTTAAGTATGGAAACTTGGCAAATTCTATCTGAGGAACCAACTTTGAACATGAATAAATTTTGTCATGCTTAGATGCATAGCCTGAAAATTAGTGTGTAGTAACTAGGGAATAATTTGAACAAACATATGACCATTTTATCTTGATACTTACACATGTGCAAGATATAGAATTATCAAACTGCCTACTCGACTCAATTTGAACTCCTTTACAAAATGGATAAGTATGGAAACTTAACAAATTTTATATGAGAGGTCAACTTTGAGTTTTCATATATTCTATTGTGCTTAGTTGGATGAATTGAAACTTGGCACATATGTTCTTGGGGCTAATATGAAAAAAACCCATATGACCATTTCTTCTTGACTCATCCACATGTGGTAATGATGGTATCAACAAACTGCCTACTCAAAATTTTTTCGACTAGACCCAAGATGTCTAGATGAACACAATGAAGGACGATATGCATGCTATGCACTCCCATACTCATTTCAAACACTCTTGATATCCCATAGGGTCTCTGCAATACTTTAGACTTGTCCCTTAGAAATTGCCATCTTACACTTTAAGTGAACTTAAAGTGTTTCAAAATATTTATTGGTAAAATGAGATCCTTGAACCACTCATTCCATCCATAACTTCTATCTATCTGCTCATCCATTAGTAACATGATCCATCTCATCACAAGCTTGGTATGTGGAAAAAAAATGACCAATAATCTACCCAAGATCATGTTATAATTTGTATCTTTATTAACTATAAAAAATTCAATCAACATAGTTTTTTTGGCTTAGGATAATGGGAAGCATGATGGTTCATATGGAGGTGGACTTGACGCTGTCATAACCTTGCATGATATTTATTTTTGTGGAATAATTAGTTTCTCCATAACCTAGTTTTTAGATAAATGAAAAGGGGAATATATTGATAGTTTTCATGCCATCTAACATTTATATTTTCAAATAATTGTTATAGATACATAGTTTTAGATATAAGGTTGTATGCCCCATCTTGGCCATCCTGACATCTAGGGGGAGACTCTAAAGGTCAAAGAGACAACTAATGTCCCTTGAATTTTGATTTGGTGAAAACATGTCAAGATCAATATGGTTTATCTCAACTTGTAGTGGAGGTGTGACACTAACTAGGTGGCCTAATACTAAGTCATCAAACAATGTTTAGTGGTGAGTGGGATAATTATTAAGTGATTCCATACATGAGATATGAGAAAATATCTTAGTGAGATTACCCACCAGGTCATAGTTTCCCATGAGCCTAGGGTTATTGTAGACTTTTCACTCAATTTTTTTTGGAGTGAAAGGGGTTGTGGGATGTTAATTTATCATATAGGTAAAAGCATCAACATCCTCCTTAATATATATCTTGATAACACATATCATACACATCTTATCCTAAGGCCTTAATTGAGGGGTCACATTAAAGAAAGTAGTGTCACATATGGGAGCATCAACATCATGAGTGTTAACTAAGTGAGTTTGGGTTGTTTGGGTGGATTAGATAGGTGGTTTAGTATAAAAATGGTTATTAGATATGTGAAATTAGTGTCTTAGAAAAAGGTTTTGATAGATATGTAAATTTTAGTTCTAGGGGGCCACAAGACCTATTGAAGGAGCACGAGGGTTTGCATTAATGTTCCCCTAAAACATGTTTATAAAAGTTTAGAAATGGTTTTTATGGAGTATTTGAATGAAATTATTATAATCTATACATATAGGAGTGCCATGGACAATGAACTATGAAATAATTAATAGAGATTAGGATCATAGTCCCTAGGCCTTTGGTTTTGGCTATGTTGCTTGAATCGTTGTTGGTAATGATTTTGAAAGAAGTGTTTGTTTTGATCAACATTTTAGGGTCATAATTGGACTTGATTTTGGTTCATGTTTTACCATTGATTATTATGAGGTGTAGGGTAGTTTAATTACACCACATGAAATACAGGTAAAGGGTTTTGGTTTCTCACATCAATATTAGTATTATTTCCATTATTATTGTTATCCATGGGTGGAGCTTAGTTGTTTATTTTACATCCAAATTCTCTCACTAAAATCATTTACCTAATTATCTGTGGATTATTATAGTAGTTAAATTGATTTTTTACTTAACTAAATTATAAGTCATATGCTGCTATGGGATAGATGTATGTTACTTAGATTTTATGAGTTCATTATTTTTATATGACTAATTATAAATTTTGTACATAATTATTATGTTACATTTGTTGTTAATAACATTGTTTTATGATTTATATCATGATGCATTTGACTAACTACCTTCTTGTTGTTAGGTTGTGGAGCTAAAAGCTTCACCAAGATGCAAACAAGAGGAGCTACGGAGGTTACGGAGGTTGCGGAGAGTTGCAGGGCAATCGACATAGGTCTGATCAACTGACGTCAGTCAGATTGTAATGACCCCTTCTCGAATCTGATCTCATAATGACCGTTGGCCTATTCCTGGAAATCCGTAGGCTATTCGGAAGGTGCAAATGAGGGTTTCCTATTTTTTAGGATGTCTTTGTTCGAAGTTTTGATGGCAAATTCTTTCTGGGTTTTACGAGAGCTTCGCGGAGGTATGTCTGTTTCAATTTTCTGAGCATTTCTAGGAATTTACTATTTTTAGTAAATTCTATTTTTGGCAGCTAGCAGGATTGCCACAAGGAGTTAACTTTCCTTTTTAAGTTGACTCATTCAGTTTTGGGTTTCAGAATTTGGTCTTGGTGGAATAAGTGAATTTCACTTAAAAAAATAATAATAACGTTATATTTTAACGTTGACCTTGGCCTAGACAAAATAACTTAATGTTGTTTTAAAAGAGGGACTTGAAGGGGGGCGCCATCATGACATGGAAAGGGGGCGCCACTTTTTGGGATAAGCTTCAAGGGAAAGCCAATTGAAGCCTATAAAAGAAGGCATTGGGTTATCATTTCTTCATCTTGGTTTTAATGCATTGTTATGCTGCAGCTTTGGCTCTAGAACTGCTTCAGGGAATGAAGGCCTCCTAGCAAGGGCATCTCTTCATGCTTGCAAGACAACATCTAGTGGTGAATTAGTCATTGATATTTGTATTTGCTTAAGTATTGCTTTCCGTTATTTCATTGTCAGTTCCTTTGGTATTATTAGAGTTTCAGATATTGTATTCTGTATAAGACAGACCTAGGTTTTCATTCATAAATCAAAAAATACAAAAAAAACAGTTCTGGGTATCATCTCATTGTCTTGGTTAGGCCTAGGCGCCCCTTTTCTCATATTTTCAGAATTTTTAAAGCTTGCAATTATTTCCTAGAACAAATCACCCCATTCAGCTAGGACGCCCCTTGGGGTTTGCATGGGAATCCGTGTATTAATTATTGGATGCAGATTGGATCAGATCTTGGGTGCTAGCTTGGGCGCCATCTTAAAGAAGAGACTTTGCAATAGAAATCAGGAAGATTGAGCAAATTTTGTGTGAGTTATGAACATCTGAAGAAATTAATAGGTGGCTGGTTTTTCTTCCTTCTAAGAGCAAATTCTTCTTATTTTTGTAAGCTGACAGTAGTACTGGCAGCCCTTCTCTATTTGTTCAAAGCTGATTTCAAAAGTTCAATTTTCCTTTAGAATATTGTAATAGTTTACAGCTCCACCTTATGGTAGCTACTTTCCCTATTGGGTTAGCAAGCACATTCTAGGTGTAGAGCATCCGCCCTATGGTAGCTACTTTCCCTTCTGGGTTAGCAAGCATATGCTGGGTGTGGAGTAGTTTCCTTTTCAGTATTTCCATTAAAGCATTGTTATTAAGCTCACTCCGTCATATGGTAGCCCCTTATTCCTCCTTAGATTGGGTAACACATACTTGACGTAGAGTTCCTTTGTTAAGTAATTTACTCCATCTTATGGTCGCCCCTACTCCGCCTTGGACTGGGTAGCACATACTAGACGTTGAGTTCCATTTCTTGCATTCTAGTGGCAAAGTTATTTCAGTTTATTTGAGATTAACTTTTAATCTTGACGGAACTTGCTTGTGATGTTGTAATCCAAAATCTTAAAAAATCAAAAAATTGGTTTGGAATATTTTAGTGGTATCAGAGCCACGTATCCTGCCATCCTATGGACAAACCATCTATGAGTGACCGCGAAAAGAGATATATTGCAAGAGAAGATAAGAAAATTGCAAAACAGTTCCAGTGTATCAAGTTCCCAAAGGTCAGACTGCTTCAGAGTTCTTGAGGGCTCATTGGGAGTCTTCTCAAGAAACAAATATGGCAGAAGGTGAGAGATTAGTAGGGGGTAACGAGAGGTTTACCAATCCTAGAAATGATAGTGGGAAGGGTAGAGAAAGATCACTAAGTCTTGAAAAGAGATTTGAAAAGAAAATGGATGCCTTAATGGATATGGTATCCCTCATGTTGGGAAAAGTGGGTCAGAACCCAACTCTCCAGAACAATTCAGGATATAGATGAGAGCCTAGTGCCTCTAATCAATTTGATGGAAGTGTTGCTCAACCTATTTCAAACAACACTTACATTTCATCAAGGCCCTTCAAACCCACCTTCTTAGCACCAGTAAATACCCCACCTGATCCAGAAGAGAATTCTTCTTTTGTGGAACAATTGAGACGTGGCCATGCGAAGTATGACTCTCTGCCTGATGACATCAAAATGGACATGTCCTATAATGAGTTTATTGATCATAAGAGGAAGAGTAAGGGGAAAGGGAGAAAGTATGACCAAAGAAGAACTCTAGCACAAGGAGACTTGAATCAAGCTATCAACAAGATAATGCTTTCTCACTTTGATGGAAGTGATAATAGCTCTGCTCGAGCCTGGATTCAGAAACTTGACAACTATTTGGCTCTTAGGCCAATGGCTGAAGAAGATGCAATTAAATTCGCTATGCTACACCTAGATGAGGTGGCGCATGAGTGGTGGTACCATGGCCTAGTCACTTTGGGCCATGGATCAATCACTAGCTACGATGAATTCACCAATAGACTCATTGAGAGGTTCGAGAAGAAGGACCCAGAAGTGCATTTTAGGGAGTTGGCACAGTTGAAGCAGTATGGCACTATTGATGCCTACATAGCTGAGTTTCAAAGACTTTCAGTTATGGTCATGGGAATCACTGAGAGAAGATTAGTGATCTTATTCAGCGAAGGTTTGATGGAGCCACTCAAGGGATGGATCAAAGCTTTTGATCCACCGTCCTTACAAGAAGCAATGAAAAAAGCTAGGAACATGGAGTGGGCTGCTCCCAAAACTAAGTTCCATCCCAAACCATCCTTCCACAAGAAGGATAGAGGGAGAAGGTTTCAACAAAAGCCTTTCCAAAAGGAGTTTAACCAGCAGAAACCTCTTGGCAAAAGATTGGATCCGAAAACTATCAATGAACTCCGAAGAAAGGGGCTATGTTTTCGATGTAAAGATAAATGGTCTCCAGACCATGTTTTCCCAAAAGGAGTCAAATTCCACCAGATTGAATATTACTCCGCTGGTGAGAGTAATTCTGATTTTTCAGACCAGCAATCTGATTCCGAAGAGAGTGAAGTTGAAAGAGTCCCTGAAGAGTTCGAAAGCGAAAAAGAAAGTGGTGGTACGTTGGCTCAACTTTCAAGCTTCCAAAAGAATGAGTCTTTCAAAATACGTGGGACGATCAAAGGGCAGCGTATAGTTTCTCTAATTGATACTGGAGCAACCCATAACTTCATTGATGAAGCTGTGGTGGCAAAGAAGGAGTTGCAAACATAAGATTTTGAAGGGTTCAAAGTTATGGTGGCGGATGGATTCCACATTTCTTGTACCAAAAGGGTTCCCAACTTGTCAATGCAATTGGGCAATTATGAAGTCAAAGATGACTTCTATGTGGTGACTATTGGAGATACGGATGCTGTCCTTGGCATTCAATGGCTGCGATCTCTTGGAGACATCTCTTTAAATCTGCAAACCATGGAACTCAGGTTTCAATCCGATGGAAAGAAGGTGGTGTTGAGAGGGATGTCAAATGGTGGCCCTCGAATTGTATCATTCAAAAGGATGGCAAGATTGATATGACATGACCAAGTGGATTGGGCCGCAGAATTCATGGTTCTTCCGACTAGTCCTGTTGAAACCAAAATAGAGCATCCTCCTGATATTCAATCTTTACTCACCAAGAAGAGTAAAGTGTTTGCTGATTTACCTCCCGAACCACCTCCTGATAGAGGATTAGAACACATCATTGAGCTCAAAGAGGGAGCAAAACCGGTGATCATAACTCCATACCGGTATCCGAAGAGGCAAAAGGACAAGATCGAGAAGAATATTCAAGAACTCTTGAAGATGGGTTTCATACGCCCAAGCAAGAGCCCCTTTGCTTCTACAGTGGTTCTTATGAAGAAGAAGGATGGTACCATGCGCATGTGTGTGGATTATCGTGCTTTGAATCAAAGCACCATCAAAAGCAGATATCCCATACCCAGGATAGATGAGCTCATTGATGAGCTACATGGTGCCAAATTCTTTTCAAAAATTGATCTGAGATCGGGTTACCATCAGATTTGAATGAGGGGATCGAATGTTGAGAAGACAGCCTTTAGATGCCACTATGGCCATTTCAAATTTTTAGTCATGCCATTTGGATTGACTAACGCCCCGGCTACCTTTCAGTCTTGCATGAATCGTATTTTTTAGAATCATTTAAGGAGGTTTGTGTTAGTATTTTTTGATGACATTCTGATTTACAGCAAGACTTGGGGAGATCATCTTAAGCATTTGGAGGAAGTGCTTAGTATTATGGAATCTTAGAGTTTGTTTGCAAAAGCTTCCAAATGTGAATTTGGGATGACAGAGTTACTATTCCTTGGCCACATAATCAGTGCTGAGGGAGTGAAGGTGGACCCAGAGAAGATCAAGGCAGTAGTTGATTGGCCACCTCCTGAGAACTTAACTCAGTTGAAAGGTTTTTTGGGCCTTTGTGGGTTTTATCGGAGATTCATAAAGGGGTATTCACAGAATGCTGCTCCCCTTACCGATCTCACCAAAAAGGGAGCCTTTGTTTGGTCAGAAAAGGCTCAAATTGTTTTTGACAAATTCAAGAAGATTATGAGTTCATGCCCAATTTTGGCAATACCGGATTTCTCCAAGCCATTCGAGCTGCAATGTGATGCATCAGGTGAAGGAGTGGGGGCTATCCTGATGCAAGACAAACACCCTATCGTGTTTGAGAGCAAAAAATTACGATTAGTTGAAAGAACATATTCAATCTATGACAAAGAAATGCTTGTTATTATGCATGCATTAGCCAAGTTCAGACAATACTTGGTGGGGAATAAGTTCGTGGTTAAGACTGACCACAATAGCCTCAAGCATTTCATGCATCAAAAGGATCTAAATGAGAGGCAACAGAAATGGGTGAGTAAGCTTCAAGCTTATGACTTTGATATTGAATATGTCAAAGGAAAAAATAATATAGTGGCCGATGCTCTCTCCAGGAGACCTCACCTTAGCTCATTGAGTGAGCTTACTTCAGATTGGAGAGACATTTTGCTTGCTGATTATGCTAAAAATTAGTTTGCAACCAGCATTCTTGAGGGTACTTTTCATGATGAAAGGTACAAGGTGGTTGAGGGATTATTACATTATAAGGGGAGAATCTTTCTGGTGGCTGATTCTAAGTTGAAGAAGAAAATTCTTTTGACTTTCCATGACATTCCAGTTGCTAGCCACCAAGGTTTTTTCAAAACATATCGACAGATCTGAGAAAGGTTTTCTTGGAAGGGATTGAAAGGAGAGATACAACGCTACATTCAGGAGTGTCCTGTTTGTCAAGTGAATTAAAATGAGCACACTTTACCAGCTGGTTTACTACAACCACTCCCTATTCCCAATCAAAAATGGGAAAGTATTTCGATGGAATTCATCACAGGGTTACCCAAAGCCCAAGGGAAATATTGCATCTATATAGTGGTGGATCGGTTAACCAAATTTTCTCACTTCTTCGCCATCACCAACACTTTTTCTGCAGCCCAAGTTGCAGATCTCTTTTTTGAGAAGTGTTTAAGCTGCATGGATTGCCAAAGAACATCATAAGTGATAGGGACAACAAGTTCCTAAGTAAGTTTTGGCAAGAAGTCTTCAGAATGAGTGGCACTGTGCTCACCCTAAGTACTAGCTACCATCCCCAAACTGATGGACAATCTGAAGTGGTGAACAAGTGGCTGGAAGGCTACTTGAGAAATTATGTGTCAGAACAACAGAGAACCTGTGTCAAGTGGCTGCATATTGATTTAGTGTTTGGTGATAGCAAGGCACCCCTAGCCAAGGATTTGTTGCAGAATAGCCAGGATATAATGAAGTCCTTGAAGGATAATTTGTAGATTGCACAAAATTAGCAAAAGTTGTATGCGGATCAAAAACATGTTGAGCGTTCCTTCGTGGTTGGAGATATGGTATATCTGAGATTACAACCATATAGACAATCTACTCTCAAGAAGAGTGGAGCTGAGAAGCTCAAACCTCGCTTCTATGGGCCCTTTAGGGTCATCAGAAAAGTTGGAGCTATAGCTTATGAATTAGAGCTACCTTCTGATAGCAGAGTGCACAACGTCTTCTATGTGTCTCGCCTCAAGAAGGCACTAGGACATAATGTGATTACTTCATCACAGCTACCACCTTTGGATGAAGAGGGACAGTTGGCACTAATTCTAGAAGAGATACTTGATGTTCGAGAACGTTCTTTGAGGAAAAGAACCATCAAAGAGTACCTAGTTAAGTGGAAGGACCTACCTATAGAGGATGCAACTTGGGAAAATGATGAGATCTTGCATCATCCTAGTTTACAATTGCTTGAGGACAAGCAATTTTGGGAAGGGCAGACTGTAATGACCCCTTCTCGAATCTGATCTCATAATGACCGTTGGCCTATTCCTGGAAATCCATAGGCTATTCAAAAGGTGCAAATGAGGGTTTCCTATTTTTTAGGATGTCTTTGTTCGAAGTTTTGATGGCAAATTCTTTCTGGGTTTTACGAGAGCTTCACGGAGGTATGTCTGTTTCAGTTTTCTGAGCATTTCCAGGAATTTACTATTTTTAGTAAATTCTATTTTTGGCAGTTAGCAGGATTGTCACAAGGAGTTAACTTTCCTTTTTAAGTTGACTCATTCAGTTTTGGGTTTCAGAATTCGGTCTTGGTGGAATAAGTGAATTTCACTTAAAAAAATAATAATAACGTTATATTTTAACGTTGACCTTGGCCTAGACAAAATAACTTAATGTTGTTTTAAAAGAGGGACTTGAAGGGGGGCGCCATCATGACATGGAAAGGGGGCACCACTTTTTGGGATAAGCTTCAAGGGAAAGCCAATTGAAGCCTATAAAAGAAGGCATTGGGTTATCATTTCTTCATCTTGGTTTTAATGCATTATTATGCTGTAGCTTTGGCTCTGGAACTGCTTCGGAGAATGAAGGCCTCCTAGCAAGGGCATCTCTTCATGCTTGCAAGACAACATCTAGTGGTGAATTAGTCATTGATATTTGTATTTGCTTAAGTATTGCTTTTCGTTATTTCATTGTCAGTTCCTTTGGTATTATTAGAGTTTCAGATATTGTATTCTGTATAAGACAGACCTAGGTTTTCATTCATAAATCAAAAAATATAAAAAAAATAGTTCTGGGTATCATCTCATTGTCTTGGTTAGGCCTAGGCGCCCCTTTTCTCATATTTTCAGAATTTTTAAAGCTTGCAATTATTTCCTAGAACAAATCACCCCATTCAGCTAGGATGCCCCTTGGGGTTTGCATGGGAATCTGTGTATTAATTATTAGATGCAGATTGGATCAGATCTTGGGTGCTAGCTTGGGCGCCATCTTAAAGAAGAGACTTTGCAACAGAAATCAGGAAGATTGAGCAAATTTTGTGTGAGTTATGAACATCTGAAGAAATTAATAGGTGGCTGGTTTTTCTTCCTTCTAAGAGCAAATTCTTCTTATTTTTGTAAGCTGACAGTAGTACTGGCAGCCCTTCTCTATTTGTTCAAAGCTGATTTCAAAAGTTCAATTTTCCTTTAGAATATTGTAATAGTTTACAGCTCCGTCTTATGGTAGCTACTTTCCCTATTGGGTTAGCAAGCACATTCTAGGTGTAGAGAATCCGCCCTATGGTAGCTACTTTCCCTTCTGGGTTAGCAAGCACATGCTGGGTGTGGAGTAGTTTCCTTTTCAGTATTTCCATTAAAGCATTGTTATTAAGCTCACTTCGTCATATGGTAGCCCCTTATTCCTCCTTGGATTGGGTAGCACATACTTGACATAGAGTTCCTTTGTTAAGTAATTTACTCTGTCTTATGGTCGCTCCTACTCTGCCTTGGACTGGGTAGCACATACTGGACGTTGAGTTCCATTTCTTGCATTCTAGTGGCAAAGTTATTTCAGTTTATTTGAGATTAACTTTTAATCTTGACGGAACTTGCTTGTGATGTTGTAATCCAAAATCTTAAAAAATCAAAAAATTGGTTCGGAATATTTCACAGATAGTAGTGAAGAATCAACTGACGTCAGTTACCAGTCAGCCGACATCGGTCAGGGAGGTGCCGACGTCGACAGCCTGTACGTGAACATGCAGTTTGCATGTTGATTTTGGAGAGTCTATTTTTTGGACTGTTAGTTTGCATATTAAAGGCTAGTTGTAGTTTTGAGTTGCGTGTCTAATTATTATAATTAAGATAGTCTAATTATTGTAAGCATGAGATCTATATATGGACTCATGGCCTGTATTGTAAACTAGAGTGCTAGAGAGTAAGAGAGCAAATAGGCTCCCTCTGAGAGAGGAGAGCAATGGTGTGTTTTTCTTAGTGCCATAGTACCAAGAGTGGGTGCTGGTTTAGAGAATCAGAAGGGTTCTTCATATTTGTATGATCTAGGTTAGCAAGTGAGCATGGCTTCTTTTAGAGATCTACAATGGTGAGTAAGGTTTAGTGATTTGCAGGTAGCAGCAGAGAGCGGGAGATCTACTTGGAGTACGGTTGTGTGCTTGGTGTACTGGCAGCGTGTTACTAACTGGTTGGAGAGGTGAATATCAATTCTATATTGGAGTTGATTGTTGGGACCGAGAGAGAGAGGGAAGAAGGTCTTGAGGTGTGGCGAGCCTTTGAAGTGGAAGAAGAAGTGGCATCTTCTTTATTGTATATTTTTCTGAGTGATTATTAATACAATTGTGTATTGTCTCTCATATTCTTGTGTTGTTTCATATTTTTAGTTACTTATTGATTCTAATTAAATTTCGTGTTTAGTTGCTAATACAAGAAGTAATCATATGTGCTCTATTGGTGGAGCAAGATTCTGACAAGTGGTATCAAAGCCTGGTTGTAGGTTCAAGAGCTGATACCATCAAGTGGTATCAGAGCTTTTGGTTGGGTTGACTAACAGTGGTTTCAGATCTGGTAGTGTTTTTGATTACAAGTCACTCTCAGGGGTTTCAGATTGAGTAAGAGTATAGCAATGGCAGAAGAAAGTAAGCTACGAATGGAGAAACTAAATAGCACAAATGGTCTGATTGATGAAAAGAAAGAGCAGGGAAAAGGAGATTGTTGGTTGGTAGAAGATCAGCGTGTAGAAGCAGATGTTTTAGGTGATGTTGCACAAGTTGCTCTGGATAAAGTAGAATTTTTGTTTACAGATTTTTTGCCTCTTTCCATGCAACCCAAAATAGAGCATCTTTTCATGGGTATGTCTTTGGAGACTTTGGAGAGATTTATTTAGGGGTTGGTGAGCCTTGTCAGATTATTGGCAAAGAGGAAGTGAAGCTAAAATTGCAGATGCATAACACACAGGTGTTGAAGGAGGTCATGCAAGTACCAGTCTTGGAGATGAGTCTAATTTCTTCAAGAAATTTGGGTGATGAGAGATGCACTGTAACTCTCACAGCAGATACACTTGAATTAGATGGTGGTAAGAAAGTAGGTATCCTTTATCTATCTACTTATATTACTGATTCACCTTCTATTGTAGAGATGTGGCTTTGTAGGCTTGGTCACATATGTAGGAGGGGAATGCAAGTTCTTAAGCGAAAGATAGATATTTTTGACAAGCTAAAAAATTGGAAAGCCTTGGTGTTCATGGAGGAGATGACAGACATAGATCAGTTGAGTGGACTGAATAATTTTGAGCAGGGCAATTTAAACAGGGTTTTGATCCATGGAGAGCTCGCGGGTAAAAAGTTATCACTCACAGGCGAACACAGGTACCGGCATCGGTCATACAGTAACCGACGTCGGCAACAAGAAGACCAATGTCGGTCATGAAGGAACCGACGTCGGCAGAAGGGATACCGGCATCGGCCAGGGAGACGAGGTCGACAGTCAGGGTCAGTGCAGGGAACCGACATCGATCGGGAGTAAACTGGGAGATGGTTGAGATCGGTCACTGGGACGGATGGTGGGTGGACAGCAAGCTATCAACAAGTCTCAAACGCCCATATGGAGGTCAGAAAGGGTAAGTGAACCTCATATTCATTGTTCACCTTCTTTATATTGCTTATTGATGGTCAAGAACCAGGAAGACGTGAAGAGGCAATGCAGGTAAAATCTAGATACAGTGGGAGCTTGGCATGGATGAGAAGTGTGAGTCCTTGGAGAAGAACTAAACAGGTATTTGTTGGTGGAGTTGTCAACTGGAAGAAAGCACTGAGAGATGGATGGATTCCCAAGTTAAAAAAGAGAGTGGATGGATATGTGAGATGGAAGGCCAAGGTATATGGTCTTGAGATAGCTGCAGGCAGTGGTACAAATTTGACAGGTGGATGATGAAGCATGGCTTTTGTCAATGTCAGTGTCACCACTGTGGTTTTCTTTACCAGGTGGATAATGATTGCAACAATATTCTGTTACTGTATGTGGGTGATTTGCTAGCAAGTTTGTACATACAGGGATTTACTGAGCTAAGGGTAAGGTTAGTTCAGAGGTATGTCATGGAAAATTTGGGAGCAGCAAAATTCTTTGGCATAAGAGACATGGAGATTTTGTCTCTAGTGGGAGCTGGTGTGAAGACGGTGTTGGCGGGGTTCATGATGCAGAATCAGAAAGTACACCAAGGGCTGGACAGTTTAAGCTTAGCTTAGAACAGAGTTCAAAATCACATGAGGTCTAGTGTAGACCTGAGTTTTTCCAAGCAGTGGGAGCTGTCAGAAAGTATGGAGCCAATTCGGGGAAGGAGTACTAGAGGGCAGTTCAGTAGATTCTCAGGTATTTGAGAGGGACTAGCAACAGGGATTCTTGTTATGTAGGGTCAAGGTCTTCACTACATGGATATGTAGGTTCGGATGTGGCAGGTTACTTGAATGACAGGTGTAGCATCACAGGTTGTGTGGTGGTTGGTCTTCAGGATTGATCTTGAAGAGGGATACAAGCCAGGGAATAATTTAGATGGTGTACAGGTACAGATACAGGTGTAGCTATTTATCTCCAAGTGGGAGATTGTTAGGTTGTGGAGCTAAAAGCTTCACCAAGATGCAATCAGGAGGAGCTACGAAGGTTACGGAGGTTGCGGAGAGTTGCAAAATGAGTTGCAAGGCAACTGACGTCGGTCAGATAGCAGTGAAGAAACAACCGACGTCGGTTACCAATCGGCTGACATCGGTCAGGGAGGTGCCGACATTGGCAGCCTGTACGTGAACATGCAGTTTGCATGTTGATTTTGGAGAGTCTATTTTTTGGACTGTTAGTGTGCATGTTAAAGGCTAGTTGTAGTTTTGAGTTGCGTGTCTAATTATTGTAATTAAGATAGTCTAATTATTGTAAGCATGAGATCTATATATGGACTCATGGGCTATATTGTAAACTAGAGTGCTAGAGAGTAAGAGAGCAAATAAGCTCCCTCTGAGAGAGGAGAGCAATGGTGTGTTCCTCTTAGTGCCACAGTACCAAGAGTGGGTGCTAGTTTGGAGAATCAGAAGGGTTCTTCGTATTTGTATGATCTTGGTCAGCAGGTGAGCATGGTTTCTTTTGGAGATCTACAATGGTGAGTAAGGTCTAGTGATTTGCAGGTAGCAGCAGAGAGTGGGAGATCTACTTGGAGTACGGTTGTGTGCTTGGTGTACTGGCAGTGTGTTACTGACTGGTTGGAGAGGTGAACACCAATTCTGTATTGGAATTGATTGTTGGGACTGAGAGAGAGAGGGAAGAAGGTCTTGAGGTGTGGCGAGCCTTTGAGGTGGAAGAAGAAGTGGCATCTTCTTTATTGTATATTTTTCTGAGTGATTATTAATACAATTGTGTATTGTCTCTCATATTCCTGTGTTGTTTCATATTTCTAATTACTTATTGATTCTGGTTAAATTCTATGTTTAGTTGCTAATACAAGAATTAATCATATGTGCTCTATTGGTGGAGCAAGATCCTGACACTTGTCATGAGATGGATGCAGGAGAGTTCATCCCTCAAAGCATGACAAAGGGAGAGCATCATGAGAGAGGGTGACATAGATGGAGATAGTGAAAGATGATAGAGGGAATTGATAAGACCCATACACACACCACTTTAGGTTTTTAAATGTTATATGCATTGTGTGTTTGGTTTGATAAAGTTAGTACATTTTGAAAGTGAATTACATTAGATATTAGAACTTGCATGTTTTAATGTTAGTACATATATATGGGATAAATCTTATAAGAGTTTACCTTTTGTGTATTATACACAGACTTAGTGTTTAAGTTGTAGAATGATTATATAAGGTTGCTTTACTCATGTTTATGTATGATTACGGGAACATAAATCTAAAAAAAAGATATCTAATTACTATTTTATGTATACTAGAAAGACGTCTTTAAAACATTTTAAAATGTTAAGCTTGGTATTATTGATATTCAGGAATATCAATATTTGCCAAGCTATTTATAAATATAAAAGACATATCTAACCAATATACACTAGTAATGACTCAAATAATTATCTTGTAATAATAAAAAAAACAATAATCGGTTGATTTATTATTTTGATATGTGAAGATATATGAAAATATTAAAAGAGATAATTACTTTTATTTGATATTTATGGAAGATGAATTATCCTAAATTACTAAGCCTAATCTTATTATTTTGCATGGACTATGTTAAAATCTGAAAGTGTAGTTATCATTTTGTATGATGAGTTAAGTGGACTTATTTAGTGATTAACTTGATCTTAATACAAAGATCAACATGCACGATTTTGGAAATAAAGGAAAGCTCGAGTTAAAGTCATTGATCTTAAGTTGAAATGGTAAAAGCATGGATTTTTGCATGGACTATGGACTGAGGTAAACTGGAGCATGAAAATTTAGTTTTAATAAGAACATTATAATAAGAGGAGAGTGAGGAGAGGGAAAAAATAAAGAAGCAGTAACAAAGCAAAAGAGAGAAAAGATAGAGCAAGAAGGGAAGGAAGAAAATCTGGTTCAAGTCTTAGTATCAATTTGGATAGCGATTCTAAGGCTGGTCATGTATTATTATTCTTTTGTTTATGAAATTTTTGTGAATGATTAGATCATTAGCATTTAGAAATAAAACTAGTTTTTTTTGGTAATAAATACATGCTTAGCTCTGTGGATGGTATGGCCGTCCACATAACTAAGCTTGAAACCTTTAAACCCTATGATTTTTCAACCAGCTTTGTTTAGAAAAGAAGCCTTAATGAGAAAATGGATCATTTGATAATCCCTAACCAAAATAGAAAACTGGGCAATTAGTTAAGTAATATATAAATTTGGGTTTAATCTTTGAAAGCCATAAACAAGATCTGAACAGATAATGCCCAATATGAATATATACATATATACTCAGCTAGGTAAATCGACTCGACTAGGTGTATAAATATATATTCATATATATATATATATTATAAATTTCTTAGGACGTAAGAATGTTATAATAGATATTTATAATTGAAATGAATCTATAACAGATGTTTGGGACAGAATGTTGAGTAATTCTGTGGATATAGATATGTGATTAAAAAAATAGTATGGACAGTCGATTGGGAAATAAATATTTAAACCGTTGAATTAAATCGTTGAGCTAAAACGGCTAATGAATTAGTTAATAGTTTCATATAGTGAATCAAACAATAAGTAAACTAAAAAAAGCCTTTCCTATTTTCATATGCATATAAATATATATATGCTCTATATAATTGGGAATATAGAGATAGATTTATTACGTTGTTATATCCGGTTTGCATATATTTTAAATTCAGGATATATGTGTGTGTGTGCGCGCGCGCACGCGTATACACACACACACACACACACATATATATGTATGTGTATATATATACACACACATAGACACACACACATATGTATGTGTATATGTATATGTATGCGTATATTTATATGTTGATCGAGTTTATAAAACTATTAAAAGAAATGATAGGCATGTAAATGGAGAATACCCTTTTCATATGCCTAATCATGTATATATAAAGGATTAGGTATTAAGTTTTAAATAATAAAGAATTATATATAGAAGCTAATTTAAGTCGATTATGTCCTTGTGAGTAAAATTTTCACATAATCATAATTTTTAATGACTGTGTTATGGACAACAATTATAAATGTTGGTTAAATAGAAAGTTGACTGTGTTTTATTGGGTTTTTACTAAGGATTAAATACATATTTATATTATGTATGTATTGATTCATTCTTGTTTATTGAAATACGAGATAAAATGCATCTTAATTCAAATAGAAATAAAAGATTATAAAACCAAATGAGTGAATAACACAAATATTCAGTGGAACAGAGTATTTACATTCATAAAATGGTGATTGTGAGTTATCACAAGGGTAGATATATATACATATATAGTTGTATATTTATATATCTAATCCTTAAGGTTATAGGTGTTATTAATTTACGTCTTTGGAAATGTGAATAAAAACACTTAGAGTACATACATGAAATGAATTATGGAAAATGATTTTAAACTCTAAGGTGATACATAGATAAGTAGATTTGTGTGGATTAAAACAATAAGTGTGTTTTAAATTATATTTATTATGGGGTGTATATAATAAGAACATATAAATATATGAAATATACATATAAGAGAACCTAAGTCCTCCTATATATGTATATCCTATATTTATAGTAAAAGGTAACGTGTCTATATTTATAGTATGTGACTAAACATATAAGTTATGAAATTCCAAAGGATTGGGAACTATAACTATACACACGTAACCCAAGTTATTGAATGAGTGATTAAATCATTATGATTTTAGGTTTATATATTGAGCACTATGAACTATTTATTATAAAAATGATGAATTGATACATTATCATTTACTTAAGAAAAGTAGATTCATTATAAATAACTTGTATTCTACCTGTTTGGTAAATAAACTTGCTTGTCATGAATATTGTGTATGTGATGAATAATATAAATGAGGTTGATTCATATATATGATGAACTAAATGTATGTGTAGTAATTAGCATGGGTTTGTACTTTATAGTATAAATAATGGCATGAATCTATTGGTAACAATGAATGTTAACCAAATCTAGCATTGTTAGTTCTAATTAAGCAGTGAGACAAACTTCACTAGCTTAGTTAGCATCACCAATACTAGATGAAGGTAATCCGATCAAATGGTGTGTATGAAATTGACTGATTCTAGAATCAAAGCTATTTTAAAACTTTGGTCAAAGTAATGTTAAATAGATATTGTCATTTCATATGTATGATTTACGTGATTGTGTGATATCATGTTAGAATGTATTTTCTTTATGGTACACATCATGTAGTAGAAATCTTACAGCACACGTGTACTAGCATGTCTCTTTGGATTCTTTCATTGTCACTATCTAGTCATCCATGAATGTAAGAATATTTCTTATTTGGGATATTGTGTGAAGGATTGATGGTCCGTGGTTAGTGTGAAAAAGTGCTCGAATGATGCTATTTCTCCCCACTACAATATTTAATTAGAGACTACACTTGAGATTATTAGAGATACATGAGTTAGTATCACTTGAGCTTTGTGGAGCATATTAACTATTATTGTATTTATGTTGAGGTAAAATGCCTTCATAAAATTGTAATTGATATATTATTGTACATTGATAGTAGTGGATGTATTATTGTACCATCTATGGCTAAAATTTTATATGATTACTTTCCTTATGCAGTATGTTATGCTAGTAAGATGCTAGTGATCAATAACTGTTATTGCTATATGTTGAATTTTGTTAATATACTTAGGTAGTATGTTAAGGTCACTAATTATATTCTTGCAGTGTACTATAATGAAAGGATAAGTGTGGTGTAAATATTTTTTAATTTTTTTTACTGCATTATTCTAGTAAATCTCTATAGGGATGTTACATTATGGTGTTAGAGCTGTGGCTCGAACTCTAGGTATTAATGGGTCTATTAATATTTTCATATCCTTATTTTACTAGAAGGAATAATGGTGAAAAGAAGAGCATTAGGTGAGGGTCCTTCTAATGTCAATGATAATAACCCTCTATTTGATCCTAACCAATTTATCATTTAGCAAATAACAAAGTTAGATTAAATTATTACAACCATAAAAGACACTAGGGATAAAATCATAGCCATGGAATAATAAATTCATGGAAATGAGGAAGAAGTCCAACAAAATGAGCTTGAAGAACATCCTACTGAGTAGGAAATCCTTTAAGAGCAGAGACACGAAGATGTGCCTCTAGACACGAGAGCATGTTTAGTTGTAGAATTGGAAAGGGTTATGAAAAATTTAAATCCACCTAATTTTGATGGAACCATTATGGGAGATGGATTTGAAGCATGGTTGACTAAAATAGATAAATATTTTGAGATTCAACTTTGAGGTCACCAAGGCCATTTGGGGAGCTTATTAGTTCGCTGAAGAAGCATCTATGTGGTGGGCCAATAAGAAGTTAAAAATGAATATGGACTTGACCAACACTACTTGGGAGTATTTTATAACACTATTTAGATTATGATGGATTTCATAGTTATATTTTGACCAGAAGCTTACAAATTTTCAAAATATAAAGCAAAGAGACTTGTCGATGAATGAATAATGGAAAAAATTCATTAAACTTATGAAATATGTATCTCAGTATCAGATAGATGAGAGCTTTAATATTAGGAAGTTCATCATGGGATTAAAACCCTATATTGGTGGAGAGGTAGATGTTCATGGACCATCTACCATGGACCAAGTCTTTAAGAAAACAATCAAGTAGAAGTAAAAGTTGAAATCTCTTACTCAGTTCAGGGATAAGTTTAAGAAAAACTTTGGAAGTTATAAGTCAAATTTTAAGAAGAAGAACTGGAAGTAGAGGAGTGGAGACTCCAAGAGTTAATTCAATAATTATAATACTAGATTCAATAGTGGATTAGGTATCAAGAATATAGGTAATGGTTCTAAAGGTGGTTTCAAGGGAAACCAACCGTTTGATAAAAAGGGATCACCAAGAGGTTGCTTCATCTGTGAAGGTGACCATTTTACATGTGATTGTACCCAGGATAAGTTGAGGAACAAAGATTGTGCCCCTCAACAGGTAACTTCTTAGCAATGTATTCATGTGGCAATGGATAATCGGTAAGCTAAATTCTAAGATTTACCCATAGAATTATCAAGTATTTTATTTGAACATATAGTTTCCATTTTGATAGATACAAGGGCTATAAAATGTTTTATAGATCCTAGAATTCTAAATAAATTATCTATAAAATATAGTGTAATGAAAAATGCATGGTTGCTACAATATGGGAATGACTCTAAAGTCCATGTTGACAAGTTTTTAGTAGAATTAGAAATTAGACTGCCAAAATTCACAATGGTTGTGGATCTTTATGTAGCACCACTAGGGTCATATGATGTGATCTTAGGAATCAATTAGATTATAAAGTATAAGGCCAAGGTTGATTGTTATTTGAAAAAGGTTGAGTGTCTTGATGATTTTAAAAATCAGATACTAATTCAGGGTGAGAAAATAGAGTTAAGGCTTAGACAGATCTCTGTAATGCAACTCAGGAAGGCCTAAGGTAAGGGATGTCAAGATAAATGAAATAGAGGAAACTAAGGAACCATCAATTAAATATTATCATTTTCTTAAGAATTTTTATGATGTGTTTTCATAAGAATTTACAGGATTACCTCCTAAACAAGAATTTGATTTATCTATTGATATCAAATTAGAATCAAAACCTCAATCTAAGACTTTGTATAGAATGACAACCACTGAATTAGTTGAATTGAAGGCACAACTTCAAAAATTATTGTCTAAAGGGTTGATCAGACCAAGTGTGTCACCATGGGGTACACTAGTTATCTTTGTTAAGAAGAAGGATGACACTCTTTGACTTTGCATTGATGATAGAATGTTGAATAAAGTGACCATTAAGAACATGTATCCACTACCTTGAATAGATGATATTTTTAATCAAATGCGAGAAGCAACAGTATTTTCTAAGATTAATCTTAGAGTTGGATATCATTAGTTCAAAGATAACATTTAAAACTCACTATGGGCATTACGAGTTTATAGTGTTACCATTTGGGTTGATGAATTCACCAAAAACATTCATGAATCTTATGAAAAGTGTGTTCAAAGATTACCTAGATCATGTTGTTTTGGTCTTTTTATATGACATTTTTATATGTTTCAAGGATGACCAAGAGAATTTTCAACATCTAGAACTGGCTTTACAACATTTGTGAAAGCATAAGTTGTATGGAAAATTTTCCAAGTATGCATTTATCCAAAAGAAAGTGTAATGTCTGGGACATACTATCTCAATGGATGACATTTCTATTGATATAATTAAGATAAGATCCATTATGGAGAAGATTACACCAAGAAATGTTCATGAGGTAAGGAATTTCATGGGATTTACAAGATATTATAGGAAATTTGTATCAAAATTTTCTAAGATAGCTAACCTGATTACCTTCCTACAACATAAGAATTAGAGTTTTATCTAGTCAGATAAGTGTGAATTAGATTTTGAAGAATTGAAAAGAAGGCTTACTTTAGCACCAATGCTAAGAGTTTCTGATCCCAATGGTCAATTTTTCTTGATCACAGATGCATCTGGGGATGAAATAGGAGGAGTCCTTATGTAAGATGGTGCAGTAGTAGCTTATGAGTCAAGAAAACTGAAGCCTTATGAGGTGAATTATGCCACTCATGATCTTGAACTTGTAACAATTATTAATGATTTATAAGTTTGGAGACATTATTTGTTGAAAAAACCATTTGAGCTCAAGATAGATAACTTGGGGTTCAAATACATCTTCACACAATCAAATTTGAATGCTTGTACGAGGCATTGGTTAGAGTTTTTTTTACTATGACTTTGATATCAATCACATCAAAGGCATAGACAATAGAGTATTTGATGCATTGAGTCATATAAGGTACATAGCAACTATGGCTAATATCAAGAGTACTTTTAGGGATTATGTGATTGAGTTTTCACTAGGATATGAATTCTATGATCAGGTCAATAAAGCTTTATTTGAGAATGCTCATAATCCTAGGCATAAAGGATACAAATTTGAGAGCGATGGTCCTCTACAATATAAAAAAAGGATGTATGTGCCATATCAAGAGAATTAGAGGAGAATAATTATAAAATAACTACACATCACTCTGTATTTAGGACATACAAGAGTAACCAAGCTTATAATAGAGCTTAGACCACTTTATTGATGGAAGGAATCAAGAAAGATGCAATGGACTTTGTGTCACATTGTCTAGAATGTTAATGGGTGAAAGCTAAACATGTGCATGAAACTAGACTATTATTTTTCACATGACATACTAGAGTGGAAATGGTAGGTGATCAATATAGAGTTTGTCCAAGGATTACCATTGTCATGAAACATGCATGACATGATCTTGGTTGTAGTTGATAAACTAACCAAGGTAGCACATTTTATCCCAAAAAAATTGATAGATGATGCACCAAATCTAACAAAGAGATTTATAAAGGAAGTGTATCAATTTCATAGTTTTTTATAGAAGATCATATCATATCATAATCTGAGTATGACTTCTAGATTTTGGTTAACTCTAAATTTAACTTTGGGTATGCAACTAAATTTTAGCACTACATATCACCCACAGACTGATGGTCAAACTAAGTGAGTTAATAAGGTATTAGTGGATCTTATTCATGTGTATTGCATGGATAAAAAAAATAAATGGGAAGAATATATTTCATTGGTTGAGTTTACATACAACAACCCATACTAATTTACTTTGAAGATGGCACCGTTTGAAGCACTTTATGGGAGAAGGTGCAGGACACCAATTAGCTGGGATGGTTTGGAAGACAAGGTAGTATTTGGACCTAAGATGATTTCATAATTGAAGGAGTATGTTAAAATAATCATGTAGAGATTGGCTAAGGATAATGATAGGAAAAAGAGCTATGTTGATCCGAAGAGAACAACTAGGTAGTTTTCAGTAGGTGATAAATTATTCTTGCATGTTAAGCCATAAAAGAGCTTGATTAAATTTAGGAAGTTAGAAAAACATTCATCAATATATTTGAGACCCTTTGAGGTTTTATAAGTGGTCAATCCTATAGCATACAAGATTGTATTTCCACTAGCCCTAGATCTATTACATTATGTCTTTCATATATCTTATTTTAAGAAGTATATAGTTGATCCTTCTCATGTGTTGGATTATAATACTTTATAGGTTCTATATCCTAGGGTGGTCATGGTAGAACCAATCAGATTAATTGAAACTCAAAAAATTTATTTGCATAATAGATGAGTTTCATAGTGCAAGGTCTGTTAGGACCAATACTCTAAGGGTAGTGCTACTTGGGAGGACAATGATGAGTTCTACAGGTTATTTTCATATTTTTTTACTTGATTTGATGCTAGATACTATGTTTTTATTCTATTAAACTCTATTTTTTATTCATAACTATTTTTTGAATAAGTGTCACCAAGATAATGACTATTTTTAATGGGGAAAGATGTTACATCCTGATTCTCTCACTAAATTGATTTACCTATTTATCCATGGATTGTTATGGTAGTTAAATTGATTTTATACTTTTTAACTAAATTATAAGTCGTATGCTTCTATGAGACAAATGTATGTTACTTGGATTTCATGAGTTTATTATTTTTAGATGGCTAATAATGAATTATGTACATAATGATTATGTTATATTTATTATCAATATCATTATTTTATGATTTATATCATGACGTATTTGACTAACTAATTTTTTATTGTAAGATGGATGCTGGAGAGTTCATCCCTTAGAGCATGATGGAGGGAGAGCATCATCGAAGAGGGTGATGTAGATGGAGATGGTGAAGGATGACAGAGGGAATTGCTAAGACCCATGCACATACCACATTAGATTTTTAAATGTTATATGCATTGTGTGTTTGGTTTGATAAAGTTAGTACATTTTGAAAGTCAATTGTAATAAATATTAGAACTTGTGTGTTTTAATGTTAATACATATATATGGGATAAATCTTTTCAAAGTTTTCATTTTGTATATTATACGTGGACTTAGTGTTTAAGTTTTAGAATGATTATATAAGGTTACTTTACTCATGTTTGTGTTTGATTACAAGAATGTAAATCTAATAAAAATATATCTAATTACTATTTTATGTAGACTAACAGGATGTATTTAAAACATTTTAAAATCTTAAGATTGTTATTATTGATATTTGGGAATATCAATATTTACAAATCTATTTATAAATATAAAAGACATATCTAGCCTATATACACTAGTAACAACTCAAATAATTATCTTTTAATAATAAAAAAAATTGATTGATTTATTATTTTGATATGTGAAGATAAATTAAAATATTAAAATAGATAATTAATTTTATTTGATATTTATGGAAGATGAATTATCCTAAATTGCTAAGCCTAATTTTATTATTTTGCATGGACTACGTTAAAAATTTAAATCATAGTTATCATTTTGTATAATGACTTAAGTGGACATATATAGTGATTAACTCAGTCTTATTATAAAGATCAACATGAAATTTTTTGGAAATAAAGGAAAGCTTGAGTTAAAGTCATTGATCTTAAGTTGAAATCATAAAAACATGGAATTCTGTATGGACTATGGACTGAGTTAAAATGGAGCATGTAAATCTAGTTTTAATAAGAAGATTATAATAAGAGGTAAGTGAAGAGAGGGAAAAAATAAAGAAGTGGTGACAAAGCAAAAGAGAGAAAAGATAGAGCAAGAAGGGAAGGAATAAAATTTGGTTCGAGTCTTAGTATCAATTTAGAGAGTGATTCTAAGGTTGGTCATGTATTACTATTCTTTTGTTTATGAAATTTATGTGAATGATTAGATCATTAGGATTTAGAAACAAAACTAGTTGTTTGTATTGATTACAGGCTTAGCGCTGTGGATGGCATGACCATCCACATAACTAAGTTTGAAACCTTTAAACCTTATGATTTTTTAACCAGTTTAGTTTAAAAAAGAAGCTGTAATAGGAAAATGGATCATTTGATAAGACCTAACTGAAATAGAAAACTTTGAAATTAGTTAAATAATAAATAAATTTGGGTTTAATATTTGAAAACCATAAACAAGATCTAAAAAGATAACACCCAATATGAATATATACAGATATACTCAGTTGGGTAAATTGACTCAACTAGGTGTGTATATATATATATGTATATATATATATGTATATATATATATATATGTATATATATGTATATATATATATATGTATATATATATATATGTATATATATATATATGTATGTATATATATATATATATATATGTATATATATATATATATGTATATATATATATATATATATATATATATATATATATATATATATTGTATTGAGACAAAAACTTCCTAGGACGTAAGAATATTGTAATAGATATTTATAATTGAAATGAATCTATAGTAGACATTTGTGACAGAATGTTGAGGAATTATGTGGATATATATTTGTTATTAAAAAAAAAAGTATGGACAGTCAATTGGGAAATAAATATTTAAACTGTTGAATTAAATCATTGAACTAAAAAGTGTTGGGAAATAACGAAAGCACACAATTGATTACCAAGCAACTGAATATGCGGAAATTAACAAGAATCAACAAGTAACAAGAATTTAAAAATAACACAAAATATGAGAGACAATACGCAACTTATATTAAAACTCTTCCAGAAGGAAATACAACAAAGAAGATTGCCACAGTTCTTCTTCCTTACACACCTCTAGGGCTCCCACACCTCTAGGGCATAAACAATAAATCTTCCCTCAAAGCTCTCTCTCTTAGGTCCCAACACACAACTCAAACACAGAGTTGGTGTTCACCTCCAACTAGCCAGTATCCACTACTGCCAGTACTCCAGTGCTCCACGCACACCACAAGTGCTCCACGCACTCCACAAGTACACAATTGTACTTCAAGTAGATCTCCCCTGAACCTGCAACAACTTGCACCTCAATCTGATCTTACTTATGGAAGGAACTACCTTGCCTTCCTCTTTGCTCTGAGTACACACCTGTACTCCAAGTAGATCCCACTTGATTCTGCTCCCTGTTGTGTTGCTATCCTATCTAATCTTGCACACCTGCAAATCAATCTGGTTCTACACACCTGTGAACCTTAGACCTTGCACACACATACACCTATAGATCAATGATCTTACTTACCATGTAGATCTCCTAATGTAGCCATGCACACCTGCTGACCAAGATCCTACACCCTTGAAGAATCCTGTCGACTCTCCAAAACCAACACCCACCTTGGTACTGCTGTGGAACTAGGAGGAACACCCTTGCTCACCTCACACATAGAAGGAGCTAACTTTTCTCAACTCAAACTAGAAAACTTTACAATACAATCCATGAGTCTATTATATAGATCTCATCCAAACAATAATTAGACATCTAATTACAATAATTAGATTCGCAGCTCCTAGTCTAAATTTGGCTCTTGACATGCAAACACTTGGTTCATTAGCTAACTGCCCGTAACATTCACAGCTCGAACCACACAGGTGACCAACATCGGTCCCTGTCTGCCTGGGGTTGCCGATGCCAGCCGATTCTTGACCGACGTCGATTGCTTCTTGTCTGTACCCTGTCGACGTCAGTTGGCCTGATCGACGCCGGTGACTATGACAATAGCAAAATCTCTGCAACCTCCTCCTCTATTTGCATTAGTGAAGATTTTAGCTCCACAACCTAACAATATCCCACTTGGGGATAAACAGCTGCACTGTACCTGTACTTGTACCCCATCTAATCTATTTCCTGGCTTGTATCCCTCTTCAAGATCAATCTTGAAGACCACCCACCACACAACCTGTGGTGCACCTCCTGTCATTCGAGTAACCTGCCACATCCAAACCTACAAACCCATGTAGTGAAGTCTTGACCCTGCATAGCATGAATCTCTGCTGCTGGTCCCTCTCAAATCCTTGAGAACCCACTTCCCCAAATTGGCTCCTAACTCTCTGACAGCTCCCACTACTTGGGAAAACTCAGGTCTATACAAAACCTCATGTGATTTTGGACACTAAACTATCTAGCCCTTAGTGTGCTCTGGTTCTGCATCCTAAACCTCGCCAATAGCTGATTCACATCAGTTCCCACTAGAGATAAAATCAACCTATGATCTCCATGTCTCCCATGCCAAATAATTTTGCTGCTCTAAATTCCTTATGACATGCCACTGAACTAATCTTACCCTTAGCTCAGCAAAACCCTGTATGTCTAAACCTATACCAAGCTCATCCTCCACATACAGTAACAGGATAATGTTGCGACCATCATCCACCTGGTAAGACAAACACAATGGTTATATTGACATTGACTAAAGCTCTGCTTTGTCATCCACTTGGTACCACCTGTCAGTCCTGTCCCACTATCCTGCAGCTCCCTCAAGACCATATGACCTGGTCTTCCATCTCACATGTCCATTCACTCTATTCTTCAACTAAGGTATCCATTCATCTCTATGCTTTCATCCAGCTGGCAACCCTACCAAATCTCCTATTTGGTTCTGCATCATATTCCTGCCACGCTCCCACTGTTTCCTGGATCCTTCCTGCTCTGTAGTCAGCAACTAGTATAAAGAAGAGGAACAACGAATTTGAGGCTTACTTACCACTTCAATCCTCCATATGGGCATTTGAGACTCCTTGACAGCTTGTTGTCCACCCAAAATCCGTTACAGTGATCGACCTCGGTCACTACACAGTCTACATCCGATCGACATCGGTTTCCATGTGCTTGTCCTGACTACCAACCCTGTCAACGTCGGTGTCCATGTTATCGACGTTGGTCCTATTGATCGATGTCAGTATTACCTATTGCCGATGTCAGTCCTCCTGACCGATGTCGGTCTTACCTTGCCCGACATCATCGGCTTCGATCTGCACATGACCAACATCGGCACCTGTCTATTCAATGCCAGTTCCCCCTGACCAATGCTGGTACCTGTGTTTGCCTGTGAGTGATGACTTTTTACCTGCGAGCTCCTTTGAATCAAAACCCATGTCCAAACTGCCTTACTCAGAAGTATCCAGTGCCATCCACTGGTCTCTGTCCATCATCTCCTCCAAGAACACCAAGGCTTTCCAGTTCTTAAGTCTATTAAACACATCTGTCTTTCACTTAAGAACATGCATCTCCTTCTTGATCATGTGACCAAGCCTACAAAGCCACATCTCTGCAACAGAAGAAGAATCAATAATATAAACAAGTAGATAAAGAGTACCTATTTTCTTACCACCAGTTAATTCAAGTGCATCCGCTGTGAGAGTTCTTGTGCATCTCTCATCACCTAACTTTTCTGAAGAAATTAGCCACATCTCCAAACCTAGGACCTACATGACCTCCTTCAACACCCATGTGTTGGCCGCCTACAATTTCAGCTTCACTTCCCCTTTGCCAATTCTTTGGCAAGGCTCACCAGCTCCTCTCCTTGGGGCTGCATGGAAAGAGGCAACATAATCTATAAAACAAGATTCTACTTTATCCAAGAAACCTCCCAAAGCATCCTGTGCCACATCACCTGCAACATCTGCTTCTTTAGTTCCTTCATGTTGATCTGCTACCAACCAACAATCTTCTTTTCCCTGCTCTTTCTTTCCATAGGACCGTAAGTGACCATTTGTGCTTTTCAACTCCTCCATTCTTAGCTTACTTTCTTCTGCCATTGCTCTACTCCCACTCAATCAGAAACCCCTGAGAGTGACCTGTAACCAAACACAAAACCTGCTCCCTACAACCTTAGCTTTGATACCACTTGTTTGGAAATAACAGAAGCACATAATTGATTACCAAGCAACTTAATATGTGGAAATTAACCAGAATCAACAAGTAACTAGAATTCAAAAATAACACAGAATATGAGAGACAATACGCAACTTGTATTAAAACTCTTCCAGAAGGAAATACAACAAAGAAGATTGCCACAATTCTTCTTCCTTACACACCTCTAGGGCTCCCACACCTCTAGGGCATAAACAATAAATCTTCTCTCAAATCTCTCTCTCTTAGGTCCCAACACACAACTCAAACACAGAGTTGGTGTTCACCTCCAACCAGCCAGTATCCACTACTGCCAGTACTCCAGTACTCCACGCACACCACAAGTGCTCCACACACTCCACAAGTACACAATCATACTTCAAGTAGATCTCCCCTGAACCTACAACAAGCTGCACCTCAATCTGATCTTACTTATGGAAGGAACTACCTTGCCTTCCTCTTTGCTCTGAGTACACACCTGTACTCCAAGTAGATCCCACCTGATTCTACTCCCTATTGTGTTACTATCCTATTTGATCTTGCACACCTGTGAACCTTAGACCTTGCACACACATACACCTACAGATCAATGATCTTACTTACCATGTAGATCTCCTAATGTAGCCATGCACACCTGCTGACCAAGATCCTACACCCCTAAAGAATCCTACTGACTCTCCAAAACTAGCACCCACCTTGGTACTGCTGTAGAACTAGGAGGAACACCCTTGCTCACCTCACACACAGAAGGAGCTAACTTTGCTCAACTCAAACTAGAACACTTTACAATACAATCCATGAGTCTATTATATAGATCTCATCCAAACAATAATTAGACATCTAATTAAAATAATTAGATCTGCAGCTCCTAGTCTAAATTTAGCTCTTGACATGCAAACACTTGGTTCGTTAGCTAACTGCCCGTAACATTCGTAGCTCGAACCACACAGGTGACTGACATCGGTTCCTGTCTGCCTGGGGTTGCTGATGCTAGCCGATTCCTGACCGACGTTGGTTGCTTCCTGTCTGTACCCTACCGACGTCGGTTGGCCTGACCAATGCCGGTGACTGTGACAACAACAAACTCTATGCAACCTCCTCCTCTGTTTGCATTAGTGAAGCTTTTAGCTCCACAACCTAACAAAAAGGCTAATGAATTAGTTAATAGTTAAATAAAGTTAATCAAACAATAAGTAAACTAAACAAAGACTTTCCTATTTTCATATGCACACGCACACACACACACACACACACACACACACACACACACACACACACACACACACACACACACACACACACACACACACACACACACACACACACACACACATGCTCGGTATAATTGGGAATACAAAGACATATTTAATATGTTGTTATATCCAGTTTGTGTATATTTTAAATTCCATAAATGTGTGTGTGTGTGTGTGTGTGTGTGTGTACACACACACACACATGAATAAGTGTGGTGTAAATGTTTTTTTAATTATTTTTTAATGCATTATTCTAGTAAATCCCTATGGGGATGTTATAATTAATGGGGTTTTACCTATTAGTTTAATATATATAATGTTTTTTGTGGTGGTTTTATAGTTTCTATTTAGGATTTTGGGACCTTTATTGCATAATTATTTTTTAAATTTTAATACGTTTAATTATTTTGGTTATGAGTAGCTATCCACCCATTTGATCTATAGGCACCACTATCAATGGTTACTTGACCAATTATTAGAGAAATCTCAAGTGCTTATTCATAGTACATATAAGGGAACTTATACACATCTTCCCTTGTCTCTTTACTGAGGGAGTGCAAGAAGAAATCACACAATTCTCTTTGATCCATATGTGGCACACTAGTAGATGAGTATAGGACTTGCCACCATTTTGTAATGAAATTGGTAGGAGACTCACTAAATTATTTATATATATGTAATAATTATCAAATACTAGTATTCAAGAATTTGTTCATGTCAAATGATTTAACAAAATCTACTATGAGATACCTGAAGGAATGTATGGACACCTTAGGGATATGGTAATACCAATTTAGGGTTATTCCTTTAAGGGTTTTAGGAAAAATATTTGCTACTACCCCATACCAATGTAGAAGCTCTCTGATAATCATTGCATATGATTTCATGTGTGAATTAGGATCTCCTTATCCTTTGATTTTATGTAGATCAGGTAAGGGTCAAGGTAAAATAACACCTCGTATATTGTGTTCATGGGGATCTTTTAGATATTCAACATAGGTCCCCATAGTATTTATTATTCCAAAGGCATGTTGGAATGGGGTTAAAGATTGGGAATTGGATAATAATAAAGTGGAATTTTTTTATAATGAAAATTAGTTTGATAATGAATATTTTAATAATATGGAAAATAATTTTCCAATTGGGTGGAATTAGAAATCATGTGATAGTATGATGGAAGAGAATTAGATGGAAAAGGATTTGGCATTTGAAAATGGGGAGTGTATGTAGGTGTTAGATTGGTAACCGCATAACTTAGAGGAAGGTAATATGTTGGTGTTTTTGTCATGACATTGATGAAAGGAGTGTAGGTTGGTGGCATGTTGACCACTACATTGTTAATAGGGGTGTAGGTATAGATAGTTCCAACAAGATTGTGAGGAGGTTGGTATGATGGAGGAATGATGGAATTAACATGGTTGGTGATGCTATGAGTAAATATGTCCCTAGGATATTGGTTTTAGGAAATAATTGATGAGCATTTGGTTAGATGAATATAACATCTGCTGGTAGGTTACACTACAATAGTGATAGGATAGGAATGGCCTCAGTTAGGAGGATCAATGGCCATCCCTTGATTCAAAGAGGCTTGGTTACTCTATAAATTTCAAATGTGACCCACCAAGGCTAAGATGAAAATTTAAAGAAGGAATGGTGGTCCTCATGACCTCCTTAGTGGAAATTTTAGGGGGTATGGTTTTATAATCACCAATATACTAATTTAGGTTAGAAGCCTCTAGATAATCCATTGGGTGTTACTACTGTGGGTTGATGATGTTTTAGGTTTTGGGAAGAGGGTGAAATATATTTATATTATACTTAACCTATCTTCCAAATTAAAAATTATATACATATATTTATCATATTTTTCTACACTTTCAACATGTAGGATTTTTAGGCTAACTGATGGTCTTGTTATAATTTGAATGTTGGTTTCACTCCCACCAATCAAGGACATGTTTTTAGATTTAGGGTGATTAATAATAGATTTTGATGGATCCTGAAGCTAATGGATCACTATACATAATCAAATTTATGATATGAAAATGTGGTTATGAGTGTTTTTGTTACAACCATGTAAGGAGGCTTCATCACCAGGTTGAAGGATCTTATTATAGGTTTTAAAGTTCATGGTTCTCTTAAAGACATCCTCACTAGACATATTTCGAGAGTCTATAAATACTCTAGGAATATGAATGAAAGGAAAATGTGTAGATAAGAAAGGAAATATGAATACTTAAAAGGATATGTATATCACATGATGTACACACACAAAGTAACATGCTAAGCTATGCGCTTGACCTCTTGAGTTCTAGTTCAGACAACTGATTTAATGGAAGATGATATATAGCCTAAATTAAATATTAAAAGGCTATAACTAAGGAAAAAATGACAGATAATATGGAAGACTCATATTTTAAGGTTATTTACTTGGTAGGGAATAATATGAAGGGGGCATACTAATAGGACTATGGGCCTAGATTGTTTGTTTAAGGATACAAGCTGACCAAGGATAAGATTTTGGATATCAGTGGATAAAAAAAATTGAACTTTAATTTCTAAATAAATATCACTCTAAAGTGCATTTACTAGAATGGGAATTGGCTCTTTAAGAAATGGACTTGCTCTATGGGGATAAGGATGCTTAATAAGTGTCATCCATTGGTCAAGTTAGATTGGTTGAAGATGCCTTAAGTGCATAGATTATTTTTAATGTGTTTTAAGGATATTAATTTATGTTTTTAAAGGTGTGAGAACTATTTTATGATTATTATTGTATCGAAAAGGTTTTATATGGAAATTATTTTGATACTTGTGCATGTTTTGACAAAGTTTTTGTAAATGAAATGGAAATAAATTGTTTGATGAAATGAAAGTATTGAATGTAATAAATTAATGAATAATAAAATAAAAATAAATGATAATGTTTTTTTTGTTTTGTTTTTTATAATGTTTTTGATTTATTACAACTTAAAACTAAAGATCTGAAGGAAATATGCAAGTGTCGATGTTCCCTAGTTTTTAAGATAATTTGCCTAATGCAATCTAAATGATCTAACTTTGATTTTTTGTTTTTTATTTTGTAAATATTATTAAATAATAATATTTAAATGAGCTTATATAGCATATAAATGGAAAACCTAATTTTAAAACCCTAACAAGCACACTTACTAGAAATTTAGAAATTGCCTTTCACACATGCAAACTAGAAACTAGTTTTGAAAGTTTTGAATGATTATATTCTAAACTAAATGATTTTTTATTAAATTAAAGTGAAATAAAAGCTATTATTTTGTTATCATATAACAATTTTCCTTTATTATACAAATTAATAAAATCATATTTAAGATTAAACTTTATTTTGTCTAGGTTTTTAAGGAATGTGTGTGAATGCTTATTTATGAAAGTAAGTCCTTTTAAAAAAACTGAAAATGAATTGTTTTTAAAAATAAAATTGATTTTTTTTTCATATGATTTATCTTAGTTTTGATGCAAACTAAATGTTTTTAAATATTATGATGTGCACATGTAAACAATGAAAATATAAGATATGCTTTTGGTGCAAAAAGAAGAGAAGATAAAAGTTATTTTCAATTAATTTTACATTTCATGAACATATACCCTAATATAATAATCAAATAATATACTAGATTAATTTAATCTAACAAATCAAACTTGAAAAATTAAAATCCCCCAACCTGATTAGTGGTGATGACCAAATGAAGGTAAATATTTATTGCAGTGCAAAATGTCCTCAATAAACTAGCTCCTCTATTAAATGTATCCATAGAAACTATCATACAAAATAATGAAAGGGGAATAAGGAAAGAGAAACTAATATTTAAAATAAGAGTATCTAAATAGTGGTTGGGATGATTCATAGATAACAAAGAATTGGTTGTTGATTCATATGAATTTGCCTCTCCAAAAATTATGTAGAATAACCATGAAGATGATCAAATATGGAACAAAGATTTTGCAAAAATGAAATTAGGTGGAATAGGGTTCTTTAGAGATTGAAATCACTAATATTGAATTAAAATTTTTGATACAAAATTCATATAAAAATGAGACACTTGTATGAGATTCAAGGAGCTTACAAAGGTGACTTTAACTATTTGTTAACTAAAACTTAAACTTAGGAAGGATGGAGAGTGATAACAAGAAAAGTGAGATTAATATGGGAATTAATGAGGTGAAATCAGAGTGAGAAAGAATAAAATTCAAAGATAAACATGTAAAATTTATGGAAAAAACAACTCTCAGACTTTATTTTAAAAAAAAGATCAATTATGATGAAATAACCACTATTTGAAGGTGATGATTGTGAAACTATCACTTTCCATGATGAAATAGCCACATACCATAATGAAACTACCACATATGAATATGAAACCACCACATATATGACACTTTTTTAGTGATAATTATCAAATTACCACACAGAAACATCACCAAAGTGACAGTTCCAACATAAAAGGTGGTGATTTCATCATGAAAAGTGGTAGTTTTTTCATGAAGAAGGCAATTAAAAATAATACTTGGTAAAAAAAATATCAAAGAAATTATTTTTTTAGGTTTGAATAGACCAAAAGGGGATATAGAGGGTGAGTCTATCAGATAAGACCAATCCTAATCATATTTTGGATATTGTTGCATAATCATTGGAATTTTTAGAAATGTAACATTATGTAATTTTTAGGTGCATATAATATCCTTCACTATAATTCTAACATTCATGCAACCATAGACTTGACTCTAAATTCTTATAAAAAGTAGTGATAGTGAATAATTATAAACATGGTATAACTTTCTATTAATTGAAAAAACCACACTATCAGGAACAATCAGAAGGGTCAAAATGTTTTCAAATAGGTTTTTACACTTAAAAAAGTAGCCAAAAAATAAAAAAATACTAACCTTCCATGTATCCTTGATATTCTTACTATCACATAACTAATTTTTAATTTTTGGAAAAATTAGTGGTAGTGAACAGTTATAATCAATGTAGTAATTATATCACTTGGCATAAAAAAAGTAATATTAACAGTCAAAAGGGTCATAATACTGTAAAATAGCTACATGCACTCAAAGCAGTAGCCATCAAATAGGGAAAAAGAAAAAAAAAAGTAACCTTCCTTTTAACCCTTAAATTCCTAAATAATCATAGACCTATCTCTAACTTATTGGAAAAAAATCATGATAACAAATATTTAGAGCAAATAGAGTAGATTCTATTAGTTGATAGAAACACAGTAACAATAATATTCATAATTTTATGAAACATTTACATGAACTATGGACATTAGTCAACAAACATAAAAATAATACCTTTCCTATAATTATGACATTCTTATAGTCATAAACCTAAATCTGACTTCTTCAAAAAATAAATAACAGTGAACACATAAAACAAGGGTAATATATTCTACAAGTTGATAGGAACATAGTAATAGTAATAGTAAAAAGGATAAAAATACTTGAAAATAGTTACCTACACTCAGAGTAGTAGCCAATAAATAGAATAAACTAATAAAATTTCATATAACCCTAGTGTTCCTGTAGTCACATAATTAACTATGACTTCTTGTAAAAATTAATGACAATGACCAACTAGAACTAGGGTAAAAGATTGTATTAATTAGAAAAAAGAAAATAGAAATAGAAGCTAGAAAGGACCAAGGTCAAAATATTCAAATTTAGTTACATGCACTCAATGTAGTGGCCATCAACAAAAAAAAACAAAAATATTACTAACACTTAAATTACAATAGTCACAAACTTAATTATGACTTCTTGGAAAAAGTGGGGAAAATGAACACTTAGAACTAAGTAACAATTTATACCATCTGATAGAAACATAGTAACAATAATAGTTAAAATATTCCAAAATAATGACCTAGATTGAGGGTAGTAGCCAATGGAATGATTAAAAAACTAGAATCTTCCCTATAACCTTGATGTTCATACAATCACAAACTTGACTCTAAATTATTTAAAAAGTAATGAAAGTGAATAGTTATAAACATTGAAACATATTCAATAGGTGGATAAAAATGCTATAATAATAATATTCAGATGGTTAATAATATTCAAAAAATAACTAATTACACTTAGGAAAGCAACCATAAAATAGAAAAGAATAAGTAACCTTTCCTATAACCCTAACATTCTTGTAGTCATAGATTTGAATCTATCTTCTTGAAAAAATTAGTGACTTTTAATATATAGAACATGGGTATCATATTCTACTAGTTGAGAGATAAAATAACAATACTAGTTAAAAGGGTCAAAATAGTATTAAAAAATTAACTCCACTTAGGTTAGTTTCCAATAGACAGAAAAAATATTAACCTTCCTTGTAACCCTAACATTCTTATAGTCATAGACCTAACTATGAATTCTTGGAAAAATTAACAACATGGAACAAATAGAACTAGGGTAATAAATTCTACCAATTGATATAAAAATAATAATAGTAACAGTCAGAAGGGTCATACTATTATAAAATAGTTACCTTCACTCATAAAAGTAGCCAACAAAGAAAAAAAACCAACCTTCCCTATAACCTTGACAATACTATAGTCACATAAATGATTCTGAGTTATTTTAAAAATTAATGATAGGAAAAAATTAAATCTAGGGTAGTAAATACTTAAAAATGACAAAAATATAGTAACAATAGTAATGACAAGGGCCATTATATTCCAAAATAGTTACTTACACTCAACGTAGTAGGGAGTAGATATAAAAAAGTAACCTTACTTATAAGCTTGACATTCCTACACTCATGAACCTGATTCTGATTTCTTAGAAAAGTAATGATCATGAAAAAATAGAATTATGGTAGTAGATTCTACTATTTGATAGGAATACATTAAAAATATCAATCAAAATGACTAGAATATTCCAAACTAGTTATTTACACTCAAGGAAACACTCTATTCCAAACTAGTTATTTACACTCAAGGAAACATCTAGTGGTAAAAAAAAAGAAGTAAAAATATTGTAGTCTTCCATGTAACCTTGAAAATCCTACAGCCACACAAATTGAATTTAACTTCTTGGAAAAAAAAGCATTGATAGCGAGAAATTAAAACTACTGTAACAAATTATGCTATTTAACAGAAACATAGTAACGATAACAACCAAGTCAAAACATTCCAAACTAGTTACCTACACTCATATCAGTATCCAATGATAAATAAAAAATAATAACGTTCCACGTAACCTTAACATTCATGCAATCACATACCTAAATTTTAATTTTTAGAAAAATAAGTGACAATGAAAAATGATTACTAGGGTAGAAAATTCTATCAACTGATAAAAACACAATAAAATTAGCAGTCATAATACTAAAAAAATGTTACTTACACTTAGTTATGTAGCCAATGAATTAAAAAAATTAATTTCCATAAAAATCTAACATTCATATAGTCATGGATGTGATTGTGAATTACTAGAAAAATTAGTAACAATGAGTAATTTTAACCAAGTTAGTAGATTCTACTAGTTGACAAAAACATAGTAACATTAGCATTTAAAAGGGTTGGAATATTCCAAAATAGTTATTTGCACTTATGACACTATCCATAGGAAATAAAAAAGTATAAAAACCTTCAATGTAACCCTAAAATTATTTCAATCACAAACTTGAGTTTAGCATCTTTAAAAAAGTAGTGAAAGCAAAAAGTTAGCACTAGGGGAGTAGATTCCACTAGTTGACATAAACATAGTAATAATGGTAGTAATAAGGGTTAGAATATTCAAAAAACATTTCCTGCACTTTGATAAATAACGATCAGATACAAAAAATATTAACATTCATAATGTTTCTTGTATTCTTAAACTTACACCCTTGAATTTGTTTCCTTGGGAAAAGTAATGAGAGCAAATAATTATAACTAGGATAGTAGATTTTACTAGTTAATAGAAATGCAATAACAATAGAAATCATAATGGTAATAATATTTAATAATATATCCATTTACTCATAAATTTAGTCAGTGGAGAGGAAAAAATAATATTAACGTTATTTTTTACTGTGACATTCCTACAGTCATAGACCTTACACTGACCTCTTGTAAAAACTAATGATAGGGAACACTTAGAACCAGGGGAGGAAAGTATACTAGTTGATGGAAATATGATAATAGTAGTAGTTAGAGGATTAAAATATTACATAAAAAGTTACCTACACTTATAATATTAGCCATCAGACTAAAAAATTGTATATTTTTCTCATTAATAATGACATTCCTATGATCATAAACATGACTCTAACTTCTTTGAAAAGGCAGTGATAGTGAATAATTAAAACTAGGTTAGCAAATTCAACCAATGGAAAGAAACACATTAACACTAGTAGCCAAAAGGGTTAAAATATACCAAAATAATTATATGCACTTAGGGAAGAATCCAATGAACAAGAATAAATAAAAGTAATAACCTTTCTTAAAACCTTGACATTTTTATTCATAAACCTAATTGTGACTTCTCAAAAAAATTAGTGACAACAAACACTTAGAACCAGGGTAGTAGATTATCCCAATTGATAAAAACATAATATCCGTAGTATTCATATGGGTCTAAATATTTAAAAACAATTATTTGCACTCATTGTAATAGCCAATAGACAAAAAAAAATAATAACCTCCTAAGTAATTGTGACATTCTTATAGTCATAGACTTATCTTTGAATTTTTAAAAAAACTATTGATAGGGAATGATTAGAAGCATGGTATAAAATTATATTAGTTGATAGAAACACAATAACAATAATATTCATTCGGGTTATAATATTCCAAAATAATTTCATGTACTCAAGTAGTAACCAGTAGAAAAAAAACAATAATTTTTTATGTAACCTTAGCATTCCTATATTCACAAAACTGAATCTGACTTATTGAAAAAATTAGTCAAAATTAAAACTTAGAATTAGGTTAACACATTATACCAGTGCAAAAAAATCACTAATAATAATAGTCAAAAGGGTTAAAACATTCCAAAATATTTACCTACATTGAGGGTATTAGCTAGCAAATAAAAAAGTGTTAACCTTCCATATAATGGTAACTTATTTTAATAATATACCTGAATCTAAATTCTTAGGAAAAGTAGTGATAATGAATAATTAGAAATAGGGTAGTAAATTTTGGAAGAAAAATCATTGAGGTGGGGGGTAAATAAGCACTAATCCATAAGAGCATGAAACACATGAAATATATATATATATATATATATATATATATATATATATATATATAAACACATGAAATATATATATATATATATATATATATATATATATATATATATATATATATATATATATATATATATATATATATGGAAAACCCTCAAGGGGCATAAAACCCACTGATGATGCAAACAAACTAATGTCTTATAAGACAAACACCAACTGTAGTGAAGCACCCACTTCACATGGAGCATCAACCTCAATTAGCTAAGCACCAAATCAACTAGGATTTATCAAGCATCAGGTTGCAAGAAGGAACCAACACCCTAGATGAGTCAAAACCAACTCAACCACCTAATTTAGCTAAGCACCAACTCTGCATGGAGCACCAACCCCAACTAGCTAAGCACCAACTCAACTAGGCTTTAGCAAGAATTAACTTTCAAAGAGGCACCAACCACCTAGATGACTCAACACCAAATTAGCCACCTAAAACCATTGATCAAACTTAGAATACCTTTTTTCTCATACAATATATGATGATCTTCTTCCTCATCTCTTCACACACTTTTATCCCTCTCAAAATGGACTCTAGCTTTCTTTGCTCAACTAGCCCTCTTCTTGAATTGATTAGGTCATATGACCTTGATCCTCATACTCAGACCTCATATTATATATTCATGACTATTTATATACACCCCTCTGATGGTCTACATGGCCTTATTTTACTTACAAGGATTCTATTTCATTCACTTGTTCTTTACACCCTCAAATAAGCCTAATTAGTCTTGATTTTATATAAGTCACTTATTATTACACACCTTGGTCGGATATCCAAACTTGAATAAATAAATTACATTTATAATAGTTTATGTAACACATTCAAAAAATTAATTAATCAATACATTAGGTCAGCCATAGCTTAATAGGCTACATTCCTTCTTTAGGTCTCATGGAGACCTATTAAGCCTTCTTAGTCACATGTTACACTTGGATCTTCTTGGATCACTTAAAAAATACACATATAGAATTAAAATATCATATTAAGTTCAAATATACCTTAGAAAACTTCACTTTAGGTCCAAAACACCTTTTAGATCCAACCACCATTTGAATCCCTTTGTAAAACACTGTTCACACTAGGCTTATGCATACATATAAAATGTGTCTTAAAAAAATGAATTAAAAAAAACATTTTTAAAAATAACCATGGAAAAAAATCACATATTAAGAAATATCATGACCTTAGGGTCATCACAAACTTAATCAAATGTTTCAACTCAGGGTATACATGCTCAAACTCTTCTCTGTAGGATGCTTACTTTGAACTGCCAACTAGCTTCAAAACACAGTCAAATAAACATAAAATTATGACATAATGTGTGACACACTCAATGGATTTAAATGCATGAACATTATATTATAACATACTTATAATAAAATCAAATAAACAGATCATAATCTCTAATAGAAACTATTGGTCTTACAGACCAATTTGTTGACTTTCTCTCTCACAATCCTTACTCAGCTAGACAAACCATTTTGGATTCAATGTTACAAAATATTAAAATTAATTAAGATATTATAAAAATAATGGATATATCATTCAATTCATAAAAAATAGCATATTCATTGGATGTTTTATCTCAGGGCAAAGAGGCTCCAACTCATCACTGCAACTTGCTTACCCAGATCTACCAGTTTGGCTTGAAGACCAGTCATGATGACTTTGAATTCAAAAACTTTTGTAGACATATTCAAAGGATATTTATGAATTAATGGGATCATAAAATATCTTTATAACATATTCAAATATAAAAACATGAAGTTCTAATGTCAAATATTAGTCATATAGATCAATCTCTAGACCTTTTTGTACATAGACCTCACTAAGCAAGATAAATCAACTTTGAGAGAAAATTTTTTATACATAAAATGATATTCATAATGAAAATTTATTATTAGTATTTAAAAATATATTAATTAATTTGGACTCAACCCCAATCCATGACAACACATCCCTAATCACTTTCTCACTTCTGCCTGGTTTTCTCATTGTTTGTATCATTAGGTCTATTAGCAACTAGTCAACTTGTATGATAGGTTTAACACCCATAAGGGATATAACCTTCTCAAAATACACCATGGAAATAATATAAAAGTCTTAATCTTCAATTTTCATCCAATTAATAACTTTAACTCGATCAACTTTGCTTGCTATAGTAAATCTATGAGAAATAAGGTCTTTCCTATAGGGTCCACTCACTCTCCTAAAAAAAATCATACCTAGAGGTGCCTGAGAGATTTGAATTTATGATCAAATATATAAACTATCCAAATAAATCCATTCTAAGCACTTTAGAACAATTTTTTTACATCAGGTAAATATTAGTGTTCTTTGAGGGTTTAAACCATCTTATAGTCTTAACGATCATTCATAAAGCCTAGCCCCTTATTCCATAGAACAATGCCTAGAAATTTAAGATAGGAATCTTCCACATATACCATAAATATATTATTTCCTCATTCACACTTTGCACATGCCTATGAACACTTGAAATATCTTCTTGGATAGACTATACATTTTATGCACTCGAGAGACTTTAAATCGCTTTTTCATTCCTTTTCATGAAAACCATGACCTAAAACTTCATGAATATTATTAAAAAACATTTAATCACCTTTTTTAATGATTAAATACTCATACTTACCTTGGAAACTGAACCTGATACCCCATCTGGACACCATCTCTCTCTTTGCTCTCTAGACCTTGACCTACAAGAAACATTAGTCCTTGAAACTGACCTTCAAACCAATGTCCAAGATATTTTAACCTAATTTACATTCCATAAAACATAATATCATGATTAACCAGTATCAAACATTTTTTATATGTCTTGTCGATAGATCATGATGCTTCATTAGGCCAGGTAGAGTCTATAACTAGTCTAGTTATAGACTTGGATTGAAGTATTTACACCTATAGGCTTCATCTTGAAACTCTCTTGAGTGATCCAATTACTCTTATGTATACTAAATAAATATTATACTATAAATCTTCTTTGGAGATTTAATATAACATCTTCATAACTCGATGAAGCATATTCAAAGTTGCTTATGTAAATCCTTAAAGCTTCCTAGGTGGATCTTCAGAGCTTCGATGAAACATCTTTGGAGTTGCCTGGCATATCTTCAGAGCTTGATTAAAGATATTAATAGATCATTATGTTCTATTATGAGTATTCATATCAGGCATACAATCTCATACTCAAAGCTTACTTGACCATGAACCTTCACAAGAACCTTTGACATCAATGCTAAAACTCAACAATCATTGACAAGGGTCAACAATCTCCCCCTTTATAATTAATGGAAAACACACTCAAAAAAATATGGAAACATATCCTATATTTGTCTCTTTCTATTTCTTACCTTTCTATTCTTTCTCCCCCTTTGACCTTAATGACAAAGGGTCACCTATAACTACTAGAATCACACTTTTTCCCCCTGAGCTGATATTACCTCTCAAAGACACTAGATGACACTCAAAAAACTATGGAAACCATGCATGGAAACCAATCTCAAAAAATTCTCTTAATCAAGTCACTTATCCCTCATTTTGAACTATCTTCCCTTTTTAGAGTATTCTCCTAGATTCTTTAATATAACTGAAGAAGATCAAACTTTGGATCACATACTAGGCTACCACACTCTTGACACCAACTATAAAATTAGGGATTCCTCCTTTGTCTTCATATCTCAACATATGATTCAATAAGACTCTTAAACCATCCTCATTTTCCTTCAAGCATATTGACACCAATACCCTTTATTAACACAGATCAAGCTCAACTACTCAGACAAATATATACCAAAAGCTTACCTCTCATATACCAATTAATTGTAGTTTAACCTTAAATACCTGATGTTAACCTTATATCTCTCTTCATGATACCTACTACACTTTAAAACTCAAAGATACCAACACAATAATGGATATTATCCATCATCTCCTTGCTTGCATCATAGACAACCTAGAATTTTCTTAAGATGAAAATTTATTTGGCTACAACCTCATGCTTCTATTGATAGAATAATGGCTCCATGAAGCCTAATGGACCCACCCATTTTCATAGGGTAAAAAAACACCATGAACTTAGGAGATTCCTAGATCTCCATGCTCTCACAAGACTGAATGTTCTTCAATATCCTTTTGCACTTGATTTGCACTATAGGCTTGATCTCTTCATCAACCATTTCATCATCAATGTGAGATGAAAACAAACATTCTTGACTTGATAAGGCATGATATTTCACAACAAGAAGTCCACTTGATCTTGTCAACTAATAATGACTCATATTTACTACCTTTAGTTTCCATACATTCATTTGCCTTCTTTCGTGCAATATAGGGGCTTCAAACTTCCTATTTTGACTTGATGACCTTCTAAAACTGTTAGGATAGAATCTTGTAAAGTGTCCTATATTATGATAGCTATAAAAAACCACCTTATATATACCATTTGATTTAAGTGAATTGTGACTCCTTCCATAGTTCTACGAGTAATCATTCTTGGAGGGTCTTCTACACTCTCTTGCTCTATGACCAAATTAATTGCATATAAAACATTAACCATTAAAAAAACTAGCATAACTTATAGCATTAGGCTATTTAATAGGTCTTTTTATGTTGAATTTTTTGTTTTCAAAAGTCTTCTCCTTGACTAGAGGTGCTTCCTTTTAGTCTTCTTTAAAACCAATACTTGTTTTGTCACTTTTAGACTTTTGAATACTCAAGATATCATCAAGAGCCTCAATACTCTTTTCAAACTTCATAAATCTCTTCACCTTGTTAGATGCTTGATCTAACTCATCTTTCAAATAATCTATTTTAATTTCATACCTAATTCATTCTTTCTCTTTCGCTAGGATTTTATTGACTACCTCCATCTGTACCTCAAATTGATTAATGGTCTCATCATACTCCTTGGAAGTGTTACTCAACCTTTCCTCAAACAAGCCAATCTACTCCTCATAGTCCTTAACTAATGATCTTAGTTTGTGATTCTTTATCCTTTGAAACTTCAACTCCTCTAGGGCACTTACCAACTCTACCTCAAGATTCACTTCTTCTTTTCATCTGACTCTACATCAACCATAAGGCCTTTCCCATTTGATCAACCCTCATTATCTGATTCTAGGGCCATGAAAAAGGTTAAACTATTATCATGTTTAGGTTCATTACTTCCATCATCACTATCAGATTCACTTGAGTCACTTACATCAAAACAATTATCTTCTTTAGTGTAGAATCTTCTCTTATATTTGAAAGTTCCTTTCCTACCTTCATACTGTATGAAATATTTTTTGTTTTTATTAGGATTATAGGTATTCTTGTCATCTCCATGATGTTCATCATTTTCTTCATCATGCTCAAATTTATCCTTGTTAGGACACATGGATGCAAAGTGACCAATCTTGCCACAGTTGAAAAATTTGAAGGGCAAATTACCTTTGTACTTCCTAGATTCAAACCTCAAATTATTTTCAAACATGGTTATTAGTTGATCATCATCAATATCTGAGCATTCCTCATCCTTGACCTTCTTGTATTTTGACTTGCTTCCTTCTTGGGAGGTTTTCCTTCATTATTTCTCATCTCATAGGTAGTCAAGATGCCATGAATCCCATCTATTTCTATCTTGTTCAAATCTTATATCTATTATACTACAGATACCTTAGATTCAAACTTAGGAGTTAGTGATCTTAACACCTTTTGGACAATAGTAGATTCTTTCAAATTTTCTCCCAATCCTCTAATGATATTGACAACTTCATCAACCCTCAATAGGTAAGATGTAATGGTTTCATCTTTAGGCTTTCAAACTATCTTTGGTGAGTCTACAACTTGGACATATTCACATTGGTGTCTCCTTCATAGATAATCTTCAATTTTTCCCATATCTCTTTAGATGATTCATAGTGCATTACCTTTACAATCTCTACCTATGATAGGCCACAAAGAATGGAATTAATTGCCTCAGAGTTGTTTTCACTAGATTTATTATCTATTGCATCAATTGGTGGAATAGGAAGAGAAATATAACAATCTACTATTGATTGCCAAATATAATGTCCTTGAGACATCAAATATATATTCATCCTAACATTCCAAAAGGCATAATTAGGTCCATTGAATAATAGAGCCTTACTGGTAGAGATACCACCTTGAGCTTACTGACTAGCCATCCTTGATTCTAAGATCTCATTTAGGTTTTTAGACTTGATTAAAAAGACCAAGCTTTGATACCAATTATTGGAAGAAAAATGACTAAGAGGGGGTGAATCAATCTTCAAAAAAATTCTTTAACAATCTTACTTAAGCAATCATCAATTATTTAGACAAAAATATACATATTAGCAAGCATAAGCATTAATGCATAAGAGCATGAAACACATGAACATAATATATATGTGGGAAAACCTCAAGGGGAAGAAAACCCACTGATGATGCTAATGGACTATTTTCCTATAAGATAAACACCAACTTTAATGAAGCACCCACTTCACATGGAACACCAACCCTAAATATCTAAGCACCAAATCAGTTAGGATTTAGCAAGCACTAACTTGAAAAGAGGAACCAACCACCTAGATGAATTATCACCAACTCAACCACCTGATGTAGTGAAGCACCAACTCCACATGCAGCACCAACCACAACTAGCTAAGCACCAATTTAGCTAGGTTTTAATAAGTACCAAATTGCAAGGAGGAACCAACCCTTAGATGAATCAACACCAAATCAGCCACCTAAAACACTTGATCACCCTCATAATAAATTATTTTTCATACAACATATGATGATATTCTTCCCTATCTCTTTGCACACTTCTATCCCTCTCAAATTGGCCTCTAGCCTCCTTCGCTCAACTAGCCTTATTTTTGACTTCATTAGGTCATATGACCTTGATCCTCATAATTAGAAATCATATTATATATTAGTTAATATTTATATACACATTTATGATGGTCTACATGAACTTATTCTTATTACAAATTTTCTATTTCATTCACTTGTTCTCTACAATCTTAAATTGACCTAATTAGCTTTGCTTTTATACAAGTTACTTGCTCTCACACACCTTGGTTGGTCATGCACACTTGAATAATTTAATTAAATTAAAAATATGTCATGTAGCACATTTAAAACATGAATCAATCGATACATTAAGTCTTCCATAGCTTAATAGGCTACATTCCTTCTTTAGGTCTCATGGAGACCTATTAGGCCTTCTTCGTCACACATTACACTTGGATCTTCTTGGAGCGCTTATAAAATCCACATATAGTAGGAAAACATCATATTAAATTAAAATATATCTTATCCAACTTTAATTTATGTCCATAACACATTTTAGATCCAACCACTATTTGAACCTCTTCTAAAAACACTATTCACACTAGGCTTGTGCATACACAAAAAACACCATTTTGACAAACAAAAATTGAAACAAATCACATTTTAAGAAACCTAATTGACTTATGGTCATCAAAAAATTTATCATATGCTTCAACTTAGGGTATATAATCTCAAACTCTTCTCTGTAGGATGCTTACTCTAAACTACAAATAACTTTACTATGCCCTTAACCTTTAGCATGTTTAAGGATATGTGTGGCCAACTTGTATCTTACATACCTCTTTTATATTATTTTTAAATTTCTCTATATTATTAGATAGGTAATCCTATGGAATAACCATGGATAAGTAGACTATATATAGGAGGTGCTGATTAGTCTTTGATCATCATATTAAGTATTATGTTCTTATTGCATTGTTGTGGAGGTTGCCCCCCCAAAGTGGCTCTACTATATTATCCATTATTTTTCTTTTCTATCAATTATTTTGTGTGATATATTATATTTGATTATTGTGTGATATATAATTATTTTGTGTGAACATCTAAGTAATTTCATTATAAGTGGTATCAGAGCTTCGATTTGGGCAAGTTTCCTGTGGTATTTTTTTTGGATCTAGCAAGGCATGAATTATGCGAGCAAGAGTGAAAAAAAATAACTTATAATTTGAGAAAAATTATTTTTTTATATCATCATAGTATTGTTCAAAATGATTTTTTGAAAAAAAATATTAAATAAAAAGTACATAATTTTTTTCCCTTTGCACATTTTCAATCATTGAATTTGTCTTAGTGAGATGATCACAGTGGTATATTATATTGGTACACTTTTTTGGTAATGAAAATTTTCACCCTAGTGTGCAAAAGAAGTCATTGGATTCATCTTGGTGAAGTGATCACAATGGTACCATTTCCTGGTACACTTTTTTCAGGGTGAAAAATCTCTTATGGTTTGTGCATGGTGGGTCCTACTACTAAAGGAAAAAGTGGGGGCAAGAAATTTGTAAGACTCCTAGGGATGACATGAAATCTAAAACATTAGATCTGATGATTTTTCAACTTTAGGCTAACATAAAGGGCTTGGTGTGGTAGGATGAATTTATTACAGTTTAAATTGATGTTTTAGGGATGCATAGAAAGATTAATGGGGTACACACTCAATTGCATCAGATCACTATGCAATTGGCTGCCATTTCATCTCATTATAGACAAACAACCCTCCACCTCATCATTTGGGTCCTCTTCCTCTCAACACTAATAACTCCAATCTTGTGTGAAATTGATGTTGCCAAAATTGGACATGCATAAGTTTGATGGTAAAGATCCTCTCACTTAGATTATTACCCAAATTGAGAATTTATTTGATTTACACCAAACTCTTAGTTCTTAGAAGGTGATAGTGGTGTCTTTGTATCTAGAGCTTGAGTAGTTCATTAGGTATTACTGGTTGTGTGCTCAAAAGAAAAATAATGGTACTCCTGTTACATGGTCTATTTTTACTGATGAATTATTAGCTCATTATCAAAATAACATCTCTAAGAACTACTTCAGCTAGTTAGCCAAATTGTATCAAATAGAAATGATGTAAGATAATATTCATCAATTTTAGAATTTATCCTTATGGGTGGAAGACATCAATGAGACAAATTTGACTGATATTTTTTCTAGGTGGACTCAAAGATAACATCTAATTGGATTTTTGGATGTTTAATCCATTATCTGTATCAGAAGCTATCCCAAGGGCACACATGGCAAAAGAAAAAGAGATGGTTAAATGGAAAAATTTCACTACTAGTCATGATCGCACCTTTCCAACACCATCATTTCCTCAACCCACCAGATTGACACCTCAAAAAGTTTAGGAGAAGTGAGATAAAGGGTTGTATTATGGATGTGATAGAAATGGAGCAAAAGACATCACTATGCTGAAAAGAAGTTGTTTTACATCAAAGGTACCAATGAGGATGTAGATGATGAAGAGGCAATTGGTGAAGATGCAGAAGGACTTGAGGAGGAATCTAAATATTCTTAACCTACTATTTCCCATCATTCCCTTTCAGGTATTAGTACTCCCTAAAATATTAAGGTGGTGGGTTTCCTTAAGAAATAGAAGGTCACTATATTGATTGATTTTGGGAGCACACACAACTTCATCAATAGTAATTTGGCTACTCATTTGAACTATTTTATTTATCCCACTCCATTATTTTAGGTTATGATTGAAGATGGTGGTACTATCAACTATTCAAGAAAATTCTATAGTATTAAGCTAGCCATGGGAAACTACCTATTAGATTATCCTATATTTTTTATTCCCATTGGTAGAGTTGACATTGTTTTAGGACTATAGTGGTTCACCACTTTGGGCACTATTGAGATGAATTTCTAAGAATTATTCATGCATTTTCATTCTAAGGGAAGAACATTTGAGCTAAGGGGATTAAGGGCTAAATATCCATAGCTTGTTAGCTCCCATCAAATGACCAAAATTATATGAAAGGGTGTTAAAGGATTTGTGGCTCACTTGTTTTCCATTAAAGTCCAGCCAACTCAGCCATCTAAACCTCCTGGTCTACAAGTGATTGATTCCCATTCTATTATTTTTGGTGACACACCAAAAGGAATTCCATCCAATTACATACATAATCATGCCATCAAACTTATTCCTAATACACCACCCAACATAAGGTCATATAGGTATCTCTACGCCTAGAAAAGTGAAATTGAAAAGATGGTACAAGAAATGTTGGACACAAGAATCATTCTCCATAGATAAAGCAAATATTCTTTACCAATTTTCATGGTGAGAAGGAAATATGACACTTGGAAGATGTGCCCCAACTATAGAGAGCTAAAAAAGTACACTATCAAAGATAAGTTTCCTATTCCTGTCATTGATGATTTGCTAGATGAATTGAATGGTGCTCTTTATTTTACCAAGTTAGATCTACATTCTGGGTATCATCAAATCTAGATCCATGATGAAGACATACCTAAAACAACTTTCAAAACTCATGAGGGCCATTATGAGTTTATGGTTATGCCTTTTGGTCTAACAAATGCATCATCCACCTTTTAGAGTTTGATGAATACTATTTTTAGGACATTTTTGAGGAAATTATTAAAGGTGTTTTTTGATGATATCTTCATTTACAGTAAAAATTTGGAAGACCATTTGTAGCATGTGAAACAGGTACTCTTAATTATGGAACAACATCAGTTGTATGCCAAACCTTTAAATGTACTTTTGGAGCTCATGAGGTTGAGTATTTGGGTCATATGGTTTCACATGGAGTGAAAGTGGATCCTAAAAAAATCCAAGCAATAGTGGACTGGCTGGTTCCAAAGACACCCAAGCAAATAAGGGGATTTATGGGGCTAACTGGTTACTATAACAGGTTTGTCAAAAATTATGGTAGTATTGTAGCCCCACTCACCTCTTTGTTAAAGAAAGAATCCTTCTAGTGGACTGACATAGCTACCATAGCAATTAAACAATTCAAATTATCTATGTGCACCACCCCAGTGTTGGCCATTCTTGATTTTCGTAAGACTTTTGTGGTTGAATGTGATGCATCTCAGTATGGTATGGGTGTTGCAATCATGAAATAAATCGAACCACTTGCATTTGAAAGTCACCAAATGAATGGTAAAAATTGGCTCAAGACCATCTATGAGAAGGAAATAATGGCCATTCTACATGTAGCCAAATAATGGAGACCTTATCTGATAGGTCATCACTTTTAGGTAAAGACTAATCATAATAGTCTAAAATATTTTTTGAAATAATGGTTGTCATTAGAAGAATAACAAAAATGGGTAACTAAGATGTTAAGCTATGATTTTGAAATAGTTTATAAGAAAGGCAAGGAAAATGTGGTGGTAGATGCACTATCTAGGATGGATGAATCAATTGAGGCATTTCTACATGCCATGACCATTTGGTAGGTAGATTGGCTAGAAGAAGCAAGATCATAATGGGAAAATGATAGTGCTACCCATGATTTGATTCTAAATCTTTAGCAAGGTTTGGGTGGATTTGAAAAATTTACATGGAAGGGTAATACATTATGGTATAAAGATAGGTTATACCTATGTAAGAATTTTATTCTCAAACAAAAAATCCTTTAGGAACTTCATGTAACTCCATTTAGGGGTCATTCAAGATTTTTGAATACCTATCATAGAATCAAATAGGATTTTTTTTGGGAAGGACTCAAAGGGGTTGTCTAGAAATATGTGGATGAATGTATGATCTGTCAAAAAAATAAAGGTGAAACCATCAAAACCCTAGGTCTTTTTTAGTCTTTATCCATCGTTAGACAACATTATGAAGAGGTGTCTATGGATTTCATTACAAGGTTATTGAGATATGATGGTAAAAATGTTATCATGGTTATTGTGGATCATCTCAGTAAGTATGCTCAATTTTTTTCTTTACTAAAACCCTTTGTTGCTAGTACAATAGCTTCTAATTTTCTTAATACAGTTTAGAAATTGCATGGTATTCTTAAGATCATTGTCAATGATAGAGATCCCATTTTCATTAGTAATTTTTGGATTGAATTATTTAGATGTTTGGGAACCAAATTGGCTCATAATTTATCTTATTATCCTCAATCAGATGGACAAACTAAGGAAATCAACAAATGTTTGGAAGGATATCTCTGTTGTTTTGTTTTTGATAAATAGGATAAATGGGTTCATTAGTTTCCACTTACTAAATGGTGGTATAATACTTCTATTCATAGTTATTTCAAAATGTCTCATTTTGTGGCCTTGTATGGATACCACCCTCCATCCATCACTTCAACCTTTAAGGTCCATCCTAAGTTTCATGTAGTTGAGGAAAATATTCAACATCAATAGGATGTCCTTTCAAGTTTGTGTGAAAATTTAGACATGGCCTAGAATCACATGAAATAGCAGGCATATCAACACAAGAGTGAGATGCATTTTGATATTGGTGATTAGGTCTTTGTTCACTTGCAACCATATAAGTAGATTCCCTTGAAGCAATAGAAAAAGGATAACAATTATCCCCTAAGTATTATGAGACTTATCAAATCTTGCATAATATTGGTAGTGTGGCCTACAACTTAGAGTTTCCTTCATCCACTCACATACATCCAATATTTCATATATCATGTCTGAATAAATTCATTGGAAATAGAGTTGCTACTCAAATGAAGTTACCAAAATTTGATGAGGAAGGGAGAGTTATTCTTGATCCTGAGGTAATCCTTCAAATGTGCACTAAGCAGCTGAGGTCTAGAATGATTAAGGAGAACCTGATCAAATGGAGGAATCTACCTTGTGGAGATGTCACTTGGGAGGATGAATCCTTTGTGCAACAACATCTAGAGTCGATTCAATGTTAAGGACAATGCTATTTTGAAGGGGAAGGGCATGCTACCCCCTTAACCTTTAGCATGTCTAGGAATATGTGTGGCCGACTTGTGTCTTACATACCTCTTTTATATTTTTTTGACATTTATCTATGTTCTTAGTTAGGTCAGCCTATGGAATAACTATGGCTAAGTAGATTATATATAGGAGGTAGTGGTTAGTCTTTGATCATCATATTAAGTATTCTGCTCTTATTACATTATTTTGGAGGTTGGCTTCTCGAAGTGGATATACTATATTATTCAATATTATTCTTTTCTATCAATTATTATTGTGTGATCTCTTATCTTTGATTATTCCATGTGATATATAATTATTCTATGTGAACATCTAAGTAATTTCATTACATGATTTAAAACATAATCAAGGAAACATAAAATTTTGACATCTGATAGAACATACTTAAGGGATTTTAATGCATGAAAATGATCTTATAACATATTTAGAACAAACTTAACCAAATATATCATAATCTCTAATGGAAACTATTGGTCTTACAGACCAATTTGTTGACTTTCTATCTCACAGTCTTTACTCAGCCAGACAAGCCATTTTGGATTCAATGTTACAACCTCTTAAACTGGATTCCAATATTTAAAAATCATGGATAGATCATTCAATTACTAAAAAATAACATCATATGCATTAGATGCTTCAACTCAGGGCAATGAGCCTTTAACTCATCATCGCAACTTGCTTACCCTGATCTACTAGTTTGCCTTGAAGACCAGTCATGATGACTTTAAATTCCAACACATGTGTAGACACATTCAAAGGATTGTAATGCATGAATAGGATCCTACAAGATATCTATAAAATCTTCAAACATAAAAACACTAAGGTTTATTGTCGAATATTAGTCATATAAATCAATCTCTAGACCTCTTTATACACAAACCTCACTCAACAAGATAAGTCAAATTTGAGAGCAAAGTTTTTCTATATACAAGGATATAAAATATTCATCATGAAAATGTCTAACCAGTATCTAAAAATATATTAATGCATTTTCAGTCAATCCTAATCCACGACAACACATCCCTAATCACTTTCTCACTTCTACCTAGTTTTATCACTGTCTGCATCAATAGGTTTGTTAGTGACTAGTCAACTTGTACGACCAGTTTAACACCCCTAAGGGATAGAACCTACTCAAAAACTACCATGGATATAATATACAAGTCTCAATATTCAATCTTCATCCAATTAATAACTTTAACTTGGTCAACTTTTCTTGTTATAACAAATCTCTGAGAAACAAGGTCTTTCTTGTAGGGTCCATTCACTCTCCTGACAAACCAATCATACTTAGAGGTGCTTGAAACAGTTTAATTCATGATCTAATAAATAAAATATCTAAACCAATCCATTCTAATCACTTTATAATAAGTTCTTTTACATCGGGTCACTATTAGGGTTCTTTGAGGGTTTAAACCATCTTACAGTCTTAACTCTCATTCATAAACTTAGCCCCTTATTCTAGAAACCAATGCTTGGAAATTTTATCTAGGACCCTTCCCCATATACCATAAATATCTTAGTTCCTCATGTAGACTTTGCACATTCCAATGAACACTTGAAAAACCTTCTCAGGTAGACTACTTTACATTCTATGCACTTGAGAGACCTTAAAACACTTTTTCAATATTTTTCTTATAAACCATGACCTGAAACTTCATGCATATGCTTAAAACACCTTGAATCACAATTTTCAATGCTCACCTACTCATAATTACCTTTCTTTGATACCCTATTTGGACACCATCTCTCTCTTTGCTCTTTAAACCTTGACCTACAAGCAACATTAGTCATTGAAATTGAACTTAAAACCACTATCCAAGACCTTATCACCTTATGCACATTCCATAAAACATCATATCATGCTTAACCATTATCAAAGATTATTCATATGTCTTTTCAATAGCTCATGATACCTCAATGAGCCAGGCAGGGTCTAGAACTCATCCAGTTGCAGACTTGGACTGAAGTACTTACCCCTATAGGATTCACCTTAAAACTATCTTGACTAGTCCAATGTCTCTTATATATGCTCAAATAACCTTATACGATAAATCTTCTTTAGAACTTCAATAAAACATCTTCATAGATTGATGGAGTATCTTCGAAGCTGCTTATGCAGATCTTTGGAGTTGCCTGGGTAGATCTTTAGAGCTTTGACAGAATGTCTTTGGAGTGGCCTAGTAGATATTTGGATCTCAACTAAGGATCTTCATATCTCACTGTGTTCTATGCTGAATATTTATATCAAGCATACAAGCTCATATTCAAAGCTTACTTGACCATGCACATTCAAAAAAACCTTTGACATCAATGACAACATCAATGCCAAAACTCAATAATCAATGACAATGCTCAACATTAAATTTAACCAGTTGATAAAAACATCGTAATAATAACATTCATAAGGGCTTGAATATTCTAAAATGTTTACGTACACTAAAGTCAGTAACCAACAAATAAAAAAGATATAGTGACCTTCTTTGTAACCCTTACATTTTGATAGTCACAAACATGATTCTAACTTCTTAGAAAAAGTAGTGAGAATGAAATAGTAAAAATGTGGTAGAAAATTATACCAATTGAGATAAAGATAATAAAATAATAGATAAAAGGGTCAAAATATTCCAAAACAACCACTTGCACTAAGGGTAATATCTAGTGAAAAAAAAAAAAAATAGTAACCTTTACTATAACCTTGATAGTCCTACAATCATATACCTAAATTTTAATTCTTGGAAAAAGTAGTAATATATAATAGTTAGAACCATGGTATACAATTATATAAATAAATAGAAACACAATAACAATATTAGTCAGAAGGGTTAGAATATTCCAAAACATTTACTTACACTAAAAAAGGTAGTGAGTGAATGAAAATAAACATTTTAAAAAATAATAACCTTCCTTAAAACCTTAACATTCATACAATCACAATATTAACTCTTTAAATTCTTGGAAAAAGTAGTAAAAGTGAATATTTAGAATTAGGGTATTAGATTCTCCCTATTGAAAGAAACATTATAATATTAGCAATCAGAGGGTGATTTTTTGTAAACAGTGACTTACACTCAAGACAATAGTTAATGGAAATAATAATAATAAAATTACTTATAACTTGACATTATCACAGTGACACACGTAGTAGAGTTTATCATTTGAATGAAATACAGGAAAAACATCACTAAAAAAAGTCTAAATATTCCAAAATAGTTACATTAACTCAAGGTAGTAGTTAGTAAACATTAAAAACAATAACCTTCCCTATAACTCTAACATTCCTATAGTTATAGATCTGATTTTCATTTAGAAAAATTAGTGATAATGAATAATTAGAACTAGGATAGCATATTCTATCATTTAATAGAAACACATGAACATTTGCAATCATAAGGGTTATAATATTCCAAAATAATAACAATAACGAATGAACAAAAAAATAATAACCTTCTCTATAACCTTAAAAATTATATAGTCACATACCTAATTATAAATTCTTGAAAAAATAAATGATAAATAATAATTAGGACTAAAGTATTTGATTCTACTTGTTAATAGAAACACAATAATAATAATATTTTTATGGGTCAAAATATTTCAGAATAGTTACCTTCTTTAAAAGATACACTACTATGAATTTAATTTAAAGATAATCATTTAAAATTTATATTTAAATTTTGAAAAAAAAGTTTAGTTACAATCTTGAAAGTACATTTTTAAAAAAAACTTGCGTAGAAATGTTACCATTGTGATAATCGCATAGAGAGAATCAATTTAACATGGTGCTTTGAAATATTGGGCATATACTTTATGATGGAATATTTTCCACTTTAAAAAATCCACGTGGCCCTATATTGGATTTTATAAAATTTGATCGTACAAAACACACTATCTAGATTTATCGTGTTGGAAGGTATTTTGACAGGTTAGAAAAAGGTACTTATCACTTCATTCTAAATAGAAAATGAAGTTCCCTAAGGACACCAATGGTATTGAAATAAAATGAATAACCATATTGGGTTTATTTTTTCAAGACCCTGTTGGTACATTTTGAATCCAGTTCTTATGATGATTTTAAAGGAGAGCTGATTAATATTTGTCAAAATGATACAATGCGAGAGTATTACATTGAGTTTAATAAATTAGAAAATTAGATTAAAGAGTTATCTAATAATTTATTGAAAAAATTATTTGTTAGTAGACTCAAGGATGTGATTTGAATCAGGTCAAAATATTTAATCCTTAAAACATGATGAAAGATTTTAATTTAACTAAATTTACAGTAGACAATATCATATTTCAAAGTCACTTTTCTAACATGCCACACTCTAAACTATTTAACTCATAATGTCATACCACAATCCCTGTCTCAAATAAAGTCTTATTAAATATCTCACCGAGATAAAAATGTGTATAGGGCATGATAAGGTGTTGTGATATAATTGTAAATGCAAATATACAAAGAATGACGAATATATCAAACTATAAATATTTCTACTTGATGTTGATTCCCTACTTGATACAAATGAATGTGTAGATCATACCATTTCAAATTTATAAGGACCTAAACTAGAAACTAAAGAACCAAGGCCATTGGAATCACATTTATAAATTTATATACATGCTTTGGTAGGGGTAACTACTCAAATAATGCATATAAATGGATTTTTAAAGAAACACCCCTTTACAATTCTCATTGATCGTAGAGAACAGATAATTTCATTGACCCTAAATTGGATAAACATGAATTTTTTGTACACCCTTGTTTAATAAATGTGGTAATGATTTTTAATGGTGAAACATTTCCTTTCAAAGGTAAGTGTCATAATGTTTGCATTTTATTATGAGACTATACCTTTAGGTTTGACATGTTTTTTTACCTTTGGGTGGATGTGATATTTTTATTAGTCTAAAATGGATACAAAATTTTAGACTTATTTTATGGAATTATTCATATATTTAGATGTAGTTTTCATAGAATAGATGAAATTTACACTAAAAGTCTTTCTTCTAGGCTCCACTAGTGTTATTAACTCTTATCACATGAAAATAAATAAATAAAAAGGATAATGTAGAATCATTATCTAACTTTGCTCTCTTCACATAGGTTCCTCAAATAATTATAACTAACCAACTTACCTGTAAATTTTTATGATCAAGCACTCAACAATATTTGAAAAACCAACTTGATTTCTACCTCACTGACCTCAAGACAATAGCATTGGTAAAAAAAAGAATCTTAATAGCTTTACATTTATTTATGAGAACTAAAAAACATCACCATTGAAGATGAATTTCCTAATCTAATAATTAATGAGATTCAATATGAACTCCATGGTTCTAAATTTTTGTCTATCTTGGATTTATACTTTAGCCATCACAATAGCCACATTCATGAAGAATATATTCCCAAAACTACCTTTCACACACATGATGGTAACTAAAAGTTTCTAGTAATGCCATTTGGGCTTCCAAATTCCCTTTCGACATTTCAAGTATTAATGGATAATATATTTTTCCCATTTTTTTAGGAAGTTAATTTTTGTCTTATTTGATGACATTGTCATCTACAACATAACTTGGGAGGATTACCTCAAACACATCAACACTCCCTTGTAACTTCTTGTTCAAAACAATTATGTGTAAAGAAATCCAAATTTCATTTTAGGCAATGGGAGGTTGAGTACCTAGGACATATTTTGTCAATTGTTGGTGTTCATGTAAACCTTGAAAAAAATGAGACTATAAATATTGGCCTAAATGTCAGACAGTCAAAAATCTACATGGATTTATTTTCTTGACAAGGAACTACCAATTTTTTTTGAAAGATTACAACAAACATTTCCCCCCATTTACAACTATGCTTAATAAATACTCTTTTGTATGGTCAACACAATCAGAAGAATAATTATATCACCTAAATTAATTGATGTGCACTACATTAGTATTGGCCATGCTTGATTTCTATATACCATTAGTTATTGAAAATGATGCTTATGGCATTCAAGTTGGTGTTGTGGTCATGCAGGAATAATGCACCATTGCCTTCAATAAAAGGCCATCGTTGGGCACAATTTGGCATGGTTCACATATCAAAATGAGATATTGGCTATTGAGGAAAGGACCTTTAGAGACATTGCCAATGAAACAAAAGACCTTGACATTTAGAGTTCATTTGTGGGACCCATTGTTAGTAGAGAATAGATTTTATTTCACAAATACTAAATTGATACAATATAAATAAGATCATGTTTGATGCATGACCTTCCAAATTGTAAGATCCCTACATTATTTATTTCTTCATTAAAGGATAAAAGGTTTTTAAGCATTATTAATAATAAGTTCATCATCCTTATTTAAATTATTGGGAGTATTTCTATTTCAATTGATTTTGGTAATCTTTATTCCTTCTAGTGGTCTACCTTCACAATAATCTTGGCATATTGAATGAAAATTTGGTGTTTAATATTGAATGAGTGTTTTTTTAGTGCTAATTTCTCAATGCATTCATGTAGGATATCTATATTGTGTTACTCTAGTAAAATTTGTAAGGATATCCCTATTTCACCAATGTATTTTCTACCACATGATCATGGTACTAAATAAACTCCACCGAGTAGCATTGGGTTATGAGGATATTTATCGCTATCTAACATATCTCTAAAAGTTTCTAAAGGGGTGAAAATTTGCTTGATACCTTTTTGGGTAAGGGTGTGTGCTATTTGTGGTGCCTTGTATGTAAAGGACTGTAACTATGGGTCTTATCTATTTTTATGTTGACTCTATGGTATTTGTGTTTCCTCAAGATATGGCATTTTAAAAATATTTTTTAATATGTGTACATGTATAACAATTTGCTTGTATAACTATAGTAAGATATTCTAGTTCCATCATCCATACAATCAACGAATGGTGTGCCTACTTGGTAGGACATAAAGTTTTCATACAAAATGACCATAAAAATCTCGAATATTTTTTGGAAAAATGATTCTCTTCATTTTATCTGTATAAATGGGTCTCTAAACTCATGGGGTATGACTATGAGATCAAATATAAAAGGGAAAGGAAAATCTAGTCATTGATGCACTCTCTCACTAGTTTGGAGAACATGCATGACACATGCCATTTATATCCCCATTTTAGAGTGGAATAATGCTATTATATAGGAGTGACATCATGATAACCCCACAAGACAATTCATTCATCAATTATCTATTGATCCCACATCTAAACCTCAGTATACTTGGGATGGTCAAACCTTTAAATATAAAGACCACACTATATTGATCATTTAATCTAGGTTTAAATATATTATCTTTCATGAGTTTCATGCCTCTCCTTCCATGGTCATTCAGGGTTTTTGAAAACCTATAAACAATTCTACTACAACTTATTCTAGCCTAGAATAAAGTAGGGTATTAATATGTTTGTTTAAAAATGTGATATGTGGTATCAACTAATTCAATTCAACCAATACCATTTTCACAATATCTTTGGACCCATATTTTAATGGATTTTATTTAAGTCTACCAAAACTAGGAGCTAAATATGTTATTATCATGGTGGTAGATTGCCTTTTTGAATATGATTATTTTTGTGCTCTAACTCATTCTTACACTACTTCAACAATATCCAAAACATTTCTTCATCAAATTATCTAGCTTCATCACATTATAGGATCCATTATATTGGATCATGAATTATATATCACAAGTCATTACTTTTAGGAACTCTTCAAGTGCCTAGGCACCCATTTGAAAATGGGTTCGGGATACCATCCATAGACTAATGGCCAGACAAAAATTGTCAACAAAATTTTAAAATCACATCTCCATTAGTTTACTAAAGAGAAATAATATCAATGGCTAAAATTGTTAACACTCAAAATTATGGGACAACACCTCCTACTACACCAACACCAAGATGACCTCTTATGAAGTTGTTTATGGTCAAAATACATCATATCTTCTCTCATATATACTAGGTAGTTCTCAATTGTAGGAAATTGATACCACTCTTGCAACATGAAAAAATATCATTCACATCCTCAAGGACAATCTCCACATGGAAAAAGATGGCATGAAGTAGCTGGTAGACCAACACAACACATAACAAACCTTTAAACCTAGATTTATGGGTTTCCTTCACTTGTAACCTTATAAATATTCCTCCCTAAAGATGAAAGGCTACAAAAAATTTGATTTTAAATTCTATAGATTGCATAAACTTATCAATCAGATTGGCCTTGTCTCCTAAAATTTGTAGCTTCCACCTTCTTTACCATGCAATGTTTTTTCAATCTCTCTTACTTAAATAAGGTCCTTGACCAAAATTTCACCACCCAAACAATGCTTCTAAAAATTTAGTATTAAGAGTATCTCTTTATGGAACTTGAGGCTATCCTAAAATGGCTTTCCCATTAGATCCTCAATTGTGCCATCACAAAAGCTCTAATACAATGGCAAGGGATACAACCTAAATACACTACTTGGGAACCTCTTCTTTAGGTTGAGTAACAATTTGTTAAGGAGGAGGGCTTGTTATTACCCTTCATTCTAACCATTTTATTTATAATTTATATAGTTAATAAAAGGTTACATACAAATATTCTTTGTAATATTTCCTTCAAGCCCATTGTAATAATCTCACATTCATGAGGCAACAAACCTAAGTCATGAATAAAAATATAGAAAACCTTTTAATACAAAGAATATTTTTTTTCATTTAATTTATATATTAGTTATACATATTTAAAATATAGTTCTAATATGTTTCAACAAGTAACTTAATAAATATTTTAAGTTGTAATAAAACCAACCAATAAAAAGCCTAAAATGCACCTATGATCATGAATTATGTAAGATAATCAATGATTATAAATTATATGTAATTATATCATGAGTAACATAAGTACAATTTAACATCAAACAATTGTATATAATTTAATAAAAAAAAAATCTTTGTATTACACACTATAAGGAAGGTCATCATCCAATAGTCCATAAAGCCTCTTTAATAGAAATGTTGGTTACACAACTCATTATTAATTACACCATATTCAAGGCATAAAAGGGTGCAATATCAGGGCATGACACTCTTTATATAAAATGGAATTTATGGATACATTATCTTTCTTTTGTATATATTTTATGGATAATATCTTATTATAGACTATACATAATATACAAAATGGAATAACAATGACCCAACAACTGATTTACTTAGAGATTTTGGAGTTGAAACTCAAATTCTAATACCAAAATGTAACACAACCAACACAAAACCCATACAATTTTGTTTATTTTATTTTAAAGAAACATTACAATTAAAGTTATATAACACTCCAATGATGTGTTTTTAAACTATCTATATCTTATGCCAACATGTTGGACTTTCTTAATTACTTTATTGAAAATGCATAAATATACTAATATTGTTTTAACTCTTACAACAAGTTAATGTAATTTATAATATAATAGACTAACATATTGTTACTTTATAAACATGTGAATCACAACATTCATCGACATTCACAACTCATTCGTTAAGGCCTATTTTGACATTAAGAATTCTTTTATACTTAATTTTTTGTACAATTGTAGGATAAGGTCATTTACATTCTACCATAAAAGACTGAATGATACAATAATGTCATTTCAATAAGTTTAAAAATTCATCCTTGTCAATAATTCCACAATGCATATTTATCATTAATAAATTAATTTTAACTCATAACATAAAAAAAATTAAATGGAATACATTTTTAATAGTTTGATGGTCCTAAAAAACTTAATCTAAATTACATAAAATTTAATATAAAACAATATATAATTTAAATATATTTTATACATATAACTTAAATATATTTAATATATATAACTTAAATATATTTTACATATATAACTTAAATATATTTTATAAAGCTTATAATATTATAATCTAATATTATATTTAATTTAGACTAAATAAAAATGATATCAATATCATCTTAATGATTTTAATAAGATAATTTGATTCATCAAAGTATATAATCAATTAAGTTTAATAGTTTAAACTTAAACCTTTACGCATCTAAGTAATCTATTACAAAAACTTATTTTCCTATTTAAGCAAGTTACTCACCTACTAAAAATTAAATTAAGAAAAAATGTATTAAAGACAATGAAGCTACAATAAATGACATCATTCTTATCATCTTGGTTCGATAGAATAGTTATGTTTAAGCCATGTGTTGAATACACATTCTATTTTTTTTCTTAATGTTGTCATCTATCTCCCTAAATGTATACTTATATATATGAGTATGATAGATTTATTTTGTGACATCATATTGTTATTTCCAATCATAAATATGTGATTGTATTTAGGCATAAAATTAATATATTTTAAATTATAATTTAATAATTTCAAATCATGAATGTGGTTGTAATTATATATGTTCTAAAGTATAATATGATTATTTTCATTTATAAATATGTAGTTGTATTTATATATAAAATAATTTTATTTAAAGTATTATTATAATCATTTTCAGTCATGAATATGTGGTTATATGTATAAAATTATTCTATTTAAGATATTAATATAATCATTTTTAAGCATGAATTTGTGATCGTATTTATGCGTAAAATAAAATATTAACATATTCAATTCAATTCATTAATATATGACCATAATTCTGCATATAATTAATCTATTTTATCATTAATTACTTAATATGTATTCTACATATGTAATCATTTCATTAAAAAATTACTATACACTTTAAGCATGTAGAAAATCTTATGTGTATATAATTATTTTGTCAAATATTTAGCATGCATATAAGCATGTGGAAAATTTTATCTAAACAATTGGTATGTATTTAAGCATGTATGAATTTCATCATACATTTAGCATGTGAAATATTTAATCAAATGATTAGAAGTTATATATACATTTCATCATAATTTTAACATGTATCTAGAATGTGATTATTTTATTAAACAATTGAGTTATATTCAAACATGTATACATTTATTCAAATATTTAACATGCATATAATATGTAAGATATTTTACCAAACAATAAGAATGCATTCACGAATGTATACATTTCATCATACATTTAACATGCATTTAATATATGAGGTATTTTATCAAATAATTAGTATGCATTCAAGCATGTATTTATTTCATAATATGTTTATCGTGCATCTAATATAGAAGACATTTTATTAAATAATTAGCATATATTTAATTATATATGAATTTTTTACACAAAAAAATAAAGTTTCCACGTTTGATTTATCCTTTTAAATATTAAAATCAATTAAATTTACTTTCTAATTATAAATAGATAACTGATACTTTTTATTTTTATTTAACAAAATATAATCAAAATTAAGTCATAAATTTAAAAAATAAAATTATTTATTAATAAAAAATCAATATAAATTGAAAAAAAATCGCCCCTTTTTTTTAATACTTAAATATGAATAAAAATATATAGCATAAACAACTCAATAAAAATGAAACAATATCTATATTTTTCAATAAATAAAATTAATAATTACTTATTAATGATTTTAACAAAAAATTATTTGAACACTCATAATTTAAAACTAATTGATCATAAAATATAAAATTTTAAATATATATTTTATTTCATTTAATAAAAAATTATAAATCCCATTAATGATTACTACCCACATAGTATAACCTCTTAAAAATTTTCCCAAAATAAATTCAATATATTTAAAGATAGAAGTATATTATATCACAAAGTAAATTAAATTAATAAAGAGGATATTCATGTCAAATTTATGCTCAAAACAATTAAAAAACAAAATTGAAAACATGCATGTCAAATAAAGGAGATGAGCTTTCCTTGCCAACTCATTTTCTTCACCCATAGAAACCATTCTCCTCCTTGCTCCTACACCCTTCTCCTTCACTTTATGGGTGTACCTTCCTATCTCCATTTTACATTATTTTTTCTTCTTTTTTAATATTTATTTTTTAAATTTTAAATATTTATTTTTCCACTTAACTAAGGTAAACATGTGTATTATTTTTTTTTCAAAAAGCTTGTCTTCTTTATTTTTATTCATATTTATTTCTTTATTAAAATTATTTAAAAACTATTTATTTATTTTAAATAATAAATATTTATTATTATTTAATAAAAATTATTATTTGGTATTTAATATTTACTATTTATATTATAAATTATGGCAGTATTTGAAGAAAAATTTCATATAAATTGTCATGCATAACATTGTCTTGATAGGTAGAATTGACCATCATTTAAACTTCACTTTGAACCAACGAACAAAATTACCAAAGTCAAATTAATGAAAATTTATGAAAAATAAAACGCTTCTTATTTGTTAAAAAATAGGATTTTATGGATGGTGATGGAAGCATTTAGGGTTAATGGAGGCCAAGGGATCGAAGAACTTGGGCAAAGATGGGCAACAAGGGAGGTTAATGCATGGTAGAAGTAACAAGGCTAAACTTATTTGTTTTATTTCATCATTCTCAAAAATTCATGATGGGAAGGAGGCCGTGATGAAACATGGTGAGGAATGAAATTATTCATAAGCCTTCCTAGGTAGAAATGAAAGTGATGGGTTTATAGGATTTAGAGATTTTATGCTCACCTAGTATAAGGAGACAAAGGTGATAATATTTTAGGGATTATAGCCCACTATGCATAGTTTTGTTTTTGGAGATTGTCAATGAAAAAAACAATCTGTGAGATATTATTTTATCTTAGAGAAGGACTGACTCATATTTGATAGAGATCCTTTTTTTATGAAGCGGTTGACAGGTAATAAAACCCTAGGCTGGTTGATGCAAAGGGTGTAGTTTGACATTGGGTAAGACAAGATCTAAATTCAAATAGAAATTATAAAGGGGGAGATCTATAGGAATATTGGTAATTATTTGAAAAAAATCCATAATGAATAACATTCTCAAGGAGATCAATTCCCAAATTGGAGGAATTAGAGAATGATCATAAATCATTTGAAAAAATGCTTGAACAATAAAGGGAATCTAGAACAGACAAAAAGGTGAATAATTTATAAAAATTAGGGTTCTAAATATTGGTTTGGTCTCTATTAGAGAGAAATAAATACATTTGGGTGGAAGTGATAGACTTAGTGATGGAATTAAAGAAGAAGTTAGAGCTTTCCTTAGGTGTCCCAAATGTGCCTCAATATTTGGTGCATTAGGGAAAAGAACTTTAGGATTTATATTCATTGTCAATCTATAATTTTGGCATAGATTCAACCATTATTATGGATTCAAGATTATTGGGAGGTGTGGAAGGGTTGAAGCAAGCATCCTCATCCAAATTGCAAAATTTCAAATAAGCAGTTAGAAAAGCTACATCCAACCCTAATTAGGTGAAGTGCAATCCCTCGAGCTTCATGCTTATATTGTCAATATAACAAATGAGGTTCATTCAGTGGAGGTTTCAACTAAGGATGTTTATGAATATCAACTCACTCTTTTTGAAGTCTTAGTAAAATGGAGATTCAATGGTTTATGGCCCAGAATAACAACTTTATACTAATGGTTTTTTGAAACATGGACAAAACAATGTCAGATTACCCTTTGTTCAAAAGGGTACTTTATTGTTCATTTATAAGAACATGAAGATTACAAGAAGTTACTTGTATAAGGGCTTTGGTTTTGTGTGAATGTAGGGTTATTTATTACTCCATGGTTTTTAGAGTTCGATCCAAACACACTTTCAGTAACAAAGATGCCAGTTTGGGTTAGGTTACCAAACTTACTCCTTCATTTATGGCCAACAATCAAGGTCATTGGTGACACTTTGGGAAATTTTATAAAAAGTTATAGGGATATATTTACCATGGGTCTATGCACATATGCCCACATATGTGTAGAGATTGACCTTAGCAAAGGAATATTAGATAAAATTATTCTTAAAAATGGAAAAAATATCATGTCCAAGCTCTAGATTATGAAAATACAATGTTTAGATGTTGCAATTGTAGAATGTTAGGGCATATTCAAGCCTCTTGTCCTCAGGGTTGCTCTCAAGTGTTAAAGAAAAAGGGGGTGAAACCAAAAGTGAGTAGTTGGAGTGCTCCTAGTCCTAAGTTTGTGGCTGAAAATATTTTCTAAGAAACTAAAAGTCAAGAACAAATAGAGCCCAACGAGAAAAAAAATGAAGAAAAAGAAAGATTTGATGAAGAAGTCATGACTACTAAGGGGGATTTGGCAAAAGCCTAGAATCCAATTTTTAAAAAATAAATAGGAAGAATTAAGAGGGGGCATGAATATGATAATTCAGATTTAGAGAAAGAGATCACTCCAAATGAGATTTTAGATTCTTATATTTTAGATAAGTAGATCACGGTCTATGGTAGGAGGTAAAAAATCAAAAAGGCAAGAAAGTTAGGATGACTAATCTTTTACATTATTTTCCCTCAAATTGATAGTTTTATATAACATTTGGGGATGATCCAGTGGCTGTATAGTATTATGTTTTTTTTGTGGATGGGTTATTGGTAGTTTGGTCTATTTTTGACCTTGTGGCTATTTGATAAATGGTTCTTTTGTAGATCTTGGAGGTTTAGCCTAGCCTTATTTGTAATTCTCTTTTACTATATGAGAAAGGGTCTCAATAAACTCAGAAATCATCTAAAAAAATCACACTCCTTATTTGGAAAATGTTCACTTATCTCAGATGTTAAGAGTGACCAAATACTTAACACAATTAAGTAAGATATACTTTTTTTTTTCATAGAACAAGGTGATGCTAAGAGATAACAATACATATGCTAAAATTGGCATTAATGGACTCATATCCAAAATGTATTTAATGAAACACTCATATTTTATTTACTATGTTGGCTTACTTAAAGGAAACTGCCCAATTAAGTACCAACATTCACATAGACCATAATTTGGCAATATGTATTCTAGTCAAGCATGCCATAAGCCAAGTCACTAGAAAAGGAATTTCCTTCAAGAAATTGTCTTGAATAAATCAGGAAGTTTCAAAAATACATAAAAAATAAACTTAAGTTAGTATTTCTAAAGTAGGCCATTATAAAATATGTTGAGTATTACATCCATATCCCCTTACAAAACTATTGTCCCTGATGTAATAACAAGTAAAATATTATTTATAAGGTCATATATTTACACACTTTTTATACATGCCTCTTAAATAATGATGTTTTTATACATTTTGTCATTTCAATCTACATAATGGATTCCAATTGTTCAAGTTGAGGAAATAGTTACATTCTAAATGATATATCAATAAAAACTTGAGTAAATTTTATCAGTGGCCTAATTATTTCACTCAAGATTAACATTAAATTTATCTAACTAATTCAAATATTTTTGTTTTGAAACATAATTTATTTAAATGAGGGATCATTTATCATAGTATGTGTCAAGGGAACTATAATTCATAGTAAATCCTCTTATTGTAGTGTCATAAAACCCTAATATATCATAGAAATGTAAAATAAACACATGCATCACAACACAATAAATAATTTTTAACAAGATGATTCATCAATTCTAACCACAGTTTAAAAATTATGAAGATACTAGAATAAAATACAACATGCCACATCATGACATGGTCAACTTCAAACACAAATAACAAGGTACGTGTTAGAAGTAGGATTAAATATCATGTCTCAAAGAAATGTTATGGAGTTTTCATGAATCATGTCACATATGCAAGAATTATGTCACATATATTTTTTTCCCATATACACAACAAATGTACATCCAACCCACAATCATAAATTTTATGTGAACATAAGTAAGACGTAGATGTATACATGATTAGTGAGTGATATACTATTATACCACAAACTAAATATCTAATATTTAATTTATAAATGAGTCTTTTAATAATAATAAATGATTAATAAAATATATGAATTTACATAATAAATTTTCCCTTATCATTTTTCATTTAAACTATACTCACTAGGCATATTCATGGCACATGTTAACATGTTCATGCAATATAAAATATAATAATAAAATCAATCCTTCCAAATAAAATCTTAACAACCTGTGAGCCCTGCCATGTTCACATGATTGAGGGTAAATATATATTGGTAATTTATCTATTTGTTTATTCTAAAGAAATATACCCCTCCACCAAGTAGGATACCCATATTCTTAGTGAAGGATTATAAATAACAAGAATTATAACTCATACTAGGATGAGCATTTGATAACAAAATTTGCTATCATCCCATTATAGGTATTCACATTTCTTGGAGGGATATTAAATTCCTCTTAGAAGGACACCCATCTTCTAGAGGACATCACATGTGGCATCAAGCAATACAACATGTAGAAGGGAGCCCATATGTTAGAGAAGACTTTTGCTCATCTCCTAAGTAAGATGCCCATCTATTTGGATGAAGAATTTAGTATTGATTTTTTTAAAAATATGCATATTGATATTTAAATAATACAAAAGGTAAAACCCTAGACCTTTTATTACTCTCTAAGTGTCACGGTAGTACACCTAATGTTTGCATTTATACATGTCATTATGGTAGTGACTAATAACACATGTGGATCTAATAATGTAAATACTATGGTAAATTTGCATGGATCATCTAGAGATAGCTCAATTGATTCCATGGTTAGTCCATATTAGATTAAATAAAACATTAATATAACCTATGTTCATAAATAATCATAATCAAATTCATAAAAGTATACTAGTTATAGCACATTCGCCTCGCCATTATATTTTGAATGCAAATAGTTATGGTTATATTTTAAGAATGTCACATTAAAGAGAGAGAATGTTAGTATGCTTTGTCCTAACCATTTTATTGTACTTTATATCTTTAATAAAAGACTATAGATGAATATATTATTTGCAATGTCCCTCAAGCATATTGTAATAATCCCACATTAATGGGAAGTAGTAGTTAATTAGTGAAGCATTAGAATAAATAGGAGTCTATACTTCTGAAAAAGCATCAAATAATTGTATTGAGTTGAGCTTGATCAAATGGCATTGCCTCTCTGAAGAGACTAGTTATATTTATAATGCAATTCTGCACTCCTTTAATACAAATCATAATTTTTTATTTTATTTATGAATATTTTTAATATAATTCTTATTTATATAATGAAGGATATTAACATCTGGTATCATAGAAAATTTAGGGCCAATGTTTGTATCAGTTTTAGTGATTTAAAACGATCTACATCTATCCACTATATGGTCTCACCTCGCTCAAATGGAATTTGGTGATCATAAAATGATAAAAAATATGTAGAACTAAGATTTTTCCCTAGAGTTTCACCAATTTTTATATTTTATCTCTCTCTCCCTTAGGTGTAAGTATGTTTTGATAATTTTAAAATGAAAACATAAATAACATTCTAGGTTAAGCATAATTCATTTTTCTATAGATCTGTGGAGTGAGGGTTTATGCCTCAATCCACAAGCAATTAGATAGCATTAGACAACATTGTGTATAGATTTTTGCCTCCAAAAAACTTTAGTTATATTAAAATACACCCTAGTTATTTTCATAATGTAGCTAAAGGAAGCCTTAGGTTACTTGTTTTTGTGATGCACTGATAAGTGGTTAGCATCGAGAACCACTTACATGTGGTTTACTTACACCATACCTCGAAGATAGGATAGTGGGATACCAAATGGTTATCCATAAGATTTAGAGATTTGAAATAATGATTTGAAATAATTTTTGAATGATATCAATATATTTTCAAGTTCGCAATGCAAACACACCCTATATACAAGGAATGACAAACATATCAAACTATAAATATTTCTACTTGATGTTGATTCCCTACCTGATACAAATGAATGTGTGGATGATACCATTTCAAATTTATAAGGACCTAAACTAGAAACTAAAGAACCAAGACCATTGGAATCACATTTAAAAATTCATATACATGCCTTGGTAAGGGTAACTACTCAAGTAATGCATATAAATGGATTTTTAAAGAAACACCCCATTATAATTCTCATTGATCGTAGAGAACACATAATTTCATTGACCCTAACTTGGATAAACATGAATTTTTTGTGTACCTTTGTTTAATAAATGTGGTAATCATTTCTAATGGTGAAACATTTCCTTTCAAAGGTAAGTGTCATAATGTTTGGATTTTATTATGAGACTATACCTTTAGGTCTGACATGTTTTTTTACCTTTGGGTGGATGTGATATTTTTATTAGTCTAAAATAGATATGAAATTGTAGACCTATTCTATGGAATTATTCATATATTTAGATGTAGTTCTCATAGAATAGATGAAATTTACACTAAAAGTCCTTCTAGGCTCCACCAGTGTTATTAACTCTTATCACATGAAAAAAAATCTAAAAAAGGGATCATGTAGAATAATTATCCAACTTTTCTCTCTTCACATAGGTTCCTCAAATAATTATAACTAACCAACTTACTTGTAAATTTTTATGGTCAGGAACTCAACAATATTTGAGAAACCAACCTGATTTCTACCTCATTAACTTCAAGACAATCGCATTGGTAAAAAAATGAATCCTAATAACTTTACATTAATTTATGAGAACTAAAAAACATCACCATTGAAGATGAATTTCCTTATATAATAATTAATGAGATTCAATATGAACTCCATGGTTCTAAATTTTTGTCCAGCTTGGATCTATACTTTAGCCGTCACAATAGCCACATTCATGAAGAATATATTCCCAAAACTCCCTTTCACACACATGATGGCAACTAAAAGTTTTTAATAATGCCATTTGGGCTTAAAAATTCCCTTTCAACATTTCAAGTATTAATCGATAATATATTCTGCCCATTTTTTAGGAAGTTAATTTTTGTCTTATTTAATGACATTGTCATCTACAACATAACTTGGGAGGATTAGCTCAGACACATAAACACTCCCTTATAACTTTTTATTCAAAACAATTATGTGTAAATAATTCCAAATTTCATTATAGGCAATGGGAGGTCGAGTACCTAGGACATATTTTTTCAATAGTTGGTGTTCATATAAACCTTGAAAAATTGAGAATATAAAAATTGGATTAAATGTCACACAGTCAAAAATCTACATGGATTTCTTTTCTTGACAAGTAACTACCAATTTTTTTGAAAGATTACAACACACATTTCCCCGCATTTACAACTATGCTTAAGAAATACTCTTTTGTATGGTCAACACAATCAGAAGAATAATTTTACCACCTAAATTAAGTGATGTGCACTACATTATAATTGGCCATGCCTAATTTATATAGACCATTAGTTATTGAAAATGATGCTTATGGAATTGGAGTTGGTGTTGTGCTCATGCGGGAATAACACCCCATTGCCTTCACTAAAAAGGCCATCATTGGGCATAATTTGGCATTGTTCACATATCAAAATGAGATATTAGCTATTGAGAAAAGGACATTTGGAGACATTTCCAATGAAACAAAAGACCTTGACATTTAGAGTTCATTTGTGGGAACCATTGTTAAGAGAGACTAGATTTTATTTCATAAATTCTAAATTGATACAATATAAATTAGATCATGTTTGATGCATGACCTTCCAAATTGTAAGATCCCTACATTATTTATTTCTTCATTAAAGGAATAAAGGGTTTTGAAGCATTACTAATAATAAGTTCATCATCCTTATTTAAATTATTGGGAGTATTTCTATTTCAATTGATTTTGGTAATCTCTATTCCTTCTAGTGGTCCACCTTCACAATAATCTTGGCATATTGAATGAAAATTTGGTGTTTAATATTGAATGAGTGTTTTCATAGTGCTAATTTCTCAATGCATTCATGTAGGAGATCTATATTGTGTTACTTTAGTCAAATTTGTAAGGATTTCCCTATTTCACCAATGTATTTTCTACCACATGATCATGGTACTAAAAAAAATCCACCAAGTAGCATTGGGATATGAGGATATTTATCTCTATCTAACATATCTCTCAATGTTTCTAAAGGGGTGAAAATTTTCCTGATACCTTTCTGGGTTAGGATGTGTGCTATTTGTGGTGCCTTTTATGTACAGGACTATAAATATGGGTCTTATCTATTCTTATGTTGACTCTCTAGTATTTGTGTTTCCTCAAGATATGGTGTTTTAAATATATTTTTGAATATGTATACATGTATAACCATTTGCTTGTATAACCATAGTAAGACATTCTAGTTCCATCATCCATACAATCAACGAATGGTGTGCCTACTTGGTAGGAAATAAAGTTTTCATACAAAATGACCATAAAAGTCTCAAATATTTTTTGGAAAAATGATTCTCTTCATTTTATCTATATAAATGGGTCTCTAGACTCATGGGGTATGACTATGAAGAGAATCAAATATAAAAAGGGAAAGAAAAATCTAGTCATTGATGCACTCTCTCACTAGTTTGGAGAACATGCATGACACATGCTATATATATCCCCATTTTAGAGTGGAATCATGATATTATATACAAGTGACATCATGATAACCCCACAAGATAACTGATTCATCAATTATCTATTGATCCCACTGCTAAACCTCACTATAATTGGGATGGTCAAACCTTGAAATATAAAGACCACATCGTATTGATCATTTAATCCAGGTTTAAATATATTATCTTTCATGAGTTTCATGCCTCTCCTTCCATGGTCATTCTGGGTTTTTTAAAACCTATAAACAATTCTATGATAAATTTTTCTAGCCTTGAATAAATTAGGGTATCAATGTGTTTGTTTCAAAATGTGATATGTGGTATCAATTGATTCAATTCAACAACTACCATTTTCACAATATATTTGGATCCATATTTTAATGGATTTTATTTAATTTTACCAAAACCAGGAGCTAAATATGTCATTATCACAGTGGTAGATTGCCTTTTTGAATATGATCATTTTTATTCTCTATCTCATTTATACACTACTTCAACAATAGCCAAAACATTTCTTCATCAAATTATCTAGCTTCATCGCATTATAGCATCCGTTATATTGAATCATGAATTATATATCATGAGTCATTAATTTTAGGAACTTTTCAATTACCTGGGTACCCATTTAAAAATGGGTTTGGGATACCATCCATAGACTGATGGCTAGACAAAAATTGTCGACAAATTTTTAAAATCACATCTCCATTAGTTTTCTAAAGATAAATAATATCAATGGCTAAAATTGTTAACACTCTCACAATTATGGCACAACACCTCCTACTACACCACCACCAAGATGACCTCTTATGAAGTTGTCTATGGTCAAAATACATCATATCTTCTCTCATATATACTAGGTAGTTCTCAAGTGTAGGAAATTGATACTACCCTTGCAACATGACAAAATATCATTCACATCCTCAAGGACAATCTCCACATGGAAAAAGATGGCATGAAGTAGCTGGTAGACCAACACAACACATAACAAACCTTTAAACCTAGATTTATGGGTTTACTTCACTTGTAACCTTATAAATATTCCTCTCTCAAGATGAAAGGCTAAAAAAAATTTGATTTTAAATTCTATAGACTATATAAACTTATCAATCAGATTGGCCTTGTCTCCTAAAATTTGTAGCTTCCACCTTCTTTACCATGTAATGTTTTTTCAATCTCTTTTTAGGTCCTTGACCAAAATTTCACCACACAAACAATGCTTCTAAAAATTTAGTATTAAGGGTATCTCTTTATGGAACTTGAGGCTATCCTAAAATGGCTCTCCCATTAGATCATCAATTGTGTCAACACAAAATCTCTAATATAATGGCAGGTGATACAACCTAAATATGCTACTTGGGAACCTATTCTTTAGCTTGAATAACAATTTGTTAAGGGGGAGGGTATGCTATTACCCTTCATCCTAACCATTTTATTTATAATTTATATAGTTAATAAAAGGTTACATACAAATATTCTTTGTAATATTTCCCTCAAGCCCATTGTAATAATTTCACATTCATGAGGCAACAAACCTAAGTCATGAATAAAAATATAGAAAAACTTTTAATATAAAGAATAATTTATTTATTTATTTTAGGTATTAGTTATACATATTTAAAATATAGTTCTAATATATTTCAATAAGTAATTTAATAGATATTGTAAGTTGTAATAAAACCAACCAATGGAAAGCATAATATGCACCTATGATCATGAATTATGTAAGATAATCAATGATATGTAAATATATCATGAGTAACATAAGTGGAAATTAACATCAAACAACTGTATAAAATATGATAAAAAAATATTTGTATTACACACTATAAGGAAGGTCATCATCGAATAGTCCATAAATAATCTTTAAATTAGAGTAGATGAAAACCATCACAAGATTGTTTCCAATAGCTAAATGACAATGAATATTACTAATAAACATTCTTAGATATAAATGTTGGTTACACAACTCATTAACCACACCATATTCAAGGCACAAAGGGTGCAATATCAAGATATGCCACTCTTTATATAAAATGGAATTTATGGATATATTATCTTTCTTTTGTATATATTCTATGGATAGTGTCCCATTATAAACTATACGTAAAGTACAAAATGGAATAATAATGAGCCAAAAATTGATTTACTTAGAGATTTTAGAGTTGCAACTTGAATTCTAATATCAAAATGTAATACAACCAACACAAAACCCATAAAATTTTGTTTATTTTATTCTAAATAAACATTACAATCAAACTTATATAACACTCTAATGATGTGTTTTTTAACTATATATATCTTATGCCAACATGTTGGACCTTCATAATTACTTAAACACAAATACATAGATATATTAATAATTCTTTAACTTTTACAACAAGTTAATGTAATTTATAATATAATAGACCAACATATTGTTACTTTATAAACATGTAGTTCACAACATTCATCGACATTCACAACTTATTCCTTAAAGCCTATTTTGACATTAAGTATTCTTTTATATTTAATTTTTCCTACAAATTTAGGATAAGGTCATTTACATTCTATCATAAAGACTTAATGGTACAATGATGTCATTTCAATAAGTTTAAAAATTCATCTTTGTCAATCGTTCCACAATGCATATTTATCATTTATAAATTAATTTTAACTTATAAGATTAAAAAAGTATATATAATTTAATTGGAATAATTTTTAATAGTTTAATGGTCCTAAAAAATTTAATCTAAATTACATAAAATTTAATACAAAATAATATATAACTTAAATATATTTTATACATATAACTTAAATATATTTTACACATATAACTTAAATATATTTTATAAAGCTTATAATATTATAATCTAATATCATATTTAATTTAGACTCAATAAAAATGATATTAATATCATTTTAATGATTTTGATAACATAATTTGATTCATCAACCTATTTAATCAATTAGGTTTAATAATTCAAACTTAAAATTTTACGCATCTAAATAATCTATTACAAAAACTTATTTTCCTATTTAAAGATGTTACTCACCTACTAAAAATTAAATTAAGAAAAAATGTATTAAAGACAATGAAGCTACAATAAATGCCATCATTCTTATCCTCTTGGTTCAATAGAGTAGTTATGTTTAAGCCATGTGTTGAATACACATTCTATTTTTTGTCTTAATGTTGTCATTTATCTCCATCAATGTATACTTATATATATGAGTATGATAGATTTATTTTGTGACATCATATTGTTATTTCCAATCATAAATATGTGATTTTATTTATGCATAAAATTAATTTATTTTAAATTATAAATTAATAATTTCAAATCATGAATGTATACTTCTATATATAAGTATGATAGATTTATTTTGTGACATCATATTGTTATTTCCAATCATAAATATGTGATTTTATTTATGTATAAAATTAATCTATTTTAAATTATAAATTAATAATTTCAAGTCATGAATGTGGTTCTAATTATACATAAAATATTTATGTTCTAAAGTATAACATGATCATTTTCATTTATGAATATGTGATTGTATGTATTCATAAAATAATTCTATTTAAAGTATTATTATAATCATTTCCAATCATGAATATGTAGTTACATGCATAAAATTATTCTATTTAAGATATCAATATAATCATTTTTAACCATGAATCTGTGATCATATTTATGAATAAAATAAAATATTAACATATTCAATTCAATCCATTAATATGTGATTATAATTCTACATATAATTAATTTATTTTATCATTAATTACTTAATATGTATTCCGCACATGTAATCATTTCATTAAAAAACTATCATACACTCGAAGCATGTGGAAAATCTTATGTGTATATAATTATTTTGTCAAACATTTAGCATGCATATAAGCATGTGGAGAATTTTATCTAAACAACTGGTATGTATTGAAGCATGTTTGAATTTCATCATACATTTAGCATGTGAAATAAATAATCAAATGATTAGAAGCTATATATACATTTTGTCATACTTTTAGCATGCATCTAGTATGTGAGTATTTTATTAAACAATTGCCCTATATTCAAACATGTATACATTTATTCAATATAACATGTAAGATATTTTACCAAACAATAATAATGCATTCAAAAATGTATGCATTTCATCATACAATTAGCATGCATCTAATATATGAGGTATTTTATCAAACAATTAATATGCATTCAAGCATGTATTTATTTCATAATATATTTAACATGCATCTAACATATAAGACATTTTAACACATAATTAGCATACATTTAATCATGTATGATTTTCTTAAACAAAGAAAAAAAGTTTCCATGTTTGATTTATCCTTTTAAATATTAAAATTAGTTAAATTCACTTTCTAATTATAAATAGATAACTGATACTTTTTATTTAACAAACTATAATCTAAATTAAGTCAAAAATAAAGACAAAAATCAATTTTATTTATTAAAAAAAATCAATATAAATTGAAAATAAATCCCAATTTTTTTTGAATACTTAAATATGAATAAAAAGATATGGCATAATCAACTCAATAAAAATGAAACAATATCTATATTTTTCAATAAATAAAATTAATAATTACCTATTAATGATTTTAACAAAATTTTATTTGAACACTCATAATTTAAAATTAATTAATCATAACATATAAAATCTTAAATATATATTTTAATTAATTTAATAAAAAATTATAAATCTCTTTAATAATTACTACTCACACAGTATAGACTTTTAATTTTTTTTCCCAAATTCAATTTAATATATTTAAAGACAAAAATATACTATATCACACAATAAATTAAATTAACAAAGAGGATATCCATATCAAATTTATGCTCAAAACAATTCAAAAACAAAATTGAAAACACGCATGTCAAATAAAGGAGATGAGCTTTCCTTGCCAACTCATTTTCTTCACCCATAGAAACCATCCTCCTCTCTGCTCCTCCACCCTTCTTCAATTTATGGGGTGTACCTTCCTATCTCCATTCTACATTATTTTTTTCCTCTTTCATAATATTTATTTTTTAAATTTTAGATATTCCTTTTTCCACTTAGCTAAGGCAACCATGTGTATTTTTTTAAAAAGAAGCTTGTCTTCTTTGTTTTTATTCTTATATATTTATTAAAATTATTTATTTATTTAAAATAAATAACAAATATTTATTATTATCATTTAATAATAATTATTATTTAATATTTAATATTTATTACTTATATTATAAACTATGTTAATATTTGAAAAAAAATGTCATAGAAATGGTCATGCATAACATTGTCTTGATGGGTAAAATTGACCATCATTTAAACTTCACTTTGAGCCATCGAATAAAATTACCAAATAAAATTACTAAGCATTTATAAAAAATAAAACAATCCTTATTTATTAAAAAATAGGATTTTGTGGATGGTGATGGAGGCATTTAGGGTTAATGGAGGCTAAGGGATCGAATAACTTGGGCAAAGATGGGCAATAAGGGAGGTTAATGAATGGTATAAGTAGAAGGGTAAATTTATTTGATTTATTTCATCATTATAACACATTCATGATGGGAAGGAGGCCGTGATGAAACATGGTGAGGAATGAAATAGTTCATAAGCCTTCCTAGGCAGAGATGAAAGTGTTGGGTTTATAGGCTTTAGAGATTTTACACTCACAAGGTATCAGGAGACAAATGTGATAATATTTTAGGGATTATGGTCCATTATGTATAGTTTTGTTTTTAGAGATTGGCAATGCAAGGAAAAATCTTTGAGATATTATTTTGGCTTACAGAAAGACCAAATCGTATTTGATAGAGATCTTTTTTTTATGAAGGGGTTGACAGGGAATAGAACCCTAGGCAAGTTGATGTAAAGGGTGTAGTTTGACATTGGGTAAGACAAGATCTAAATTCAAATATAAATTATAAAGGGGGAGCTCTGTAGGAATATTGGTAATTATTTGAAAAAATGCCACAATGAATAACATTCTTAAGGAGATAAACTCCTAGACTGAAGGAATTAGAGAATGATCATAAATCATTTGAAAAAATGCTTGAACAATAAAGGGAATCTATAATAGACAAAAAGGTGAATAATTTATAAAAATTAGGGTTCCAAATCTTGGTTTGGTCTCTATTAGAGAGCTAAATACATTTGGGTGGAAGTGATAGACTTAGTGATGGAATTAAAGAAGAAGTTAGAGCTTTCCTTAGGTGTCCCAGTTATGGCTCAATGTCTGGTGCATTAGGGAAAAGAACTTCAGGATTTGTATTCATTGTCAAGCTATAATTTAGGCATAGATTCAACCATTTTTATGGATTCAAGATTATGGGGAGGTGTGGAAGGGCTGAAGCAAGCATCCTCATCCAAACTAGAAAATTTCAAATAAGCAATTAGAAAAGCTACATCAAACCCTAATTAGGTGAAGTGCAATCCCTCGAGCTTCATGCCTATATTGTCAATATAAAAAATGAGGTTCATTTAGTGGAGGTTTCAACTAAGGATGTTTATGAATACCAACTCACTCTTTTTGAAGTCTTAGTAATATGGTGATTCAATGGTTTATGGTCCACAATAACAACTTTATACTAATGGTTTTCTGAAACATGGACAAAACAATGTTAGATTACCCTTTGTTCAAAAGGGTACTTTATTGTTCATTTCTGAGAATAGGAAGATTACAAGAAGTGCCTTGTAAAAGGGCCTTGGTTTTGTGGGAATGTAGGGTTGTTTATTACTCCATGGTTTTAAGAGTTTGATCCAAACCCACTTTCAATAACAAAGATGCCAGTTTGGGTTAGGTTACCAAACTTACCCTTTCCTTTTTGGCCGACAAATAAGGTGATTGGTGACACTTCGGGAACTTTTATAAAAATTTATAAGGAGATATTTACCATGGGTCTATGCACATATGCCCACATATGTGTAGATATTAACCTAGTAAAGGAATACCAGCTAAAATTATTCTTAAAAATGGACAAAATATCATGTCCAAGCTCTAGATTATGAAAATACAATGTTTAGATGTTGTAATTGTAGAACCCTAGGGCATCTTCAGGCCTATTATCCTCAAAGTTGCTCTCAAGTGCTAAAGAAAAAGGGGGTGAAACCAAAATTGAGTAGTTGGAGCACTCCTAATCCTAAGTTTGTGGCTGAAAATATTTTCTAAAAAACTAAAAGTCAAGAACAAACAGAACCCAAGGAGAAAAAGAAAGATTTGATGAAGTCATGACTACTAAGGGGGATTTGGCAAAAACATAGAATACAATTTTGAAAAAATGAATGGGAAGAATTAAGAGGGGGCATGAATCTGATAATTCAAATTTAGAGAAAGAGATCACTCCAAATGAGATTTTAAATTATTATAATTTAGATAAGTAGATCACAGTGTATGGTACGAGGTAAAAAAGTGAAAAGGCAAGAAAGGTAGGATGACTAATCTTTTGGATTATTTCGCCTCTAAATGATAGTTTTATATAATATTTGGGGATGATCTAGTGGTTGTATAGTGTTATATTTTTTGTGTGGATGGTTTATTGGTAGTTTGGTCTATTTTTGACCTTGTGGCTATTTGATAAATGGTTCTTTTGTAGATCTTGGAGGTTTAGCCTTGCCTTATTTTTAATCCTCTTTTAATATATGAAAAAGGGTCCCAATAAAATCAAAATTTATCTAACAAAATCACACTCCTTATTTAGAAAATGTTCACTTATCTCAGATGTTAAGGGTGACAAAACACTTAACACAATTAAGTAAGATAATACTTTTTTTTTCATAAAACAAGGTGATGCTAATATATAACAATCCATATTTAAAAATTGGCATTAATGGTATCATATCCAAAATGGATTTAATGCCACACTCGTATTTTATTTACTATGTTGGCTTACTTAAAGGAAACTACCCAACTAAGTAACAACATTCACATAGACCATAATTTGGAAATGTGTATTCTAGTCAAGCATGCCATAAGCCAAGTCACTAGAAAAGGAATTTCCTTCAAGAAATTGTCTTGAATAAATTGGGAAGTTTCAAAAATACATAAAAAAGAAACTTAAGCTACTATTTTTCAAGTAGGCCATTATAAAATATGTGGAGTATTAAATCCATATCTCCTTACAAAACTATTGTCCTTGATGTAATAATGAGTAAAATATTATTTCTAAGGTCATAGATTTACACACTTTTTATACATGCCCCTTAGATAATGATGTTTTTGTACATTTTGTCATTTCAATTTACACAATGGATCAAAATTCTTCAAGTTGAGAAAATAGTTACATTCTAAATGATATATCAATAAAAACTTGAGTAAATTTTATCCGTGGCCTAATTATTTCACTCAAGATTCACATTAAATTTTATTAAATTTATCTAACTAATTCAAATATTTTTGTTGTGAAACACAAGTTATTTAAATGAGGGATCATTTATCATAGTATGTGTCAAGGGAACTATAATTTATAGTAAATCCTCTTATGATAGTGTCATAAAACCCTAACATATCATATAAATGTAAAATAAACACATGCATCAAAACACAATAAATAATTTTCAATAAGTTAATTCATCAATTCTAACCACAGTTTGAAAATTACGAAAATACGAGAATAAAATACAACATGCCACATCATGACATGGTCAACTTCAAACACATATAACAAGGTATGTGTTAGAAGTAGGAGTAAATATCATGTCTCAAGGAAATGTTATGGAGTTTTCATGAATCATGTCACATATGCAAGAATTATGTCACATATATTTGTGCCCATACACACAAAAAATGCACATCCAACTCATGAACATAATTTTTATGTGAACATAAGTAAGACATAGATGTATACATGATTAGTGAGTGATATACTATTATACCACAAAGTAAATATCAAATATTTAATTTATAAATGATTCCTTTAATAATAATAAATGATTAATATAATATTTAAATTTACATAATACATGTTCCCTTTTCATTTTTCATTTAAACTATACTCACTAGCCATATTCATGGCACATGTTAACATGTTCATGCAATATAAAATATAATAATAAAATCAATCTTTCCAAATAAAATCTTAACAACTTGTGAGCCCTACCATGGTCACGTGATTGAGGGTGAATATATCTTGGTAATTTATCTATTTGTTTATTCGAAAGAAATATACCCCTCCACCAAGTAGGATACCCATATTCTTAGCGAAGGATCATAAATAACAAGAATTATAACTCATACTAGGATGACCATTTGATAACAAATTTTTTAATCATCCGCTTATAGGTATTCACACTACTTGGAGGGATATTAAATGCCACTTAGAAGGACACCCATCTTCTAGAGGACATGGCATGTGGCATCAAAAAATACAACATGTAGAAGGGAGCCCATATGCTAGAGAAGACTTCTGCTCATCTCCTAAGTAAGATGTCCATTTACTTGGATGAAGAATTTAGTATTTTAAAAAAAAAAAAATATGTATATTGATATTTGAAGAATACAAAAGGTGGAACCTTGGGCCTTTGATTATTCTCCAAGTGTCATGGTAGTACACCTAATGTTTGCATTTATACATGTCATTATGGTAGTGACCAATAACACATGTGGATCTAATAGTGTAACTACTATGGTAAATTTGCATGAATCATTTAGAGATATCTCAGTTGATTCTATGGTTAGTCCATATCAGATTAGATAGTACATTGATATAACCCATGTTCATAAATAATCATAAATAAATTCATAAAAATATGCTAGTTATAGCACATTTGTCTTGCCATTATATTTTGAATGCAAATAGTTATAGGTATATTTCAAACATGTCACAATAAAGAGAGAGAATGTCAGTATGCTTTGTCCTAACCATTTTATTGTACTTTATATCTTTAATAAAAGATTATAGATGAATATATTATTTGCAATGTCCCTCAAGCATATTGTAATAATCCCACATTAATGGGAAGTAGTAGTTAATTAGTGAAGCATTAGAATAAATAGGAGTTTATACTATTGAGAAAGCATCAAATAATTAAATTGAGTTGAGCTTGATCAAATGACGTTGCCTCCTTGAAGAGACTAGTTATATTTATAATTCAATTTATGCACTCCTTTAATATAAATCATAATATTTTATTTTATTTATGAATATTTTTAATATAATTCTTATTTATATAATGAAAGATAATAACATCTGGTATGATAGATATTTTAGGGCCATTTTTGTAGCAGGTTTAGTGATTTACAGTTATCTACATCTATCCACTATATGTTCTCACCTCACTCAAATGGAATTTGGTGATCATAAAATGATAACAAATATGTAGAACTAAGATTTCTCCCTAGAGTTGCACCATTTTTATTCTCTCTCTCTCTCTCTCTCTCTCTCTCTCTCTCTCTCTCTCTCTCTCTCTCTCTCTCTCTCTCTCTCTCTCTCTCTCTCTCTCTCTCTCTCTCTCTCTCTCTCTCTCCCTTAGGTATAACTATGTTTTGATAATTTTAAAACTAAAATATAAACAACATTTCAGGGTAAGCATAATTCATTTTTCTATAGATCTGTGGAGTGAGGGTTTATGCACCAATACACAAGCAATTAGATAGCATTAGACAACATTGTGTATAGATTTTTTCCTCCACATAACTTTAGTTATATTAAAATATACCCTTGTTTTTTTCATAACATAGCTAAAGGAAGCCTTAGGTTACTTGTTTTTGTGATGCACTGATAAGTGGTTAGCATTGAGAACTACTTACAGGTGGTTTTACTTACACCATACCTCAAAGATATGATAGTGGGATAGCAAATGGTTATCCATAATATTTAGAGAGTTGAAACTATTTTTTGAATGCTATCAATAAATTTTCAAGTTCATAATGGAAACACACCCTATAGTAACCTTCCTTGTAACCCTATCATTCCTACAATCATAAATTTGACTCTGACTTCTTATAACAACAATGAAAATGAATAGTAACAATTAAGATAATAATTTTTTTCTATTAATAGAAACATAATAAAAATATTCATTAGAAGGGTTAAAACATTCCAAAGTAATTATTTACACTAAGGATCTAGTCTATAAAAAAAATAATTAACCTTCCCTACAACCTTGTCATTCCTACAATAAAAGCCCTGACTCTGAATTCTTGTAAAATATAATGACGAAAATCAATAAAAACATGGTAGTAGATTATTACAGTTGATAAAAACAAAGTAATAATAACAATTATAAAAGTTTGAATATTCCAAAACATTTACCTACATTTAGGATAATAACTAATAGGAATAAAAAACGGTAAGCTTTCATGTAACCCTAGCATTCATGTAGTCACAAAAGCTCACTCTAACTTCTCATGTATGAAATAAATATATTAAAAATAGTAGTAATAACGGTCTCAATATTTAAAATTATTTACTTTCACTCATGCCAATAGCCAAGCGATAGAAAAATAGTAACCTTCCTCATAAGCTTGACATTCCTACAGTCATAGACATGACTTTGATTTCTTGGAAAAAGAAGTGATAGTAAACAACAACATGGTCATTTTCACCCATGAGCATGTGGTCGTACTTGTGCTTAAAATAAATCTATTTAAAGCATTAACATAGTAATAAAGTCATGACTATGTGGTCATATGCATAAAATTACTCTACTTAAGGCATCAACAAATTCAATTCCATCCATGAATTTATGGTCGTATTATGTGTAAAATAATTCTGTTTAAGGTATTAACATATTCAATTTTAGCCATACATATGTGTTATTACTTATGCATAAAATTAATTTATTTTATCATTAAGTAATTAATATGTATTCTACATATATAATTATTTTATCAAAAAAATTATCATGCACTTTAAGAATGTTGGAACGTTTTCAGGCATATAAACATTTTGTCAAGCATTCAACATGCACTTAGGCATGCAGGGCATCTTATGTAAACAATTGGTTTGTATTTCATTATACATTAGCATGTGAGACATTTTTTCAAAGAATTGACATGCATGTATACATTTCAAGATAATTTTAGTATAAATCTAACATGTGACGCATTTTATCAAACAAGTGCATGAATACATGTATAAATTTCATCATACATTTAGCATGTATATAATAAATGAGATATTTGATCAAATAATAAAAATGCATTCTCATAATATTTGCATTTTGTCATATATTTAGCATGTCTTATAAGAGGTATTTTATCAAATAATTGACATTTAATCAAATATACATTATTTCATCATACATTTAACATGCATCTTACATATGGTATATTTTATCAAATAAATGATAACTCCAGGATCAAAATAGGTTGAACCTTGTCCCCGCTTAGTGCGAGTGCACAAGTATTTTATTAATTTCAAAAAATAAAGTACATAAGGGTGCCTTTACTCCGTTAACCCTTTCACAATGCAAACATGATTTATATAGTTTTTACCAATGACCGGTAAAAACAACTAATCCTATAACCAACTAAATACGGGAAAACAACCCGTAAAGTAAATCTAATTAATAAATATAAACATTAAAACTACCTAATAATTAAACTAAGTTTATTTATTTTATGGGGGTGTCTTTATAAAAGATGCATGCCCCATTTACAATAGTAATTTATTACCTACCAAAAATCTATTTTATCGTTAAGACTTTGGAACAACTCCTAACAAACCCCTCTATGATCCAAAGTCAGGTCTTTGGACACATACCAAGCATTTTTTTGAATTTTTCAAATTTGATTCTGTCAAGGGGTTTTGTGAAGATATCAGTTGTCTGATCAGCAGTTGGGCAATATATTGGATCAAGAGTTTTCTTTGCCACCAGGATTCGCAGATAATGATATTTGACATCCATATGTTTTGTTTTGGCATGAAACACTAGATTCTTGGACATCTTGATTGCACTCTGATTATCAATGTATAACTGTGTAGGAGCAAACTGAGAAACCTGAAGATCTTCAAGAATACGATGAAGGTAAACAATTTCTCTAGAAGCATCCCATGCTGCAATATACTCTGATTCTGATGATGAATTTGCCACTGTATCCTGCTTCTTACAACACCAAGTAATGGCAATTGAACCCATATGCATAGTGTATCTTGTGGTTAACACTCTGTCATCCACACATCTACCAAAATCTGTATCACAATATCCAACAAGTTTGAAGTTCTTGTTGTGGCGATATTCAAGGCCATATGTTTTCGTTCCTTGAAGGTAACAAAGTACTCATTTTGCTGCATGCCAATGCATTTCTCTAGGCTCATGCATAAACCTAGATAAAATTCCAACTGAAAATGAAATATTAGGCCTGGTAGTCATCAAATATATCAAACCTCCCACCAATTGTCTATATGTGGTGCCATCAAAAAAAGCACTGCTATCACCCTTAGACAATTTCAAGTTACTTTCCATGGGAGTGAGGGCAGGTTTGCAATCACTCATGCCAAACCTCTCTAATAACTCATAAATATACTTAGTTTGTGAAATGAAAATACTGTGCTCTTTTTGAGTTACCTCTATGCCTAGATAGTAGTGAAAAAGTCCAAGATCTGTCATCTCAAACCCATCTTTTAATTCCTTCTTCACAGACTTGTTATGATTTTCATCATTACCTGTAATAAACAAGTCATCAACATAGAGAACTAGTATCACCATTTTCTTACCCTGCACTCAAAAATAGAGAGTATCATCTGATTCACTGCGATGAAAACCAATGGATTTCAAGTATGAATCCATTTTCTCATACCAAGCCCTAGGTGCCTGTTTGAGCCCATACAAAGCTTTTGTCAATTTACACACTTTGTGTTCAACACCCACCTATTCAAAACCCTGAGGTTGTTTCATATAGACTTTTTCCTGTAAATCACCATTTAAAAAAGCACTTTTAACATCCAACTGATGTACTTTCCAACCATTTTGTGCTACTAAGGCAAGTACCATATGAACAGTGTGTCATTTAGCAGTTGGTGCAAATGTTTCCTCATAGTCAATACCTTCTTATTGCGCATATCCTTTGGCAACAAGTTGTACCTTATGTTTATCAATGGAACCATCTGATTTATACTTAGTCCTATAAACCCATTTACATCCGATGGGTTTAACATGTGGAGGAGGATCAACTAAAACCCATGTATTATTGTTAAGTATGGAATCATACTCACATTTCATTGCCTGTTGCCAAACATGTTCAGTAGATGCCTCTTCAAAAGTGGATGGCTCAGTGGAAGAAGTAGTAACAACCATAGCATAGTTCACCTATTTTCAAGAATTCCTGGGCCCTGTTAAACCAACTTCATCTGCTGTCAAGTCAGAAAAAGTACTTTGAGCCCATTTTGGATACTTAGACAAATTATTCAAATCAGGGACTCCAGAATTCTCATTAGGTGCATTATTCAATGGGGGACTTAGAGAATTTTCAACAATTTCTAAGTCATCAACTTGTGAACTTGTAGATGAAGGAGAGGAAAGTGAAGGAATTTGAGTCTCATACCATAACTTCGAAGAGTTATCCCCATTATTCAAACCCTTATCTCTTTTTGCATTTTTCCTCTCTAATCTATCAAGTTGAGAATCAATCTCTGCAGTGTTCATAGTCCCAAACTCATCAAATATTACATCTCGACTCACTATGAATTTGCCTGAATCCTGTGCAAGCAAACAAAACCCCTTTTTATCTTCAGAATAACCAAGAAAGATGCATTTTCGACTTTGTGGTTCCAACTTAGTTCTATGTTTAGGGGGAACCAAAGCAAAACAAAGACATCCAAACACTTTCAAGTGTTTAACTTTTGGTTTAAATCCATATCATGCCTCATATGGAGTTTGTCCCAAAAGTGCAGCTGTGGGGGACCTGTTTCTCAAATACACTGCAGTAGCAATGGCTTCGGCCCAAAATTTATCATCAAGCTATTTATAATGCAACATGGCACGTGATGTGCCCTCTAAAGTTCTATTCATTCATTCAGATACTCCATTTTGTTGTGGAGTATAAGCATTACTATATTGTCGATGAATTCCATGTTCTCGACAATAGTCTAGAAATTCATTTGAGGTATACTCACCTCCATTATCTGAACGAAGAGTGGCCAAATGTGAACCTGTTTCTTTTTCAACTAAGTGTAACCAATCAACAAACTTAGCGAAAACTTCAAATTTATTTTTCATAAAGAATACCCAAGTCATCCTAGAAAAGTCATCAATAAACAAGACAAAGTATCTACACCCACCAATGGATGACTTTTTCATGTCACATACATCACTATGAACTAACTGTAAACATCTGTTAGCTCTCCAAGATGACTGTTTAGGAAAATTTTCCCGATTTTGTTTTCCCAAAACACATGACTCACAAAGAATACTATCTTTGCGAAAAGTGGGCAACCCATTCACCATACCATATCTCTACAAATCCACTAAAGAGTGGATATTCAAATGTCCATAGTGGAGATGCCATAATCACTGTGTAGACATAGTACCTGTACCTGTGTCAACAACTGCTGCAAGTTCTATATTGGGAGGAAGCACCTTACAATGCAATCTAACCAAGTTACCATCTTCATATCCTGTATACATGGTTTTATAATTATCCTTCACTAAATTGATGTAAATGAGCCCATTTTCATGCACAATTTGATAACCTTTCTTCCGAGTAGTTACCAAAGAAAGTAAGTGTTTCTTCAATGTGGGAACATACCAAACATCCTCCAAGTATTTTATAGACCCATTAGGAAGAAGAATTTGAATAGAACCAAGTCCTAGTGGTGTATGCATAGACTTATCTGCTAAGGCAACTGGAGAGAGAGAAGCTTCCTTATAAGACCAAAAGAAATCTCTCCTAAATGTCATGTGTTTGGTTGCTCCTGTGTCTAAAACCCATACATCTGTGAGCTCATCTCTAGCTTCATATTCAACATAATCAATGTGCCCCAAAGAAGTAAATGCAAATTCATGGGCAACATTACTAGATTCATCATAGTCATGATCGGCATACTGAGCAGAGTTAGTCTTAGTTACTTTTTGTGGCCTCTGAATTTTATCAAAAGGAATCCTACATTGTGAGGCAATGTGACCAAATTTTTCACATTTATGACACTGAATGTCAGATCTACCTCAACCTCTGCCCCTATATGAATTGTGACCATGTCCCCGATCACTTGTTTCATGTGAATGTGATTGATTAGATTGTTGATTATGTGAATGACCCCTACCTTTGTTTTGATATCTGCCTCTTCTGTAACCTCGACCCCCTCTATAATTGTTTCCTCTATTGTTTTGATGCCCAGATGAAGATGAACTAGGCTTTGACTCTAAAACATGGGCTTCTTCAGTTTTCTTGGATTTCTTAGGTAGAGAGAGGTCATGTTGGATGAGTAACTCAGCTAACTTATCAAAGGTGATGCCTGTGATCTTGTCAGAGACATGCAACATTTCAACAAAATTCCTATAGGACCCTAGTAGTCCTTTCAAAGTAGCAGTAACTATGGGGTCATCATCTAGTTTTCCAAAACCAGCCTTAGTGTACTCAGTAGTGATATTTTTCAACTTAGACATATATTCTCCCATATCCCCATCCTCATCTAATGACAAAGTAAACAACTGCATATGAATATCTATCTTCTTATGCTTAGGTTTCTTATCATACAAATCTGACAATGTTTTCCATGCAGTGTAACTATGAGGAGAATTTTCAATATGAACATACGTATCATGAGTACAACAACATTTAATGAGAGTTAAGGCCTTAGAATCACGTAAATTAAAAATATCTAATTTAGCCTGCTCTGTTGGCAATGTGGGATTTTCATTCTTAACAATATCCCATAATTTATTAAACACTAGTGAAGCCTCCATCAATCATTTCCAATCTGAATAATTAGAAATTGTTAATCTATCACCATCTGAAAGCAAATTTTGAATTTTTGGCATTTTTGAAATGAAAGCAAGTGCAGTAGAGAAACATGCGACAAAATGCGAAAGAAATGAAATAAATATCACACTCACTGCACAAGACACTGCTTCTACGGGGTTTTGCACTTAACCTCCACGTAGAGCGTAAAATAAAAAATAAGTATTTTTGATGGGTTTTGTAGTTAACCACACCAAAAATCAATGATTACACCCTTATTTCACCAAATTACAACCTTATTTCACCAATTACACCCTTATCTCACCACAACAATGCAAAAGAAAAATGATTGAATTTTGCCCCTTTTTTGAAAATTTAAATAACACAATACAATAAGTATGTGTTTTACAATATTCTGAATTTAAAAAAGAGAATATTCCTTTTTCAAAAAAAGCATATTCTAAAGCAAAAACAACTTTCTCCAAAAAGAAGGGATTTGGACCCTTGACCTCCTCCTTTGCAAGCTTCTAAAAAAAATAGACTTAACCAATTGCTCTAAGAGCATTTGCAGAACATTACATTCAGAAATTTATATTTATACTAGATTTCTGTGTATGAGGGAAAATAAAAAAAATTACATGTGAATAAATTCAAATTCTTTTTCCCTTTGTTTTTAGCCTTTCACTTTCAATCTTCCTCCCAGGTGGGACCCAACAGCAAATATTTGATTAAAAAAAACTTTAGGAACAGCCAAAAATAATTTTTGAATTTTTATACTACGCCATGCTTCCTTGGGATGCCATGGCTGCTGCTGAAAATTCTTTCACCTGTTTTCTCTCGCATAGGCCGTACAAATCCGTACATGCATGCTAAAAATGATTTTTACTGTGTTTTTGCAAATTTTTTGAAGTGTATTTGCAGGGAATGGATTAAAAACAATATTGGGCATTGGAAGGCCGTACAACAGGCCGTACAAATGCAAAAAAAATCTAGATTTTCAGTTTGGATGCAAAAACAAGAGTTTAATACCATTTGCAGATGATTTGAATATTAAGAACCCTGAGAATGAATAAAAATAACAAGGGCAACCATGTATGTAATTTTGCAGAGGTTTTCCACTGAAAATAGGCCGTACAAATATGATTTTGGCTCAAAAAAATAATGAATTAATAACATTAATTGCTAAAATTCATTTTTATCCTAGATGAGGAGGTTGAACTCAGAAAAAATGGAGTATGAATGATCCAAAAAGGCCAGACAAATAGTGGTATATGGAAAATACAGGTTTAAATATAAATAATTTTTGAAAAATTAAAATAATTTAATAATTTTTCAAAATATTTAAACCAAAACTATATGGCATACCTTATTTTCATGCCAAATGAAATCACGTGAAATGATTTTTCACCTTCCTCCTTCGAATTCACCGAGCTCTGATACCACTGATAACTCCAGGATCAAAATAGGTTGAACCTTGTCCCCACTTAGTGTGAGTGCAAGGGTGCCTTTACTCCGTTAACCCTTTCACAATGCAAACATGATTTATATAGTTTTTACCATTGACCGGTAAAAATAACTAATCCTTTAACCAACTAAATATGGGAAAACAACCGTAAAGTAAGTCTAATTAATAAATATAAACATTAAAACTACCTAATTATTAAACTAAGTTTATTTATTTTATGGGGGTGTCTTTATAAAAGATGCATGCCCCATTTACAATAGTAATTTATTACCTACCAAAAATCTATTTTATCGTTAAGACTTTGGAACAACTCCTAACAATAAATTATATGAATTTAATCATGTATGAATATTTTACACAAGAAAATAAAGTTTCTATGTCTAATTTTTCCTTATAATTAAAAAGCCCAGCTAAAATTTTCCTTCTAATTATAAATAGACAACTGATATTTCTTATATTTTAACAAATTGTAATTTAGATTAAGTTAAAAATTAGTAATAAAATAAAATTCTATTTTTTATTTCAACAAACTCAAAAAATATCTTAAATACTCAAATCTAAAATAAAAAAATATGTCATATTTATTGGATGGGTTGTGTATATTTATACATTTAATCATTTGAATAAAAATAAAACAAAAATATTATTTAACAAATAAAAATAATAATTATTTATCAATAATTTTATCAAGATTTTATTTAAATAATCATAATTTAAAACTAATTATGAAAAAAAAACCAAATATACATTTTAGTTCATTAAATAAAAAACATAAATCCCATTAATGGCTACATTCAACATGGTATAACACCTCTTAATTTTTTTTGCCAAAATAGATGTAATATATCTAAAAACGAAAATATTATTTAACAAATAAAAATAATAATTATTTATCTATAATTTTATCAAGATTTTATTTAAATAATCATAATTTAAAACTAATTATGAGAAAAAAACAAATATACATTTTAGTTCATTAAATAAAAAATATAAATCCCATTAATGGCTACATTCAACATGGTATAACACCTCTTAATTTTTTTGCCAAAATAAATGTAATATATCTAGAAACGCACGCATGCTAGTAGTGCATAGAGTAAATTAGATCAAAAAGTGAACATCCATGGAAAATTTATGCTCAAAACAATTCAAAAACAAAAGGGAAAACATGCAAGTCAAATGAAGGATATGAGCTTTCCTTGCCAACTCAATTTATTCACACATGGCCACCATCCTCTTCTCTAACTATACACCTTTCTACTTCTATGGCATGCACCTTCCTATCTCCCGTCAACATTATTATTTTGTCTTTACTACTATTTATTTTTAAATTTTTCATGCTTCCTCTTGCCACTTAACCAAGGCAACCAAATGTTTTTTTAATTTTTTTTTTATAGCATAAGGTGATGTTTAGAGATAATAATTTTTATGTTAAAATTAGATTTAATGATTCATATTTAAAATGATTTTTTACTACATTCGTATTTTTTCATAATGTTGGCTTATTTATATTGTATTGTACCATTAAGAAATATATTTATATAGTCAATAGTTTAGAAATATGATCTTCTAGTTAAATATGTCATAATCAAAAAATATATAAAAAAATGTTTAAGTTGATATTTTTAAATTAAATCATTTTAGAATAGGAGGGACATTATTTCTATAATTTTTTTTATAGATTTATATATAATAAAAAAGATAACACAATTTACACAATTTTCTCCTTACCTCTTAGAAATAATAATGTTTTCTTAAATCTTATCATGTCAATTTACATAATAGGCCAATTTTTTTTAAGTTGAAAAAAAAGTTATATTCTAAATGACATATCAATAAAAATTTTAGTAATTTTTCTTATGGTCTACTAGTTTCACTCAAACTTCACATTAAATATGATTATATTTCTCGAACCAATTCAAGGATTTTCATTATGAAACACACAATTTCTTAGAGGCCATTTATCAATTTGAGTAATTTGAGTATTTAAGTTATTTTTAAGAAAAATACTAAACTAGTCATAAATATCTATTTACCAAAAATAATTCTTACTTTATGTAATGCTAACCCTAAACACCATTTATTTATAAAACACATTTTTCACAAAAACAAAATCATAATCATGTAGATTTGTAAAAAACATTATGACACAAAGGAACATATTATCTTAAAAATAAATTAAAAAATGTCATCACTCTTTAAAAAAAATATTAGACAACAAAATTATGCTCGATTTATTCATGCAAAAGAAATAAATGGAGCTTAACTCACCTCATAATGATTCCATACCCTATCTTCCCATTATATGCATCGACCTATAAAAATAAATCATCAAACTTTATTTGATCGATGAAAATTTCATATAAAAATTATATTTTTTAAGATTATATTAATGAAAATATTAATATGGATTAATAACACAACAAAATACCTTCTACATCCTTACATATGCATTTCAATCTAATAAAAAGAATTTAATAACATTAAATATATCTTTATTTTAAAAATAAAATTATTTTCAAAAATATTGTATCTAATATACATTAATTATTATAATCAATTATATTTTTTACCTTTTTTGACTTACTTTAAATTAATAATTAATAATAATTTTTTTACTATATTCTATATTAATAATTATTTTTATTATAACATAATAAATTATAATTCAAGATATACCATCACCTTTATCATTAGCACATTCCATCTATTAAAAATTAAAAGATGTTAAACACTTATATTTATGAATACAATTTATTAATTTTTTTTTTAAAAAAAATGTTTAAAGACACCCATAAATATATGTATGATCATTCATACACAAATTTTACTTTGAGATTGTACAAATCCTATCATCCACTATCTTTGAATTACAACACATTCCATATTTGAAATATTATTCTTAAATGCACATAGAGTAGTACACCTAATATTAATTGCTGAAAAGTATGAAGATCCCAATATCTACATTATGAATAATTTATGGCTGTAGTACACCTAATATTAATTGCTCCATAGTTGAAATACCTCGTGAGGTTCATTAATTGGCCATCTTTCATATTCCCGACAGAAATGATATTTACATTTCGTCAAAACTTTCTGATGAAGTTTCAAATCATTATATTATTATTAGTCCGTAGGGAATATTGTACTCTTCGTTTCATTTTAATCCCTTATGAGTCCCGTCGGGATATCTTTAGACTTCACTTGCATTTGACTGATTCTCTCCGAGTCAAAATTTCTTAATTCTTGTGTTGTTAATATGTTCATATTTAATCTAGTTAAATTACACAATATTTATTGAATAACATTAAATAACATTATATATTAGATTTTGATTCGTTGTAAGAATTGTGATGTTATGGAGATTGGCGAGCTTCATGTAAGTCAAGGTAGGGGCAGGTTCATTTATTAGTGTTTTGTCAAAAGTCAGAATCGGTATCTCCAAATTGAATGCTGTTTGATGGGAAGAACAGTGGCATTTCCGTGCATTGCAGATTGTAGTAGGGAAGACAGTGATAATTAATTATCATGAGTGATGCATTAATCATGGGTAGTGCATTTGCAACATAACTGTGCTTTTTGGTTTGCATTTGCTGTTTTGAAAGGTGAGTGCTAGACGTCTTTATCTTCGCCCAATCCCATCAACTGTATCGCCGTCCAGGGGTAGAAACCCTCGGCTCGTCCTCAAGGCATCCTCAACATATGAATTCCTGCTGCTGGTAGGTTTCTTTTTCATCGCATGTCTCTGAGTATACATATAAAACAAGAACCATATCCAATGGAAAATGAAGGAAACAGGACAACTCGTATTGCACAGGGGAACACACCCCTTCTCCCATAAATAATACGTAGGAGAAATCTGTTCTTTAGTTAGAGTTTTGTTTTCACTTGATTACAATTTGTAATACAGTACATCTTTATGAACTTTCTTATACTATCTCAAAACAAAAACTACAGCAACATATTATATGATTTTCATTATTTATATATAAGATTTGCAGTCCTAAACTTTTTCTATTTAAGAGATGTTGAAAACAAATTTTATTCCTTTACATACCAACTTGATAATTATAAATTTATTCTGCTATCTGTCACGCTATGTGTGGATGATGATGATATTCATAGGGTTGCAGATTTAACCTATTTTCTATGGCTTGCAAATTCTTATTATGTTTTTCAGTACTTTATTCAAAGGAATTACAGTTTGTCTTTTTTCTATTCAAGCAATGTCAGATAAAACTGGGTTTATTTATAGCAACATGATGATGTATACAAAATTATTTTGCTACTCATCAGGGTCGATGTGTGGATGTAAAATATATTTATAGAATGTGTTGTTTTAACATAAAGAATCTATTATTATTTTTTTCTTCTTCTGGCCAATGCAAACTGATCATAAAGGAAGCGCTGCCATGCGCTGTTTTAACATTATGGTGGAATTTTCCTTACTAGATTTACTTAGGCGGATCAAAAGGCACTGAGTCATTGCAAGAACAGTGTTTTGATTTGATACATCTTGATTCTTGGGCATTAGATAAAACAATCAATTCTTTTGGAGAAGACAAATGACCAGTAAAACCACCACCATCATCATTTTCATATTTATATTCATGCTAAAACCTTCATTTATTTTTATTATTTTTGAACTATGTTTATCCACATACTACATGATTTCTTAAACTTAGATCCATATAAAAAGGATTTTACATATTCTATGAAAAGCTATCTCATCCCAACAATGCAAAATTGGCATTTCAGCGAATACATTCCTCTCCTTCATTTTATATTTTTTATGAGCAATATATTTTTAGGGGATCTCAAGTTTGAGATATGCAGCGCCAAGTCACTATGTTTATCAATATTAAATTTTTGAATGTTTTTGGAAAATTTTTATTCTTTAATACTTGTTCACATGACGATGAGACAGAAGTACTAAATTCGAATCCTCAACAACTAAATTACCTACACAATATCCACATACAATAGACTACTACTTACCCACAGAGACTTGACACTTCGTACCTTGTTAATCTTTGTTCTTTCTACAAGTCGTAGAGAATATTGTACTCTTAAATTTTTTTTTAACCCTTTATTAATCTTTGTTTTTCCTGCAAGTCATATTGCATTGTCTTGCGCAGTCTATAATATGTGAACATTTAGTAAGGTAATTTGTAAGGTTTTTAATAATTAAATATAATATTAATTTTCCTACATTTTGATTGGTTAAAAAAAATTATGTTATTTCTCAGTCCACACAAACCAAGGCATGTTAATCATTATATTTTCCGTGACAGTCCCGAAACCAGCTGAAATTATCAGGAAGCTCCACACAGGCGTTGATCGAGGATAATTGTTTTCCCTTGGCACAGTAAGATTTGTTGATGTAGCGACTGTAAGGCTGGCTTACTGTACGCCATCCCTGCAATTCTAACTGACAAATGCCCTGTGTCATCTACCTTGTGTGAATTCCGTTAGTTTCAATATTTATAACTAATCCTGTCTCATATGCCATTCTAAGGCACCGGAAGAGTGAGAAGGGTTTTCCAAGGCAGACCCAGATTGGTTTAGGGGAAAGGGAATATGTCGGCCAATTAAGCGAACAGGTTGTTAGAGCTTGTGCAGGGCCTTCGAAACCAGATCCATGGACAACAGGCACCGACATCCTTTGTTTTAGAATTCCTTTGGGTTTTTTATTACATGTTCAGAGAATATCAGTTTATTTATCATTGACAAAGTAACTGCTGGTGCAGGGAAGTACATCATCGCCATGGGTTTCGGAATTACAAGCGCTGAAGCAATTTTGTTTGAATTCCTTTTAATTAGGAGTCTTAAATTTGCAAAGTTAATAACAAGGAAAATTTGAAAATGCAGGCATTTAGATTCGCCACTAGCAGAATAAACATTACAGCTATGCAAGCTTACAATTTAACCTTCCCTGCTTTGTTTGAGTAGAATCACAATGCAAACATATGTCAAATGGTTTAGTAATGATTTTTTTAATTTTAAACCTTTAGTTTTCGCCACTTGAATGGCTTGATATTATCTGAAACAATTGGTTTAGTAAAACCTCTGGACAGCTGCGTGAGCTACCGAAAAAAAACTGTCAAACTTTTGGATCTTCCTCCACTCTCCACTCCCACTCTCCACCTCATTCATATAAAGATCATTATAATAGTGAAAAATCACAAATTGAGTTCAAGAGATTGATATATTTATAAAAAAAACATGTAAAATAAAATAATAATAAAATACAAATTAAATTATAAAATCAAAAATAAAAATCATAAAATTATTTAATTAAAAAAATTAATTTATGTAATTTTAATATTTTTTTATAAAACTATACAAATCAAATTTTATACTAATTTTTGAAGTTATGTTAATTTTTATATAATTTCTCAAATTTCTTTAATTATAATTTGTTACTAATTTCTATATTTTATTCAATTTCATATGATTTTAATCTAATTTATTTAAATTCATTTTTATTAATTTTTCTATATTAATTAATTTTCTAATCATTTTAATTTAATTTAATTTTTTCAATTTTAAATATAATTTATTTAATTTCACTCTAATATCTTCTTTTTAAGTTTCACTAATATATGTATTTTACTTTAAACTCTAGTTTTCTACCTTCCTTTTGTCTCTAATTTCTTTAGTTTTGTGAAATTTACACAAATTTCAATCTAATTTCGTTTAAGTTTATTCTAAATTCTCCAAGTTTAATTAATTTGTATTTCTAAACATAGATGGGGCTTGAAACAATCAAGCTTCTTAATCAATTCATCCACATTTTATTGGCACAATTATTTATATTTTACTAATTTCAATTTAATTTATTTAATTTTATATTAAATTTATAAAGTTTCACTAATTTCTATAATTTATCCTTCTCTTTATTAGTAATTCTCTTAATTTTACTAATATTATATAATTTTATATTAATTTTCCCCACTTTCATTAATTTCTATATTTTTTTCTTAATTTTCTATTTATCACTAATTTACCTAATTTCATCATGTTTAACCTATTTTTTCCCTTTTTATTTATTTTTTTACTCTATTTTTTTGAAGCTTCACTGATTTTTATAGTTTTCCCTATTTTAATTTTTTTTCCTTATTTTTTCATTCATTGTTCCATAGTGTTAAAATTATTGGCATAAGATTTAAGATTTAAAATTGTTCCATTCATAATGTTTTTTCTATTTTTTCTTAGTTTTCCTTTTATTGTTCCATAGTGTTAAAATTATTGGCATAAGATTTAAAAGATTTTGAAATACCTCTCCCCTAGATAACCATCTGATCCCATGTATTTGTAAAGCATCAAGAACATCAATTTACATGACCTTAATTAATGATGCTAGTTTCATTATTTATTTTTAGATAATTTTGAACTCGTGAATATACCTTATTATAATATTTTCCACATGTATCAACTCATGAACATTATTTGAATCATAGAGGATAAGTGCATCGAGTTGGGGGACAATTCTATGGACATTTTATATAATATGATCACATTATTAAATAAAATGATCACATTATTGACATAACATGATCGCATTATTTAAATTATGGCTTGGTAATTACCAAGCCATAAAATAATATCATTAATGTATAACATGATCAAATTAGTAGATAACATTATCACATTATTGTAAAAATAATAATATAATCACATTACTATTATTTTGCATATTTAAGTAGTGAACATGTAGATGAAGTAAATCTTGGGTAATAGATAATGCGATCATGTTATCATAAATGTAATCAAGTGATCATGTTCTTATTATTGAACTTGAAATTTATACTTCATCCATAAACATAAACTAGTGTATAGTCTAGTGTAGGCCTTGAGAAATGGATCACCTAGTAGTGTCACTTGGTGTACAAAATCAAACTTTTAAAAGATGTAATCCTTTGTGACATCTCACCATTATAGGTGTGTGATGTTTTACATGTGACCAACCATGTATTCACCATTGACATGTAGTATATGAAGTATATTCTTGAAATTTTGTGATAGATTATCATGATCTAAAATACCATATATCGTAGTTAGTTTATAAGCTTTCAGTCATTAGTGCTAGGAAGTGCAAGAATATTGTCAGTTCTAGTAAGATTTATGCTCTTAATTGTAAGAATTAAATGTTTAATGACATCCTTATGTCACCATATCATAGTATGGTTTATCCAACAATAACAAAGACAAAATAATTGAACCATAAACTAGATGAATACAAGGATATCTTTTAGTCACCTAAATAAGTTCTTGCATACTATACACTAAACAATACTATTGATTTGATCCCTTAACTACCTTTACCTCAAATCTCTTTATACAACATATCATTTCTAGAGAATGAATAGTTCAAGTGGTAGATCCATGAAATCATGGCTAATGGACACATCATGACTAAATCATTGCCTTGTAGAAACCCAATTATGTTTGTGCCAAAGTTGTGAATCAATTGAAAAAATATTATCAAGATTAATGTGAAGAACTATTATCCTCATTTAAATATTAAGGCATTTTTATGCCATATCCATGGTGTAGAAGTCTTTTCTAAAATTGATCTTAATTTTGGGTATCATCATATTCATGTTAAACCTCTAGACATTTGGAATATAGTCTTAAAAACAAAGGAAGGATTGATTGACTAGTTGGTTATGCCTTTTAGGTTAACTCATGTAACGAATTCATTCATTTCAAGATGTTGAATGATATCCTTAGGCCCTTTACCTATGCCATTTTTAAAATCTACTTTGATGACATATTAATCTTTAGAAAACATGGGATGAACATCTACACCATGTTGAACTAGTGTTTCACATTTTGTAGAAACATATTTTTGTGATAACATGAATAAATGTTCATTTTTCATGCAAGAGATAAACTATTTGGGACACATTACACACATAAGGTGTGCATGTGTGAACCTAACCAAGATTCAAGTTATACAATAATGGGAAACACTACATAAATTTACATCTAATTCAAATCTTCTCAGAATTATAAAATTATACAAGAGATTTGTGTTTAATTTTTATCTTTTTAATCAAACTACTTAAGGTGGAATCGAATAAATTTTTATTTAGTCAGCTGCACAACAAAGATAATTCAATGAACTAAAATTTAGACTCTATTTTGTGTTAATACAAGTATGTTACTTGACTATAACTTTAGAAGATCATCCAATTCATTTAGTAATAAAATTGACTATCACAAATGGGTATTGAAAACACAAATCCTAGAAAATAGTTAATTTCTATTATAATGGATTAAATAAGATATGATTGTAATAAAATATATATTTAGAGTATATACTTACATCAGATGATGAGGGAGTGATTAGGGATGGTAAGGGATGGTGAGAATCAATGATGGAGTGATGAAGGATGGTGAGGGTCAATGAGGGAGTGACTAGTGATGATGAGGGATGAAGAAAGATTGATTAGGTATTATGAGGGATGAGAAATTAGTGATTAGGGATGATGAGGGATGGTGATAATCAATGAAGGAGTGATTAGGGATGATAAACCTGAGTGATTAGAGATGATGAGAGACAACTAAGTTCAATGAAGGAGTGATTAAGGATGAGGAGGGATGAGGAGGGATGAATAAGTGATTAGGTATGATAAGGGATGAGGAAAGAGTGATTAGAGATGATGAAGGACAAGGAGGGAGTGATTAGGGATGATGAGGGATAGTGAGGGTCAATGGAAGAGTGATTATGGATGATAAGGGACTGATTAGAGATGACTAGGGATAGTGAGGGTCAATAAGGGAGTGATTAGAGAAAATGAGGATCGATGAGAGAATGACTAGGGGTAATGAGGGATGAGTAAGAAGTGATCAAGGATGAGGGAGGGATGATGATCAAGTGAAATTAACATGTAAAGTGATTTTTTTGATGTGTGTAGGTCATCATTGTGACCTATACTACCCCAATAACACCACTTTGCATCAATTTCAAAGTGAGTGGTTTAAAAAATTCAATTTTGACAAAACTAAGACTCCTATAAATGTTAATAATCAAATCAAAAGGCACAAAAACCTAAGAAATGACTATATGTTTACTAAAAATGAATTTCAATTACAAAAGTTATATCCTGAAATCCCTAGGTTTAATACTTGGACCCTAAAAATACCTAAGTACTAACCTGATTGGATTTTGAAAAACTATTTTACACATCGTAAAGCATGAAACTATAAGACCAACTCTATCAGATGCTAAGTGACCCTCATTTCTTATATTTACTAAAATAATTTTGAAGTGTAATAAATTTAAACTATATAAATGTAAACTTATACTTAATATTTAGAGTAGTAAATATAAGCTTATGGCCAAAGTTGGCTTCATGTGCAACTCCTAAATGCTCATGGAGATGGTTTTGATCATATTAAAAAACAATGCATATGCTTTATATAACATGTATGTGTTGTATAATATATTATATAATGTGTATGCATTATGCAATATGTACACGTTATTTGAATTGGAATCGAAAACTAAGCTTTTAAGTTCATAAATGGTTTGTGATTGTGCATCTACAGTTGAGACCAAGAGTTTTGAGAAAAACACATTAAATTTCAACTTCAATCACCAAATACACTATGGATTCCAACATCAAAATTCAAAAAATTATTACCATCATGATGAACATGCTATATTCTTTCTAAATATATGATTTTTATAATTTTTGGGATATTTTAAGGGTTCAAACTATATTTATTTTTAACTACACCTTTTTTAGTCCACTACATGCCACACCTATACATGCCTATTCTTTTTATCTAATTTATTTTTCGTTCATCCAATTCCAAAACAAATCATATGGTAACAAACTAGGCCTAATTCTAAACACATTAAAAAAAAATCACTTTTTTTGAGGTAGTTAGGCTGGGCCACATGGCCAACTATCCATTTTTATGTTAGTTTTTAGGATCTTCTTAATTTTAAAATTAATAAAAATAATTCATTGAAAAAACATATAAAAAATTTCATAACACACTAGAAGATCTTATCTAAATATTCACCAAAGGGTTTCAAACAATATTTAATGATGCTCAAAAAATGGTGGGCCGCATGGACATCTATCTACTATGTTTTCTTAAAAAAAAGGAGGCACTCTTAAAATTTTATATGTTTGACCTGCTTATACTTAACCATTTTTTTAAAAAAATAGTTTTTTAGAAACTAGACTCAAAATGATATAATTCATATTTTTATACCATCTTCAAATTTGGAGTGTAGCCATCTCAAATTATCTACTTATGTTTAAATTTATGAAATTTTAGAAAAATCATGTCCACAAGTAGGCCCTTTTTTGTCCTCCAATTTGGTGCACTTACCCATATCGAGCCCAATAATTCTTCAAGCTTCATAATACTTATTATGTCATCAAAGTCCCAATTAATTCCTTCCACTTGGAACAAGAAGCACTCCAATGGTACCATTTTTATCTCAACTTAGATGATGAACCCAATTAGAAAAAATTTGCATCATTAATTTTATGTAGGTTTGGTCCCTCAACATTTGAGGACTTTATAGGTGCTCTGCCCAAACTCCACTAGACAAGCACTATTTGTGATTATTGAATTGAATTTGAGAAATTGGCTAATCACACTAAAGGGTTATTAGATGACTTCTTTAATAGTTGTTTTATTAGTGGCATCAAAGAGGCAATCTAATTAGAGGTAAAAATGTTTAGGCCCAACAACATGATGGATGCCTTGGGTCTAGCTAAGTTACCAGAAGATAAACTCTTAATGTAGCATTGACCCCCCACGTTCCCATTTGTAAAGAACACAACAAACCAACAGCTAGCCACAAACACACCAGTCAAGTGGCTTATTGAGGTAGAGATGTGGGATCATACGGAGAAAATATTACATTATAAATCTGATGACAAATGGTTTAAGGGTCATAGGTGTGTCACATAAAATTTCTACTTTCTAGACGTGAAATCATTGCCAACATAGGACAATGAGCCTAATATCTAGGAATTCTAAGATACTTAAGAAGAACAAATCCCCTCAGAGGGCTCAATTTCTCAGGAGACTCAACCCAAGATCTCTCTACATTCATTAGTAGGTGTTACCACCCATCAAACCATGAAGGTAAAGGGGTTATTTAAAAATATCCCTCTCACAATCCTCATGAACTTTGGTACCACTCACAATTTCATCGATCCTCATATTGCTAAGAAGATAGACTAATTTATACACCCTTGTTCTAGCTTTGAAGTCATGATTACTAATGGGGGAATATTTCCATGCAAATGGAAGTGTCAGAATGTGCATATCTCAATAGGTTATTACACTCTTCACTCAAATATGTTTGCCCTACCCTTATGAGGATTGGATGTGGTCTTAAGGGCATAGTGGCTCTACATAATAAGACCTATTTTATGGGACTTCTCTGAGCTTTGGATGTAATTCATAGATAGTGTTTAGAAGCACACCTTAAAAGTCTTATTGCCTGGATCTGCTCCCATCATCAGTTTCCATTGCATGGAATTTTTTTTTAAGAAAGGCTCACATAGGGTCATTACCTAGCTGCACTCCACCCAATTCCAACTCCATGTTGCTACTAACTACCCTATTGATTTATAGGTTATCCTCAATAAGCATGCAACCATTTTTATAGATTTAGTGGGTTTTCCCCCTTCATGCTCTAAATATCATCACATTTTTCTCCTTCTAGGAAGCATTCCACCTAACATCTAGCCATACCACTATTCCCTTCTACAAAATATTGAGATTGAGTAGTTTGTATGAGAAATCTTGAAGTCTAGAGTTATTTGCCCCAACACCAGCCCATAATCCTCCCTAGTGATTCTTGTCCATAAAAAGGATGGGTTGTGGTGCCTCAACATTGACTTTCATTCCCTTAACCACCCCACTATCGAAGATAAATTCCTAATTTTGATCATCGATGAGCTTCTTGATGAGCTCCATGGGGTAAAATGTTTCTCTAAATTGGATCTTCATTTAGGATATCATCAGATTCACATCCATGTTGATGACATTCTAAAGACATCCTTCCAAACTCATGATGGTCACTATGAATTCTTGGTCATGCCATTTGGACTTATAAATGGCCCTTCAATATCTATATTTTTGTCTTTCTTAGTCAATTTACTTTGGTTTTCTCTGATGATATTTTGATCTATAACTGCACATGGGCTGAGCATCTCCAGCATATTGACATGGCATTACAACTTATAGCAGATGATCAATTATGTACCAAAAAAGCAAGTGTTCCTTTGGTCAAGAGGAAGTTAAATATGTAGGTCACATTATTTTAGCTGATGGGGTCCATGTGGATCCAAAAGAAATTAGTCTCATGCAGTATTAGCTTTAACCAACAATCCTCAAGAGCCTTTGTGGATTCTTAAGCCTTACAGGGTACTACCACAAGTTCATCAAGAATTATGAAATGATCATGGCTCCTTTGACTTCTTTACTGAAAAAGGATACATTCATATGAGATGTCATAATTGACCAGGCATTTATGGCACTCAAACATGCTATGTGTAGCATACCAATTTTGGCCATGCTAGACTTCACCAAAAATTTTACCGTCAAAAGTGATTATTATGGTAATGGCCTAGGTGCTATTTTTATCCAAGAGGGTCATCTGATTGCTTTCACTAGAAAAGCTTTTTCTAGATGAAATTTGGTTTTGTCTACATATGAAATGTAAATGATGGTAATTATGCATGCAGTATAATGGTGGCCATACTTGGGAATCATTTTTGCATCAAAATTGATCACTGGAGTTTGAAATATTTCATAAAACAGTGGGTCTCATCACCACCATAATATAAATGGGTTAACAAACTCATGGGCTATGGTTATGAGATCACTTACAAGAAGAGTAAAAACAATGTCATGGTAGATGCTCTCTCACACACATTTGAGGACCAGAATTCCTTTTCTTACATCTCCATGCCCATTATGAATTGGTTAGAATATATACACCAAGGGTATGCAAATGATCCCTCCTTACATCACCTAATTCAACAATTGGCCACCAAACCCTTTGTAGTACCACATTATTCATGGGATGGTACTTTTTAATGATATAAGGGTCATTTAGTGCTTCCCCATAACACAAACCTTCATAAAGCCTATTCTATGAAATCCATGCTTATCTGTTAGTAAGGAACTTATTATTTTTTAAAACATATGAGCGTGCATGTTTAAACTTCTTTTGGAAGGGGATGAAAGGGTAAATTAAGTAGATGGTGCTTGAATGTGATACTTACCAACACAACAAAGGTGAAACAATAATGATTCCTAGTTTTCTTGAGCCCTTTCCCATTCATATATATATATATATATATATATATATATATATATATATAGATATATATATATGGTTTTTTCCCTATTTTTTAATTAGGGAAATTATATTTCTTGTGCATACATGGAGTTTTCTTACATTTGTGGGATAGGCTAGCTAATGTGGAGGTGTGTGTCATAGATGTGTCATAGGTGTCATAAGTAACTCCATTGATGGGAGTTACTTCTCTATTCTTAGCACCTTGTCACCACCTTTCATGGAAGAGTTACAGTCTATTCTTGGGGTGCCTTGTCCACCTTTTGTGGAGGAGTTACTTACGTACTCTCCTATTTATAGTCTTCACTTTGGCCATCTCATGTTAATCAGATTTTGGTTTTCTCCATTTTGTCTTGTGCAATTTATCTTCTTGTTATTTTAAAATTGCTTTAGCATCTATATGGTGTGAACTTGCTTCATCTCATGTGATCACGTTTCCATTGCACTCGCATTATCCAAATTCTGAAAACAACTCTGATATGGTATCAGAGCAAGAACGGTAATCATGTGTATGGTTATGCTTTTAGTTCATTTTGAAATCAAGGAGTGGAGTTCTCTTTGTTTTTTTTATTTTCTAGATCTGATCTAAAAAAATATATATATCATTTCTGGTATCATTTTCTTGGGAATCCTTGGCCTTTGGGTGTCTTGGTTGTCTTCACTTCAGGGGTTGGTTTAGCAGTTACCCTGGGCACCATTGTTATGTGCAAAGAGCAAAGGGAGGAGAAAATCTAAGAAAATTTAGTTCCAGCAGTAGAAGTCCTTCCTTTCAGACATGCCATCAGCTATACGGCATCCAAAACAGCCTTCAATTCCAGCAGCAGCAGTCTGCGCCAACTTCAGTAGTGCCTTTAGTTCTGCTACACCTCAGGGAGTCCTTCCAGATTATTTTCTTGCCCAGAAAGGTGTCAAGTAGGTCGTATGGTATCCAGTAGGTCTGCACATTTATTATTTTTGTCTTTTTTGAGTTAAAATTTTGGACTGTGCTATTTTCGTGCCCCTTCCTTACTTGGCATCCCATGTGGCACCCCTTGGACACTTGGAAATCCTTCATTCTATCTATGCTTAATTATTTTCAGTTTAAAATTGAATTTTAAAACAAAAATTAGTCAATTTGACTGAATATTTAATTTTTTAGATAGTTTTGTAATTTAGGGGTTTTTCATTTTAAACTTGTATCTTCAACTTACGAAGACGAAGGGCGAGGCCTGGGTTGGCGGGAGGCCAATTCCCCCTCACACAAACCTCCTTTGGATTCCTCATTCTATGCTGAGTCCAACGAGTGGTTAGAAGGCTACTTTCTCTCTCAAAATAAGTATTTTTAAAATGTTTTAGTGCTTTTTTTTGCAAAAAGACTAGTTTACAGAAAAATTGAACCTTTAATATCTTGCAAACGGTAGCTCAGATTTGGGTGCCATTTTTTGAAAAAGTGTTTGTAATTCAATTCTCCATAGTGTAATATTTTTATTTTTCAAAAACATACTAGTTTATAAAGTGCCAAAAATTTGGGTCTCTCGGGACGCATTTTCGACTGAGTCCGACGTCTTGTTTACTTTAGTCTTGCACTGATTGCTCTAAGACGCATTCTCAACTGAGTCTGACATCTTTTGAGTATGCACTTTCATATTTGGAGGGGCTCAATATTTTGGGGGGGGGGGTGTGATTGCTTTTCACAACTTGCAAATCTTTGCTTTCATTCTCCTTTTTGCATAAATTCACAACTTGCAATCAACACAACTTCACCTAAATTCAGCTAAAAATGGATTATTTTCAACTTAAGCCCCTAACACCCTTCAACTATCATGAATGGAAGGTTAAAATGTCAATCATTCTTAGAAGCAAAGGGTTGTATAGGATCACCATGGGTACTAAAGTAAAACCCAACACTGATGTTGAAAAGGTCAAGTGGTACAACCGTAGTGATGAAGCCTATGGTTTACTAAGCTTGTCTATGTCTCCAGAACTTTTCTTCCATTTAGAATCCTCTCAGACTCCCAATGACATATGGGACACCTTAGAAAAGTTATTTGGGAAGCTTGATGAGATGAGAGGTCATGAGCTCGAAAACAAACTCATAAGTCTAAGTCCTAGCAACTTTGACACCCTACAGGACTTCTTCACTAAGTTTAAGGCCATTAAATTACAATTGAAAGAATGTGAGATAGAGAAGAAAGATGATCAACTCATACTTTATATTCTCACAAAGTTAGGTCCAAGCTATTAAGTCTTTGTCTCCACTTTCCATGCCACAAAAGGTGCCCTTGACACTACATGGAAAATGCCTTCTTTGGATTCATTCATTGCTGACTTGACTAGGGAGCAAGATAAGCTAATTCAAATGGGCACAATGAAGTCTACTCAACCCCAAGCTTTGATAGCTGGAAATGGTAAGTATAAGACTTTAACAAAGGAGAAGAAGAAAAAGAACAAGGACCAGGAGAAGAAGAAAGAAAACACCAATCCTGCCAAAAACAACACTAAGTCTTCATCCTCCAATGCTAAACCTAAGAAGGAGAAGGTTAAGTGTGCCTATTTTAAAAAGACAGGACATGATGAACACAAATGCATGAAGAAAAAAATAGATCACCTAACTCATCTTCTAGAGAAGAACAACATAGGTGTTCCTGAGTCCATCAAGCAGAATTCATCTACCCAAGATTCTACCAAGGCAAAAGGCAAGGGTAAGGAGAAAGAAAAGGGCAAGGCCCTTGTAGCTACAATAACTTCTACATCTTCATGGGTCATCGACTTGGGTGCTTCTCACCACATGGGCTCTTCACTAGTTGAGTTTTCATCTTTAGAGCATTGTAGCATAACTTCAATTAGTTTAGGTGATGACACTTCAATTTTTGTTGCAGGGAGAGGGTTAGTTAAAATGAAAGGAAGAACATTCAATAATGTTCTAAGTGTTCCTTCTCTTTCAACCAATCTCCTATCAGTGTACCAAATCACTCACATTGGTCAGGGAAAGAGAGTTGAGTTTTTACCAGATTTAGTGGCTATCAGGGAGTTGCATAGTGATATTACAGTGGTAGTGGGTAGGGCAAATCACCAAGCAAGGTTATACACCTTCTCATATTTTGCATCAGATTCTTCTTAAATGGAGTTAGCAAATTATGGCATGAGCGGTTTGACCACCTTAACTACTGCTACTTTGAGCAGCTTTGCAAACATGACATGATCATTGGCTTGCCTCATGTCCAATTCTCAAAAGGACTTTGCGAGGGGTGCTCCCTTGGGAAGCATCTCGAAGCAGAATTTGACAAAGGCAAAGCTTGGAGGGCTTCACAACCTTTGGACTTAGTCCACAGTGATGTATCGGGACCCTTTCCCAAACCATCTTTCACAAGGGCCAAGTACATCCTCACTTTCATTGATGATTTCTCTAGGTACTCTTAGATATATTTTCTCAAAAAAAAGTCTGAAGTGTTTGAAAAATTTCTAGACTTCAAGGCTCTTGTTGAGAAATAGAGTGAGAAATCCATCAAGGTTCTTTGAACTGATAATGGAGGGGAGTATGTCAGCATCAGGTTTGAAAATTTTTGCACCACAGAGGGGATTGATTTGCAGCACACAATCACTTACAGTCCTTCACCGAATGAAGTTGCAGAACACATGAATAGGTTCTTGAAAGAGATGGGTAGCTGTATGATTCACTCCAAATCCTTAGCACCATAGTACTAGGCCGAAGCCATCAATTATGCTTGCTACATTCAAGATAGGGTTCCTCACAAAGCTTTGAAAGGGATAACACCCTTTAAAGCTTGGCATAAAAAGAAACCTGATGTTGAGCACCTCAAGGTTTTTGGATCCCCAACCATGGATCGCATTCCAAAGAAGAAATGTAAAGCTATGGAACATCAGTCCAAGCCTTGCATCTTTGTAGGATATTCAGATGGTATTAAGGGATATCACCTTCTAGATCCATTCACTCATGAGTTGTTCATCGAGAGAAGTGTTCATTTTCAAGAGAGTCTTAGAGACTCAACACTTGACACTTCTTCTCCCTCATCGGATCTACTTCTTCATGATGATTCCTCATTAGATTTAGATCAGCCATAGCAATTTCTTGAGCTAGAGACATCTTCTTCTTCTTTGAGTTCAGATGGCAAGGATAGTGATGCAGAGTCATCCACATCTAGTTAGTCATAGGATGAGGAGTTAACACCTGACTCACCCACTTTTGGGCTACTTTGGGCCAAACAAACACTTGAGAGTGTTGGCACTTGGGCAGGAGATCCTACAAATGACAGATGTACTAGGGGGTATTTTCAGAGAGATCCACATGCTTTCTTTGCTACAGTTTCAGATCCATAGACTTTTTGAAAGGAATCTAGGGTACCTGAGTGGGATAGTGCTATGGAAGAAGAATATTCTTCCTTAATCAAAAATCAAACTTGGGATTTGACTTCACTTCCTAAAGGAAGAAAGATGGTTTGATGTAGGTGGATATATCAGACCAAGTTTACAACAAATGGGTCGGTTGATAAGTACAAGGCACGATTAGTCGCCAAGGGTTTCTCACAGGTGGCAGGCATTGACTACTCAGAGACCTTTGCACCCATTGCAAAGATGACTTCTATCTGACTCACCTTGGCTATTGCCACAACACATGGTTGGGATGTGCATCAGATGGATGTGAAGAGTGCCTTTCTTCATGGAGACCTAGAGGAGGATATCTACATGGAGTAGCTGCCAGGATTTGTTCAGGATTCTTCCTTAGTATGCAGAATTTGGAAATCTATCTATGGCCTCAAAGGCCCCTCAGGCTTGGTATGCCAAGATGGATTCCTTCCTTCTCACAATGGGTTTCACTAGGTGCCATTCTGATCCCAATGTCTACTTCTTGCGGCAGGATGATTCACTCTTGATTTTGGTCCTATATGTTGATGACCTTTTGATCACCAGGAGTTCATCGGCTATTGCAGCGATGAAGGGATCTCTCCAAGATATATTTGACATGATAGACTTGGGTTTGTTTCACTACTTCCTTGGTATCGAGATCTCACAGTCAAATTCAAAGATTTCTCTTGCACAGCCTAAGTATGCTCTTGACTTATTGGCTCGGTTTCACATGGCTGATTGCAAGCCATCTCTGAATCCCTTTCTATCAGGAGTTAAGCTTGAGGCTGATTATTCTTCACCATTGGTTGATGCCACTCGGTATCTACAACTTGTTGGTAGTCTCATCTACTTGACTCACACTAGGCTGACATATCATATACAGTGGGACTTATTTCTAGATTCATGCAGGAACCTCATGAGCTACATTGGAAAGCAGCTAAGAGGATCTTGCATTACATATAGGGTTCACATAGATACGGGATTCATTATAGATTTGGTATAGAGGTTAACTTGGTTGGATATATAGATTCAGACTGGGCTGACGATTCATAGACTCGCAAGTCCACTTCTGGTTAAAGTTTCTCTCTAGGTTCTGGTCCTATCAATTGGTCTAACAAGAAGCAGAATGCTATTACTATATCATCCATAGAGGCAGAGTACTGGGGAGCTATTAATGTAGCTATTGAGGCTATTTAGATTTAGGGGATTCTTTCTGAGTTTGGCATTCCTATTAGGCAGCCCACCATCATTTATTATGACAACTAGAGTACCATTCAAATTTGTAGGAATCTAGTTTAGCACCAACAAACCAAACACATAGAGATTCACATGCATTTCATTTGGGAGCTTATTCATAGTCAAATCATTGAATTGATATTTTACCAGTCTTCGGAGCAGGTTGTAGACATCTTCACCAAACCTTTCACTGAGAGCAAATTCATTCATCTATGAGCTCTTCTTGGGGTGCAGTCCACATCTACAACAACGTCATCTTCTGGGGGGCCTTCTAGCCTCTTCTTTTTTTAATGTCTCTTTTGGGTGGGAGTTTTTTCCTACGGGTTTTCTCCTTTTCTCTATCTTATGGGAGATTGCCTTTGTACATGGGTACCTCATTAGGCCTAGTTGCTGGGACCCATTTTATATTTCCACACTGCCCACCTAAGCTATGCTTATGGGGGGGTATTAGTGTAGGTTTTTATTTTTCCCTATTTTTTAATTAGGAAAATTGTATTTCTTGTCCATACATGGAGTTTTCCTACATTTGTGGGATAGGCTAGCTTATGTGGAGGTGTGTGTCATAAATGTGTCATAGGTGTCATAAGTAACTCCATTGATGGGAGTTACTTCTCTATTCTTACCACCTTGTCACCACCTTTCATGGAGGAGTTACATTCTATTCTTGGGGTGCCTTGTCCAACTTTTGTGGAGGAGTTACTTACGTACTCTCCTATTTTTAGTCCTCATTTTGGCCATCTCATATTAATCAAATTTTGGTTTTCTCCATTTTGTCTTATGTAATTTATCTTCTTGTTATTTTCAAATTGCTTTAGCATCTATGTGGTGTGCACTTGCTTCATCTCATGTGATCACATGTCCATTGCACTCGTATTATCCAGATTCTGGCAACAACTCTGATATTTCATTGAGGGGATCCCTAAATTTGGAGGAAAAATAGTGATCCTGGTCATGTTAGCTACCATTTCAAATGTAGTGATTTTTTTGCCCTTAACCATCCCTATACAACCTCTACAATCACACAATTTTTATTGGATCAGATCTTCCATCTTCATGGAATACCTTGTTCAATAATCTTCGATCATGATGCAACTTTCACTAGCTATTTTTAGATGGAGTTAGTCCAACACATAGGCACAAAATTGAAAATGAGCTCTAGGTATCACACCCAAACAAATGGCTAGACTATAACAACCCTGTTGGGAGCTAATTAGAAACACATATTTTTTAAAAATTAAATACATATACTATAAATAGATTACACCATGAGAATCTAAGAAGTGATCATACAAAATACTCTAAGTGTGATAACTATAAATAAGCATATGGCATCTAACAATCACTAATCACTATCAACATATGAAACATATCATAACCAATATGTAAAGTAATTACAAATGCCAACCATGGTTGGTATAATGATAAAACCACTATTGCCAAAGTATAAATAATTACATATCATTAGATTAATGTCTCAATAAAAAATAAAATACAATACAATGTACACATATAAGATACACAGCTCCTTGGAGCATATTTCCTTAGAATCTAGTATCTGCAGTAATCTCAAGTGTCATCTTAAAATTAGTACTATCTTAGAGAGGGAGAGCATCATCTGAATGCTTTTTCACACCAACCATAGACCAATGATCCTCTGCATTAATCTCATAAGGGAATGGCCCTCCATTTATGGATGAATAGGTAGTGATGACATGGGAATCTAGAGAGACAAACTAGTACCCATATGATATATAATTTCTAAACATGTGGTGTATCATAGAAATCCATTCTTTTACAAGATATTGCACAAACATGTATATCATAATCATGAAATAAAAATGTTTCACTAAATATTAATTGACCTAAGTTTTCAATAATAAATAATTATATAAGGATCATTCAATTTTATTCACACCACTTGATTGGATTACCTTCATCTGAGATTGTGATGCTAGTATGCTAGTGAAGTCCATCTCACTACTTACTTAGTATCTATAATGCGAGATTTGGTCAACATAATATAACCAATATATTCACACAAATTACATCTTAATAAAAATCATATAACATGCTAAAAATAGGATAATCTAACAACATACATTTATTCCATGAATATCACATTATTATCTATCTCATAATATAAATAATGACTATAACTTATACCATCTGAGTATAATATACATCTAACTATAAATTCTAATCACTATAATTGATTTACAAATATATTACAACTTATGATAACCCATATTGTCATAATCTAGAGTTTTTAAACATAACTACTAAGTACCACAACCAGTCATAATAAAGTAGTATAAATCAATGGAAACATAAGCTTCTGTTCAAGCAACTAGATATAACAAAAAAGTCTCAAATCGTACAAACATAAAATATTCCATTCTAGCATTCGTTATACTCTTAAGAGTTGTATGTATGCATAAATAAGGTCTTATTAACTATTATAAAACATGTTATTCATAGTAATAACCAACACACATACATTTAATCCATCTAACTTATGTGCGAGTATAGACATAACAATTACCATTTGTACCACTTGGGTATAACACAAAATTTAGAGTGTAGTTTCCAAACATAATACACTCTATGACATTCCATAATATCATAGTTTACTACACATGAGCACACTACTCAATCAAAAACTACCAGTCTTATAATTTTAAGAATCATTTATATCTCTTAATCTTAAATAATAATCAAGAAAGTATGGCTATACCACCCAAATATATCCTATGTTTGAACTGCATAACCTAATCTCCATAAGTAGGTTCAATTATATAGTACAATTAGTAATAATACATCCCATAATTTTTATGTATGCACTACTTAATTATAAGTAGTCAGTCATAATATTTGTAAAGAATGAAATAACTCATAAACTTGTTATAATATTTCATTTAAATAACTCATTCTATTTCTAGGAGACTATTTTCATATGGTTATATTCTCTGGTCCCTCGATAATCTTATGACTTAGTTTAACCATTCCTTCATTTATATGTATATTTAATATATATGGTTACTTATACATCATAATATGTACCACACGTAAGTTTTCATTACTATATGTATATGTAACAATAGTCATTCTAATTAAGGTCTTTATAAGATTTTAACAACTGTTATAATTACACACTCAGGTTAAAATATCAAGTACTAAAGTTAATATACTCTCTGTGAACATAAATTGCTCTTCTCAAGATAAATCAATGTCAAATACTGTTAGGTTGTGGAGCTAAAAGCTTCACCAGGATGCAAACAGGAGAAGTTATGGAGGTTGCAGGAAGTGTTGCGAAGTGTCACAGACAACGGCGTCGGTCAGGACAACCGACGACGGCAGGAGGGAGATAGGAAGGCAACCGATGTCGATCATGGATCGGCTAGCATCGGCACCCCCAGACATCCAGGGACCGACGTCGGTCACCTGTGGTTCGAGCTGCGAGTATGTTACGGGCAGTTGGTTGATGAACCAAGTGTTTGCATGCTTAGATCTATTCTTAGACTGAGAGCTGTGGATTTAATTATTGTATTATTGTCTAATTACTGTTTGGATGAGATCTATATATGGACTCATGATTATATTGTAAATGTGTGCTAGAAAGCCAGAGAGCTTTTAGAGAGAGCTAGTGTAGCTCTTCCTAGTTCCAAGGGGTGCTGAGTGTGTAAGATCAGGGAGAGTTGCAAGGTCTGCAAGGTCAAGGAGCTGATCCACTAGAGTACTGGTTGAAGAATCATAAGGACTTGGTGAGGCAAGGACAAGGGTTATTCAGGGGTGTAGATATATCTACATGGTGAGTAAGGTCTAGTGATTTGAAAGTAGCAGTAGAGAGCAGGAGATCTACTTGGAGTACGGTTGTGTACTTGGTGAACTGGCAGCGTGTTACTGACTAGTTGGAGAGGTGAACATCAATTCTATATTGGAGTTTATTGTTGGGACCGAGAGAGAGAGGGAATAAGGTCTTGAGGTGTGGCGAACCTTTGAGGTGGAGGAAGAAGTGGCATCTTCCTTATTGTATATTCTTCTATGTATATAATACAATTGTGTATTGTCTCTTAATTCTTGTGTTGTTTCATATTTCTAGTTACTTATTGATTCTGGTATAATTCCGTGTTTAGTTGCTAATACAAGAAGTAATCACATGTGTTCTAATTGGTAGAGCAAGATCCTAACTCAGCAGGGATTTGAGCATGTTTATTGTTCTGGGGTTTCCCTGACACGTGGTATCAGAGCTTCAGTTTGGGTTACTAACAGGTGGTTTCAAATCTGGTAGTGTTTGTTGATTACATGTTGCTCACAGGGGTTTCTGATTGAGTGGGAGTATAGCAATGGCAGAAGGAAGTAAGCTACGAATGGAGAAACTGAATAGCATGAATGGTCTGATTGATGGAAAGAAAGAGCAGAGAAAAAGATATTGTTGGTTGGTAGCAGATCAGTATGAAGGAACTGAAGATGCAGATGTTGCAGGTGTTGTTGCACAGGATGCTTTGGGAGGTTTCTTGGATAAAGTTGAATCTTGGATAACAGACTATGTTGCCTCTTTCCATGCAGCCCCAGGTTTAGGAGCTAGAGAGCCTTGTCAGATTATTGACAAAGGGGAAGTGAAGCTGAAATTGCAGATGGACGACACACAGTGGTTGAAGGAAGTCATGCAGGTACCAGTCTTGGAGATGAGTCTAATTTCTTCAGGAAATTTGGGTGATGGGAGATATTCTGTAACTCTCACAGCGGATACACTTGAATTAGATGGTGGTAAGAAAGTAGGTATCCTTTATATATCTACTTATATTACTGATTCACCTTTTGTTACAGAGATGTGGCTTTGTAGGCTTGGTTACATATGTAGAAGGAGAATGCAGGTTCTGAAGTGGAAGACAGACATTTTTGACAAGCTAAAGAACTAGAAAGCCTTGGTGTTCATGGAGGAGATGACAGACAGAGATCAGGTGAGAGAACTGATTTATTCTGAGCAGATCAGGGTTGATTTGATTAGAATTTTGATCCATGGAGAGCTCGCAGGTAAAAAGTTGTCACTTACAGATGGACACAGGCACCGGCATCGGTCACACATTAACCGACATCGGCAACAGGAAGACTGACGTCGGTCATGAGGGAACCGACGTCGGTAGAAAGGACACCAGCGTCGGCCAGGTAGACGACGTCGGTAGTCAGGGTCAGTGCAGGGAACCGACATCGGTCGGGAGCAGACTGGGAGATGGCTGAGATCGGTCACTGGAACGGATATTGGGCAGACAACAAGTCTCAAACGCTCATGTGGAGGTCAGAAGGGTAAGTGAACCTCATATTCGTTGTTCACCTTCTTTATATTGCTTACTGATGGTCAAGAACCAGGAGGATGTGAAGAAGCAATGCAGGTAGAGTCCAGATACAGTGGGAGCTTGGCATGGATGAGGAGTGAGTCCTTGGAGAAGAACCAAATAGGTATTTGTTGGTAGAGTTGTCAGCTGAAAGAAAGCACTGAGAGAGATGGATTCCCGTTTTAAAGAAGAGAGTGGATAGATACATGAGACAGAAGGCCAAGGCATATGGTCTTGAAGAAGCTTTAGGACAGTAGTACAAGTTTTGACAGGTGGATGACTAAGCATGGCTTCAGTTAATGTCAGTGTAACTATTGTGTTGTTTTTTTTATTATTATTCTTACCAGGTGGATGATGAGTCGCGACATTATCCAGTTACTGTATGTGGATGGTTTGCTAGCAGGTTTTGTACATACAGAGATTTGTTGAGCTAAAAGGTAAGGTTAGTTCAGAGGTGTGTCATGAAGAATTTGGAGCAGCAAAATTCTTTGGCATAAGAGACATGGAGATTTTATCTCTAGTGGGAGCTGATGTGAAGACGGTGTTGGCGAGGTTTATTACGCAGGATGCAGAATCGATAAGCACACAAATGGCTGGACAGTTCAAGCTTAGCTTGAATCAAGGTTCAAAATCACATGAGATCTATTGTAGATCTGAGTTTTCCCAATTCAGTGGGGGTTGTCAGAAAGTATGGAGCCAATTCGGGGAAGGAGTACTGGAGGGCAGTTCAGTGGGACTAGCAACAGGGATTCTTGTTATGCAGGGTCAAGTTCTTTACTACATGGATGTGTAGGTTCGGATGTGGCAGGTTACTTGAATGACAGGTATAGCATCACAGGTTGTGTGGTGGGTGGTCTTCAGGATTCATCTTGAAGAGGGATACAAACCAGGAAACAAATTAGATGGGCTACTGATACAGGTACAGGTGCAGCTGTTTATCTCCAAGTGGGAGATTTTTAGGTTGTGGAGCTAAAAGCTTCACCAGGATGCAAACAGGAGAAGTTATGGAGGTTGCAGGAAGTGTTGTGAAGTGTCACAGACAACGGCGTCGGTCAGGACAACCGACGAAGATAGGAGGGAGACAGGAAGGCAACCGACGTCGGTCATGGATCGGCCAGCGTTGGCACCCCCAGACAGCCAGGGACCGACGTCGATCACCTGTGGTTCGAGCTGTGAGTATGTTACAGGCAGTTGGTTGACGAACCAAGTGTTTGCATGCTTAGATCTATTCTTAGACTGAGAGCTGCGGATTTAATTATTGTATTATTGTCTAATTACTGTTTGGATGAGATCTATATATGGACTCATGATTGTATTGTAAATGTGTGCTAGAAAGCCAGAGAGCTTTTAGAGAGAGCTAGTGTAGCTCCTCCTAGTTCCAAGGGGTGCTGAGTGTGTAAGATCAGGGAGAGTTGCAAGGTCTGCAAGGTCAAGGAGCTGATCCACTGGAGTACTGGTTGAAGAATCATAAGGACTTGGTGAGGCAAGGACAAGGGTTCTTCAGGGGTGTAGAGATATCTACATGGTGAGTAAGGTCTAGTGATTTGCAAGTAGCCGCAGAGAGCAGGAGATCTACTTGGAGTACGGTTGTGTACTTGGTGAACTGGCAGCGTGTTACTGACTGGTTGGAGAGGTGAACATCAATTCTGTATTGGAGTTGATTGTTGGGACCAAGAGAGAGAGGGAAGAAGGTCTTGAGGTGTGGCGAACCTTTGAGGTGGAGGAAGAAGTGGCATCTTCCTTATTGTATATTCTTCTATGTATATAATACAATTGTGTATTGTCTCTTAATTCCTGTGTTGTTTCATATTTCTAGTTACTTATTGATTCTGGTATAATTTCGTGTTTAGTTGCTAATAAAAAAAGTAATCACATGTGTTCTAATTGGTAGAGCAAGATCCTGACTCAGCAGGGATTTGAGCATGTTTATTGTTCTGGGGTTTCCCTGACAAATACTCATATGGATATCTCATCATTACTTAGAATACACATGACCCCTTTATTAAACATCATATTGAGTATACAAATATTATATATTCAAGTCTATCCAAAGATAATAGATATTGATTTTCATGTTACTATGATAATAAAGTGCATTCCATAATGAACATTAAGACCATATTTCACTCCTCTAATACAAATTCAAAATATTATATTCCCCAGTTATTAAAATAGTCTCATATCTCACTATAGGGACATCCAAAATATGTTTTCAATAAAGATCTTGTTTCATCCAATTATTATTCAATTCATTTTTACCTATAATCTCTACCACATAATTTAGCCACATAAGTTAGAAACATAACACACTCTCATCAATTCATGTATATATAGAGAAATAATAGCATTCATAACCATGTATCCAGATTTAACTGAGATAATGTGAGTAAAATATATCATGTGAATATCTAGGGGGTGTGATAAATATCATAGATGCTCATTGACTCGGTTAAATCAATCCATAAAGTGTACAGATTACATTCCATTTAAATTTTTAGGGATATCAGATCACTACATCACCAATTGAAACACAATTTTATCAAATAACCATTAAAATTGCTATATTATAGTCAATGTTAATTTCACAACATCACCAATTGAAACATAATTTTATCAAATAACCATTAAAATTGATATATTGTAGTCAATGTTAATTTCACAAGGTCTTGTAACCAAATTAAGTATAAATTGGCAGGAATTTCACCATGCTATGTATAAAGTATGAACCCCTCTTGTAATTCATCTTGGTCGTGTGTGTGTGTGTGTGTGTGTGTGTGTGTGTGTATTCCTTGCCTGATAGTTCAGTATTATCCATTCCAAGATTCATGACACACACACACACACACACACACACACACACACACACACACACACACACACATATATATATATATATATATATATATATATATATATATATATGTCATGAATCTTGGAATGGATAATACTGAACTATCAGGCAAGGAATATATATATATAAATTCCCTACCTGATAGTTCAATATTATCCATGACATATATATACTGAACTATGGAATGGATAATATTGAACTATCAGGTAGGGAATATATATATATATATATATATATATATATATATATATATATATATATATATATATATATATATATATATATATATATATATATATATATATATGTCATGAATCTTGGAATGGATAATACTGAACTATCAGGCAGGGCTGCATAATATACTATATAACCATAATTTTTGTATGATTCTCCTCTATGGCAAATCATATTGTCTCTATAGTGAATTAGCTAATACACATTGGCGAGATAAACTCAACTGATTTCATTGTTTATATACAACATTATAATAGGTATACTCTCATGAATTTCAAAACAAAAGACCAACTCCATATGTGTATACTTAGTGTTTGAAGATCTAGCTATACCATCATGGTTTGACAATCCAAATATCCTCAATTCACATTTATATATTCGTATCAATGTTTAAATGTTTTGATATTAGCTTATAACACATATATCTACTACATTATATACATAAACTTATATCAAATTATAGCCCTAATATAAGTTGATATATGTTCAAATTATAGACCAATATCAATACAAATAGTACTGATAGAAACTTATATACAAAAAATAGTTGTAAACATTTCAATATTAGCTTATATCACATTATATAACATTAATACATAGATGTTTAAATGGCCTAATTTATATACTATAGTTTATATTAGTATTCATTAAAATAGTACATAAATTATTATATAGTTTATGTGGGATTTTATAGCACCATATTTATATGCTCATCTCCTTAGCTCTTCACAAATATGAAACCAATTACTATATAGAGAAATTTTTATGTTTTATTGGTATGTCACCATGTAAATCTAGAAGTAGCCATAAATTTTTTTGTTTCTGAGCCAGATCCTAATAATGATGAGACTTATGTTTATTTGACAGATAATTATGTAAAAGTGGGATGATGTTCAAAGAGTGAGGTGGTTATTTAAGGATCGAGGTCCACAAGAACTAGAGATCTATACAAGGATGGGGAATTTGTATTTTCTTAATTCAAGATATGTAATGAATACTATGGAGGGGAAAAGAGAACTATTTTTATCACTCACTCACACACACACACACACACACACACACACACACACACACACACACACACACACACACACACACACACACACACACACACACACACACACACAATTTTGATAATGTTTCTAGTACCAATTAGTTGGGGTTTTAAATTCGATTTATACAAAAATTTTCCAACTTATTATGTTGCTTAATCCACTAAATCTAAGCCAACTAATGTTATATATTTCCAGTAAATGAAACTTATAACATATTAGTGGTACCAATTAGTATGCTATTTTAAACATACTAATAATACTAACTCTAGGTATCATATTAATTAGAAACATAATAAAGAAACATATATATTGCTAAAAATTCTTATACAAATCTGAATAATAGTACCTCCCTGATTAAGGCATCTAATAAGCATGATCTGAACAGATTTTATCCTTTCTCTTTTTATTCATTATTTTGCCCTGCTCTCCTCTGTGCCATACTCCTCCCACCAAAAAAAATTTCCAACTTTGGAGTGATTTTTATCTTTTTTTAAACTTAATTTTTCATTTTTACTTCTCTATGGCACTTTAAGGCTTGCCTTTTAAGCTTGCCATTATTTTATTTTCCTTTAAAATGGATTTATTTTCTTTTTATTTCTTTAAAAAAAAATTAATCTATTTTGTTTTTATTCATTTTATTCCCTTTATGAGGCTTTTCTTATTTTTATATATTTTTATAGATTGAATAGTTGATTACAACACATTTAATAATTTATAACACAATTTTAATAATGATAATTTATCTATATTAAATCATTAAGCTCGATAGTGATATTTATGAAAATCATTATAATAACTAGCTTATATCCTTAAAGACATGTTAGTTGGTCTATATGCAACAATACCAAAAACTAGTCATTCAAATTTACATTTTTGTAATCATTAATAGTTTTGAACACATTAACATGAAAAAAAAAATCACACGAGATTAATTTATCTAAGTATAAATTTGAGGTATCACACACAACTAATCAGGAAAGACAAATTTCATAAAACCATTAAACTAAGCTATCAAAACCTATATAAATGACTATCTAATGCAAAAAACATTATGCTAACCATTTTATTATGCATCTAACATGTCCTAAATATTATTATGTGTGTAGGGTTCTAGCCAATTTCTATGTCATCATTCAACATCTCCATCTAGGTCACCTTATTTGATGATGCTTTATGTTTGTCATGCTCTGAAAATTGAGTTCTTATGAATTAAAATAAAAATAAGTAGATAGTTAGATCATAACATCATGATATACATACATCACAAAATATAACTAAAATAATAAATAAATATGTTCATAATGTAAACATTTATACTACAGCTTACTCATATCAATGTATTATGTAACCTAAGAAATATCAAACTAACCTATAACAACATATATCTCAAAGCTTAGTCAAATCAAATTTAGTAATTATAAATATCCATAGGTAATCAAATAGTTTGCTTAGCGAGGAATCAGAATGAAACATCTTTTCCCCTAAAACTAGTCATCCTCCCAGATGACTCTTATTCAAACATAAGTTCTAAACTAAAAATATTGTTTAACAGAGAAATATCATAGTATAAAGTATCAAATCAATCAAATAATGTGAAATTTTCCTATATAACTCATCATAGTCCTCCCAAGTAATACTATTCCTAGAGTATTGGTCCTATAATATCCTACACTATGACATCTCCATATTATGCAAACAAATATTGTGAGTGTCACTTATTTTGATTTGTTCTATCATGACCACCCTAAGATCTAGAACTAGCAAGGCAATCCTATATACTATAGGATTGACCACTTATAATACCTATAAGGGTCCCACATATCTCAATAAAAATTTTACAGACTTTTCAAAATCACATGAGATTATCATAAAAGCCAAAAATAAATAGCCAGGGAGAGTTCCACAAAAATTTATAGCCCCCTTTATACATCTCTTTAACCTAGAGAGTGTTTTTCTAACTCTAGAGAAAAGTATTTAGGGAGCCTAGTAAGAATGATATACATAAATTAATACTATCGCTGCTCTGCTAGCTTTAGGTAAGTATAACATGTCAATACTACCACTACTCTATGTAGCTTCCTGACAAGTATTATGATAAATAGGAACTAGAAATACTACATTTCAAAATTAATGGATACCTATTCCACAGTATACATGAATATGGCCTTACGACTAAATTTGACAAGTTCATTTGTCAAATCTTGGATTTGACAAGCTCCCCTTATCGGATCTAAAATCAGTAAATTTGACAAGTCCATTTGTTAATCTTAGATTTGAAAAGATCCCTTTGTTGGATCCAAATTTAGTAACTATCAAGTCAATGTAAGACTAAATAGGATCCACTCCCATCTCTTAGTATTCACTTTCCTAATTCACCATTCTTCCCCTAGGTCTCCACAACCTAATGATCTCCTAAATGTGAACAAGGTTCAATGAATCATAAATTTATACTAATAGATCTTAGAAAGCAATGATATATACTAAATAATTTAGATGTATCAACATACATTACAAGAAAAATCATACAATCTTTCATAATTGTATTAAGTTGCCACTGGCCAAACATAACTAGTATCATATTTCACAGCTTAACCTATTGTGTTATATTCATAGTTAAGAGGAAATAATGTTAAAAATATCATAACATATAAAGGCCAAGGATCACATCGTCCTTACAAATTTATAAAGGTAAAAAGAGAGATAATGTCTCCCTACTTGCTCCACTAGTACACAACAAGTTAAAAGTTTATCTTACCTCTTTTAGACTAATAAGATGTTTTGCACATCCTATACCCTACTCGCTCCTAATGAAAGGTACATAAATATATTTTCAAAACAACATTATTTAGGGTAAAAGAGAATAATATAAATCTAATCAAAGGTATATAATAACATAACAATTATAATCAACTTATAATTCTTAATCTAGAACCAATATAAATTCAAGGTTTACCATTCCATGTGGTCTAGGTTCACATATTAGATAAATTAGTGACTCTAAAATGTCACAAGTGAAAAGTAGAGAACTAATAATCTCAACAATAAAACTCTTAAATATCCTCACATGGTATAAAGATAACATCACAACCCAAGTTTCTATAATCACTATCTACTTACCAAACTTGTAAAAGTAGTATCATAACCTACTTATACAAATAGAAGGAAAATATTAATCCACAAAGATGAATCAAGTAATCTAATCCTACAACTTCTCTCTCAATAATAAGTAGAAGACATTATCCATGAACTCAGGGAAATATGGTCAAAACAACATTTCAAAAATAAGTTTCTACTTAAGGGAACATTAAATCAAAATCATAAAAATATGAATCTTCTCAATAGCTTATAATGATATCAAAGTAGAGTAAGAGAGTAAAAACTCACCTCTATGCTAAATATGTGAGATGACACCTCTTCCCATTCCATTTAAACATATGGGGTTCCAACTCATGGGCCAACTCCTAAGACATTGGATTCCTCCACAAAAATGAATACACTCCACTAAAGGGAGAATTCCCACCACACTAGGTGGTGCCAATCTAAAAATGGTCTTAATGGATTTCTCACTCCTAGGATTAGTGTATATAAGACACAAAATTAATGCACATATATTTAAGTAAGAAGCATCCCATACTTTTTAAACACTCACAACATAAAACATAATTGGTGAATGTGACTTGATTAATAGGTAAGAATGTAATCATTCTCGAGGTGTTTGATCTAAATGATCAAAATATGGTAGGAATCTCTTGTTCACAACTCATGAACTATGCTACGTACTCACCTAACCAAACCTCATATACACCCATCACCATTGAGACAGTCGATAAAACAACCCTTTAACAACTCTAAAAGGGTATGATTGCTCTTAAGGGTACACACTCAATGTACCACACATATTTCATTATTCTATTTTATGATAAACATAAGGATATGAAAATGGTAATGGACTCATTAGGTCCTAGAGTTTAAGCCACAACTTTGATACCACATGTAACAACCCTGCTTGGAGCGAACTAGAAATATGTATTTTTTTAAAATTAAATATATATATAATATAAATAGATTACACCACAAGAATCTAAATAGTGATCATATAAAATAATATAAATGTGATAACTATAAATAAGCACATGACATTTAACAGTCACTGATCACTATCAACATATAAAATCTATCATAGCCAATATAAAAAGTAATTACAAATGCCAACCATGGATGGTATAATGATATAACCATTGCTACCAAAGTATAAATAAGTAAATAATCACATCTTATTAGATTAATTTCTTAATAATAAATACAATAAATACAATGTACACATATAAGATACATGGCTCCACAAAACATAGTTCCTTGGACTCTAGTATCTATGATAACCTTTAATGTCATCTCAAAAGTAGTACAGCTATTGGGGAGAGAGAGCATCATTCGAGCACTTTTTCACACCAATCATGGACCAATGATCCTTTGAACTAATCTCATTAGGGAATGGTCCTCCCTTCATGGATGAGTAAATATTGATGACATAGGAATATACAAAGACAAACTAGTACTTGTGTATCACATAAATCTATTTTATTGAAAGATATTATAAAAACATATAAATCGTACTCATAAAATGATAATATCTCACTAAACATTAGTTGGCCCAAGTTTTCAATAATAAATAATGACCCAAAGATCAGTTAATTTTATACACACCACTTGATTGAATTACCTTTATTTGACATTGTGATGCTAGAATTCTAGTAAAATCCATCTCACTACTTACTCAATATCAACAATACAATATTTTGTTAACATAATATAATCAATAGATTCACACAGATTAAATCCTAATAGAAAACATATAACATGCTAAGCACAATATAATCTAAAAACATACATTTATTCCATGAATCTTACATTATTATCTATCCCATAATAGAGGTAATGACTATAACTTATACCATCTAAGTATAATATACATCTAACGATAAATTCTAATCACTATAATTAGTTTCCAAACATACTACACCCTATGATAACCTATATTATCATAGTCTAGTGTTTTTAAGCATAGCTACTAAGTACCAAAAATAGTCATAATAAAGTAGAATAAATCAATAGAAACATAAGCTTTTGTTCAAGTAACTAGATATAACAAGAGAGTCTCAGTTCACATGAACATAAAATATTCTATTCTAACATTTTTTATACTCTCAGGAGTTGTATGCATGCATAAATAAGGTCCTACTAACTATTATAAAACTTTGTATTCATAGTAATATCCACCACACATACATTTAATCCATCAAATATATGTGTGAGTCTAGACAAAATAATTATAATTTGTACCATCAGGGTATAACATAAATTTCAAGTATATTTTTCAAATATAATACACTCTATGACATCCCATAATATCATAGTTTATTTCACATGAGCAAAATACTCAATCATGAACTACCAGTCTTATACTTTTAAGAATAAAATGTCTCTTAATCTTAAATAATAATCAAGCAAGTATGGGTTATACCACTCGGATATACCCTATGTTTGAACTGCATAATCTAATCTCCATAAGTAGGTTCAAGTATACAGTAAAAGTAGTAATAATACATTACATAATTTTTATGTATGCATTAATTACAAATAATTAGTCATAATATTTGCAAAGAATCAAATAACCCATAAACCCATTATAATCTTTCATTTAAACAACTTATTTTGTTTCTAGGAGACTATTTCATATGATTATATTCTCTATCCCTCAGTAATATTATGAATTAATTTAACCATTCATTTAGTTATAGATATATTTATTATATATGATTACTTATACATCATTATATGTACTACACATAATTTTTCACTACTATATGTATATGTACCAACAATCATTTTAATCAAGGTCTTTATAAGATTTCAACAACCTTTATAATTATATACATGGGTTAATAGATTGGGTACTAAAATTAATAGACTATTTATGTACATAAAATATTCTTCTAAATATAGATTAACTCCAAATACTCATATGGATATCTCACCATGACTTAGAATACGTACCACCCCTTTATTAAACATCATATTGAGTATACAAATATTACATATTCAAGTCTATCCAAAGATAATAAATATTGATTTTCGTGTTACTATGATAATAAAGTGCATTCCATAATGAAAATTAAGACCATATTTCACTCCTCTACTACAAATTCAAAATATTAAATTCCCCAATTATTAAAATAGTCTCATATCTCACTACAGTGACATCCAAAAAAAGTTTTCAATAAAGATCTTGTTTCATCTAGTTATTATTCAATTTATTTTTACCTATAATCTCTGCCACATAATTTAGCCACATAAGTTAGAAACATAGCACACTCTCATCAATTCATGTATATATAGAGCAATAATAGTAGTCATAACCATGTATCTAGATTTAACTGAGATAATGCGAGTAAAATATATCATGTGAATATCTAAGGGGTTTGATAAATATCACATATGCTCATTGAATTAGTTAAATCAATCCATAAAGTGTAAAAATTACATGACATTTAACCTTTTGGGGATATCAGATCACTACATCACCAATTAGAATGCAATTTTACCAAATAACTATTAAAGTCACTATATCATAATCAATGTTAATTTCACAGGGTTTGGTAACCACATTAAGTATACATTAGAAGGATTTTCACCATGCTATGTATAGAGTAGGAACCCCTCTTGTAATTTATCCTAGTTGTGTATATATATGTCATGAATCTTGGTATGGATAATATTGGAATATCAGACGATGCTCCATAATATATTATATAACCACAAATTATGCATGATTCTCCTCCACAATGAATTAGTATGTCTCTACAGTGAATTAGTTAATACATATTGGTGAGATAAACTCAACCAAATTTGATATTTATACACAACATTATAATAGGTATAATCTCAAGAATTGCAAAATAATTAAGACCAAATCCATATGTGTATACGCACTATTTGAAGAAATAGCTATCTCATCATGGTTTGATAATCCAAATATCCTCAGTTCACACACACACACACACACACACACACACACACACACACACACACACACACACACACACACACACACACACACACACACACATATATATATATACATACATACACACACACACACACACACACACACACACACACACACACACACACACACACACACATACACACACACACACACACACACACACACACACACACACACACACACACACACACACACACACACACACACACACACACACATATATATATATATATATATATATATATATATATATATATATATATATATATATATATATATATATATATATGTATTATTGTTTAAATGTTTTGATATTATATTATAACACATATATCTACTGCATTATATACATAAACTTAATATCAAATTATAGCCCCAATATAAGTTGATATACATTAAAATTATAGCCTAATATCAATAGGAATAGTACTGATAGAAACTTATATACATAAAATAGTGTGTAAATGTTTTGATATCAGCTTATATCACATTATATAACAGTACTACATAACTATTTAAATACCCTATTTATATACTACAATTTATAATAGTATTCAATGAAACAATACATAAAACATTATATAGTTTATGTGGGATTTTATAACACCATATTTATATGCTTATCTCCTCATCTCTTCGCATATATGAAACCCATTACTGTATAGAGAAAATTTTATATTTTATTGGTATGTCACCATATAAAGCTAGAAGTAACCATAACTTTTTTCATTTTTGAGCTAGATCCTAACAATGATGCGACTTATGCTTGTTTGATAGACAACTACTCAAAAGTGGGATGATGTTCAAAGAGTGAGGAGGTTATTAAAGGATCAACATCCACAAACACATGAGATCTATGTAAGGCTGGGGAATTCATATTTTCTAGATTCAAGATATGTAATGAATACTATGGAGGGGAAAAGCAAACTATTCTTCCACCACATATATATGTTTCTAGTAAATGTTTCTGATACCAATCAATTGGCATTTTAACATCATTTTATATATAAATTATCCAACTTATTATGTTACTTAATCCACTAACTCTAATCCAACTAATGTTATAGATTTATGATAAATGAATTTTATAGCATATCAGTGGTACCAATTAGTATGTTATTTTAAACATATTAATATTACTAACTCTAGGTACTATAGGAATTAGAAACATACTAAATAAACACACACACACACACACACACACACACACACACACACACACACACACACACACACACACACACACACACACACACAAACACACACACACACACACACACACACACACACACACACACACACACACACACACACACACACACACACACACACACACACACACACACACACACATATTGCTATAAATTCTTATACAAATGTAAATAACAACACCTAGTTGATCAAGGAATCTGAGAAGCATGATATGAACACATTTTCTCATGTCCCTTTTTCTTCATTCTTCTGCCCTACTGTCCTCTATGCCATACTCCTCTATGTTTCCCCCCCTCTCCCCCACCCAAATTGCCAACTTTGAAGTGATTTTTATCTTTTTTATCTTTTTTTTACTTACTTTTTCCTTTTCGTCTCCCTATGACACTTTAAGGATTGCCTTTTAATCTAGCCAATTTTTTATTTTTATTTAAAACAACTTTCTTTTCTTTTTATAAATTTTCCTCTCTTTTGTTTTTATTCCTTTTATTCCCTATATGAGGATTTTCTTATTTTTATATATTTTTCTAAATTCAATATCTGATTAGAACATATTTAATAATTTATAATATAATTTTAATAATGATAATTTATCTATATTAAACCATTAAGCTTGATAGGGATATTTTTGAAAATCAATATGAAAACGAGCTTATATCCTTAATATAACTAAGACTTGTTTATTGGTCTACATGCAGTAGTACCAAACACTAGTCATTTAAATTTGCATTTTCAAAATTATTAATAGTTGTGAACACATTAGCGCAACAAAAAAAAATCACAAAAGATTAATTTATCTAAGCATAAGTTTGAGCTATCAAACAAAACTAATCAGAGAAGACAAATTTCACAAAACCATTAAACTGAGCTATCAAACCATGTATAAATAAATTTATAATGCAAATGACATCAGAAAACATTATGTTAACCATTTTGTTATGCATTTAACATTTCTTAAATACTGTGGTATGTGTAGGTTTATAACCATTTTTTTCCTCCAACATTTCCATTTATATCATTCTTTTTGATGATACTCTCCCTCCATCATGATCTGAGGGATGATTTCTCCTACGTCAACCTCAAAAAAAGTAGGGAGTTAGATCATAACATCGTGATATACATACATCACTAAATATAACTGAAATAACAAATCAACATGTTCATAATATAAATATTTACACTACAATTTACTCATAGCAATGTATAATGTAATCTAATAAATATCAAACTATCTCATAAAAATATATATCTCAAAGCTTATTCAAATAAAATTTGGCAACTATAAATATCCACAGATAATCAAATAGTTTGCTTGGTGAAGAATCAGGATGTAACATAGACATAAATTGGACATAAATTGTCAACTTTGGATTACTAATAATATTGGGCAAAGTGGCTTGCCCTCATAGAATGGTGGTATAATACCTCTTCCACACTTATAATAAAATGACTCCATATAAAGTGGTTTATGGTCCAGTTTCCTTATCAATTCTCTTGATCCGGGCAACAATTCAGATGACAATTCGGGTGACAGTTCCACCCCAATTGATGACAAAACTTCTGGGAGCCATAACTTTTACACTGTAGCTCCAATTGACTCATTTTTTGAACCGTTGGAAATATAAGAATGAGGAGAACATCATGATATGACATGGAGCTTTGATAAATGAATTTTGACCCCCTAAAACCCAATAGAAGTGACCCAAATTTTAATTTTAGTAGTGTAGTCTAAAAATAGTAATTCCTTGAATTCTGTATTGTTTTAAATCATAAAAGTCAAACCACTTGATCTCCCTCGAGATTGGTGACCTTCCACATCCTCCCCATACTTTCAAAATGTGTATAAATAAAGAGGTAACCCAAAATGTGAGGGCAAACATCTCTTCCCAGCGATAAGCATATAATTGTATTACGATCTTGAGTAATACTACATCTCTTCTCAGAGAATTCATTATTAATATGTTATTTCTATGTTCCAAAAATATTTATCAACCAGAACTTCTGAGTTTTGGATCAGTGGTATCAGAGCGGTTTGTCTTGAGAGTGTATGATCTCGAGGACGAGGTCAAGCTATAAGAAGCTTGGGTGGGAAACAATAGAGCTTCCGAACTTTCCACCTGTTCACTCCAAATGACTTCAAATGGTAGGTGACACTGAGACATATGATCCTTTCAAGGAAATGGTGAATGAAGCCCTCAAATGGTAACAAACATAGATGCTGCAACAATTTGCCCAAATTTTTCAAACACTTTTGATGGGAAATTCTAGCTTTGTAACTGCACTTCTTGGCTCCTCATTTAGTGCCCCAACACCCTTCAAGGTTCAGTTAAATTTTGATATCCCTACATTTAAAGGCAAAATCAATGCTGATATAGTAGAAAATTTGTTGGATCAACTATCTTCCTACTTCTTTGTAAATAAGTTCACCAATGGAGAAAAGATCACTTTTGCTCTTTTGAAAGCATCATTGCTCGTGAAAAACTGGTGGGAAGTGTACAAAAAGAGGTTTAGTATAGATGAAATTGGCCTTGAGGTTGAACCTACCTGGGATGATTTCATGAAAGTGGTGAAAGAAGAATACTATCCCATCGGAGCATGTGATGATCTGTACATATAGTGGCAACAACTTCACCAAGGTAAGGACCAATCTATTCAAGATTACACAGACATTTTTCATTCTTTATTTGCACGATTGGGCATCCAAGAAAGTGAGAAACATAAGACTCTCAAATATCATGGTGGAATACAATGGTACATATGGGGGGAAATGGAACTCTTTAATTTGGAAACCCTCGGTGAGGCATACAAATTCACAGTAAAGATTGAGCATAAGCATGGCAGAAAGAATACGAATAGTCAACCCTCAAAATAGAAAAGTGACAAGGAAGGTCAAACATGAGGCCAAAATTGGAAGCAAAAGGAGTTTTAGGATAAGAAACCCCAAAAGGGGAAGGCTATAAAATGGTGTGATTATCACAAAATTGGAACTCACTACAAAGAAGAATGTCGAGCCATCAAGTCACTGCTTTCTGAGTCACAATACTCGACATCTACTACTTTGCCTCATACACAACCCATAGTCAAAGATGATGAAGAAGAAATTATAGATGTTGAGCCTGACACCATTGTCACTTCATCACAAACTTGTGAGGAAAGACCAAATGACAAGAAAATATTGTTTCACTCCAAATTATGGGTAAAAGGTAAGCCTTTGCATTTCATTCTTGATAGTGGGAGTCAAAAGAATTTAATCTCTGCTAAAGTTGTGAAAAGTCTAAATCTATCCATGAAGCCTCATCCAAAGCCCTAGAGTATTGGATGGTTGAGCCCGAGGAGAGACCTCCATGTCACCTATCAGTGTCTTCTTTCATATGCAATAAAACCATTCCAAGATGAAGTCTAGTGTGATGTGGTCAATCTAGATGTTTGTGATGTACTCCTTTGTCAGCCATTCATGTATGAGTGACATGGCATCTATGAATCACGAACTTGAATAATCACCCTCACTCTTGGAGCATGGTGCTATAGGGTACCAGAGGTACCACCTCCCACATATGTCTCCCTAATCAATGCTAAGAAATGCAAGAGATTGGTGGAAAAGATAAAGCAATTTGTTCTCATGGTGGTCAAACCATAGAAATCCAAGAAGGCTGATGTTGCAGTCCTAATTACACAATCAACACAACAACAAAATTAGATTGGACAAATCATAGGAGAATATGATGACTTATTCAAGTCACCCACAAGAGTTCCACTGCATTGCCAGGTAAAACATTCTATCTATTTGATCCCAGGATCACCTTTGCCTAATAGTCTTGTGTATCACAGATCAATTTTGGAGAATGATGAGATAAAAAGATAGATTCAAGAATTGATCCAAAAGGGTCACATCAAGCCAAGCTCTTCACCCTATGGTAGCCCAATTGTCTTGGCACCGAAGAAAGATGGAACATGGAGGCTTTGCATTGACTATCGAGCCTTGAATAAAATCTTTGTGAAGAATCACTACCCCTCCCTAGGATTGATGACCTACTGGACCAGCTCCGTGGTGTGAAGTTATTCACCAAAATTGATCTCAAATCTGGTTATCACTAAATTTCCATAGGTCCCACTGATGTCTGGAAGACTACATTAAAATCTAAGGAGGGGATCTTTGAATGGTTGGTTATGCCTTTTGGCTTAACTAACGCACCTGCAACCTTCATGAGGATGATGGATGACATCCTACAATATTTCACCAACTCATTCGTGGTTGTCTACTTAGATGACATACTCATCTATAGTAGAACATGTGAAGAACATTTGCAACATGTTTGTAAGGTGCTTTAAACTTTGCGGGAGCACAGGTTGTATGCAAATATCGACAAATGCACATTTGAGATGACAACAATTTAGTACCTTAGATACGTTTTGAATGAGGAAGGGGTCCATGTTGATCCAAAAAAGATTTAGGTTATTCAATAATGGCCCACACCAAGGACCCTCACAGAGCTTCACAACTTTTGGGGTTTTACAAATTTATACCACAGGTTTGTTCTTGGATTTTCACATGTTGCTTGGTCACTAACCCAAGTGACTAAAGGAGGAGCTAAAGCTACATTTTAGTGGGGTGAAATACAACAAATGGCATTTGAGAATTTGAAGAATAAACTTTGCTCAACCCCTATTCTTGACTTGCCAGATTTGCATCAACTTTTTGAGTTGATGATAAATGCATCTGAATATGCCATGGGAGTTGTCATCATGCAACATGGCCACCCTATTGCATATCACAGTGAAACTTTCATTGATACAGTCAAGAAATATCCAACATATGATAAGGAGATCTATGCCATTGTGCAAGCCTGAAAACAATGGAAACACTACATTTTGGGGAAAGAGATGGTCATCCACAATGACCACAGACCATTAGAATTCATCTAGACATAGAACAAACTATGAAATGAGAGGCACCAAAAGTGGGCCACATATCTTCAACAATTCCACCTAATAATCAAACACAAAAAGGGGAGCTCAAATACAACTACAAATTATCTAAGCCGCCCACCAATTACTACACTCACAATAGTTCTTGACCTGTGTGGACATGAGACTGCCACTTGGGGTGCTCTGTATGAAGCAGACCCTACCTTTCCTAATACATATCAAATGCTTTAAAAAGGTAAACATGTTTCTGATTTGTATTTGCAAGATAATGTCCTCTATCATATGGGACACATTTATGTTCTAGTTGCAAAACAACAAAAGATGATATGCGAAGCACACTTTAGTAGGACAGCTGGACACTTTGGTATAGAAAAGATAATGGCAATTCTTCAAAAACACTTCTACTGGCCCCATATGCTAAAGGATGTGAAAAGATATCTCAAATCTTGCACTCCATGTGTGATAGTCAAGCCAACAAGTAAGAAGCAAGGATTGTACATGCCATTGCCAGAACTAACCAGGCCTTGGGAATTTGTATCAATGGATTTTATCTCAGATTTTCCCACTTCAAAACATGGTAAGGACTGTATTTTTGTGGTAGTTGATCATTTTTAAAAAATGGCTATCATGATTGCTTGTAATAAAAATGTATTTGTTGAGGAAACTGCTCAACTATATTTTAGTCATGTATGGCTCCATTTTGGTCTCCCCAAGTCCATTTTCTTAGATCAAGATAGCAGGTCCCTGAGCATCTTCTAGTCCACTCTATGGAAGATGATGGATACCAAGCTGTTGAAGTCCATAGCCTTTCATCCACATACTGATGGTCAAACAGAGGTGGTAAACTACTTGATTTTTCATGTGATTCAGATGTATCACTCCAAAAATCCATGCACATGGGATGAGGGACTTATTTTCATACAACATGGATATAATTGGGCATTGCATAGCTCGACCAAGCACAATCCATTCCAAGTATGTTTTGAGTTCCAACCCATGGCACCAATTGATATAGCTATTCCATTTTCCACCATGGAATACACACCTCATGGAAGATCTGAGGCAGTAAAAGCAACAAAGTTTTATTAAACAAATGCAACACATCCAACAACAAGTTCATGACATCCTGGAGAAGATGAATCAGAAGTATAAGCAATGCCATGACAAACATAGGATTGCACACCATTTTGCTATGGGTGACAAGGTTTGGTTTTGGCTTCAGAAGGAAGGACTTACATGCCCACATAAAAAAATTTGGCCTCTACGATATGGTCCCTACACCATCATTAGAAAAGTTGGGGAAAATGCTTTTGAGTTGACCCTGCTAACCTACCTTGGTCTGCATCTAAGTTTCAATGTGGAGCTCCTCAAACCATATAATCCACCTCTATTAGACACTTCAATTGTAGCAGAACAACTAGACATTGATGAGATTGATCTACAGAGTTTTGCTTTGGTGGAGGAGGATCAGATTGTGGACACCTAGATGAAGACAAGAGGATGCTCTATTCCGCTTTATCGAGTGGTCAAAAGGGGCCAGCTTAGCCACCAAGGTAAGTGGCTCATAGAGAATCAAATTAAGACACAACTACCACACCTGATGAGGAACATTGATGCAATGGGGACCATTGGAGGGAGGAATGATCTGGGCAACAATTCAGGTGACAATTCGGGTGACAGTTCCACCCCAATTGATGACGGAACTTCTGGGAGCCATAACTTTTGCACCGTAGCTCCAATTGACTCACTGTTTGAACCGTTGGAAAGATAAGAATGAATATAACATCATGAGATGAAATAGATATTTTTTCAATGAATTTTGACCCTTGAAAACCCAATGAAAATGAACTAAATTTTAATTTTAGTAGTGCAGTCTAAAAATAGTAAGTTTATAAAAATAGTAATTCCTTAAATTTTGTATTGTTTTAAATCATAGAAGTTGAACCACTTGATCTCCCTCGATATTGGTGACCTTCCACATCATCCTCATGATTTGAAAATGTGTATAAATGAAGAGGTAACCTAAAATGTGAGGACAAACATCTCTTCCCAGAGATAAGCATATAATTGTATTGCGATCTTGAGTAATACTACATCTCTTCTCAGAGAATTCATTGTTACTGTGTTATTTATATTCCTAAAATATTTATCAACCAGAACTTCTGAGTTTTGGATCATCTTCTATATACCCCCAATAATTCACCAGTTTAGGTTGTCAACACTACTATTTGACATCAGGATCAGATTCTCAACACCTTAACAAGGCAATCTCCATAAGGTACTAAACATAATGAATCAACAGGTTGATCAACACTGCTCTGAGTACACCTTTCAACTTGATGTTATGGTTTTTCTTTGTCTACAACCATACAAATAATCATCCCTAAAATTAAAAGGATGTCATAAGATTGATTTGAAGTTTTATGGGCCATATAAGGTTCTCCAATAGATTGAGTCTATTGCTTACAAGTTGGAGCTTCCACCTTCCTCCCGTGTTCACCTAGTTTTTCATGTCTCATCTTTGAATAAAGTTCTTGGAACCGCCATCAAAGTGCAAACAATTTTAATAGAACTTGATAATGAAGTCTCCATCTTTCTCAAACTAGAAATAGTCCTGTATAGGCACACCTACCAACTTCACTCCCACTCAATTATGTAAGTCTTAATTCAATGGCACGACATACAACCAGAAGATGCAACATGGGAGCCACTATTCCAAATTCAACAATGATTCCCATATCTAAAGCCTTGAGGACAAAGATTTTTATAAGGGGGAGGAGATGTTAGGACCCTGTGTCCTACCCTTTTCTTTGCATTATTAGTGTATTAGTCGATATGGATGTATATGCTTTGTAATTCATCCCTTGAGATGTTATTTGAATTATCCCACATATATGAGAATCAATTGTTTTTAGAATAGATTTAATATTTAAGTAAGTCTTGAGGTCCAATGAAGGCATCCAAGAATATTATTTTATTGAGATTGCTCAATAGAGGTTTCCCTTTAAAGTGGCTTGCAATCTAAAGATTATTTTAAGTTATTTTTCACAGTTCATTTCATTGTTCATTTATTTTTTGTAGTTCATAAATTTGTGTCGAAGGATCCTCACAAGTTGTTTGTTTGCTAAATCCTAAATGTTTGTTGGTTGAAATAGGCGAGATGGGGTTTTGTTTTTACAGAACTTTGTAGGCTTTTTGTGGACTTTAGGATGGTTTTTTGCTAGATGTTGTTGTTTGGTTATTGTTTGGGGTAAAGGTAACTTGTTCATTTGTTGTATCTTGTGGGTTGTTGGTAGAGACATTGCATGTGAGATTTAATATTTTATCTTCCACTCCTTTGTACAAAACTTTAGGACCTTTCAAAACCCATTTTTTTAACCTTATATAAAAAATTTATATGTTTTTTTCATGCTTAAACATTTTATACGATACATACATACAATTTTCCCATTAATACAATTTGGAATATAAAACTACAAATTCAAAATATATACTAATTTATTATATTACAATTCATATACAAACATGAAAACTATTTCATATTTCGTGTATTGTTTCTAGTTTGACAATTATAACATAATTGAAATTACCATTTTTAATAAAATTAACAAAATAAAAACATGGATTGGCCACTATGCGACTATTGTCTTATAATAAAATTAGTATAAGAATTTAAAAGCAAGTAATTAAATGGAAACTGGTAGGTTTTATAATATATTATATACCGTAACAACTACTTTCTAGATATTTGTTTGCTTTAGAATTTTCATGTTAGTTTTATTATATAATTTAAAATCTAATATAAAAAATTAGCATGATAATTTTATATTAAACATTAATTAGAAATAACAAAGTTAATTAGAAATTGAAATCTGTAAGAAAAAATATATTCTAATTTATAATTAATTTTTTGCTTTACAATGTTTATGCCAATTTTATTATATAATTTAAAATATAGTGTAATAAAATTAGCATGAAAATTTTATATCAAATAGTTAATAGGAAACAATAAAGATAATTAGAAACTTTAATTTGTAGAAAAAAAAATATTGTTTATGCGAAGATTTTTGTTTAAATAGATGTGAGCAAACTCTTTCTTAAAAGGGTTTGTTTTTTTTTTTTTTTGAAAAGAGACAAGTTTGAGTAAGTTATTAATTGTGGAAGTCTTCCCTTCTAATATTTAGTGTGTCATGTCTATTAATATATAGTTTGGGATTTCCTTGTAATAATAATGGATGAAAAGAATGTTTAAAAATAAAATTTTCAAAACATTTACAATAAAAGGGGAAAATGTTTTGAATTAGAGTAATTTCAACAAATTGGAAAGAAAAGGAAAAAAAATTGAACGAAAAAGAAAAAGTTCAAGATGGCTCGACTTCTAATTCTTTATCAATTTTAAGTACTACATTTGATGACAAAGAAGCAACAACCTCATTAATTTTTTTGAAAAACATCAAAGATCCTAGGATAATAGCTGCCTCTCTTTCTATACAAAAGCACATTGAGCTAATTTAAAAAATGAGCAACATGAAGATATTTGAAAAAATATTTTTGTATCACAACAATATCAACAATAGAAAATATTGGTAAAAATAAACCTACCTTACGTTGTTAGAAAATATATTAAGGATTCTTGCTATTTGTATTTTATTTTTGAGTCATATTTTTCTCTAGATTGTGTTATTTTGTTTACCAAATATATTGAAGATTCTTATTATTTGTATTTTGTTTTTGAGTCATATTTTTCTCTTAGATTGTGTTATTTTGTTTACCATGTTTTGTTGGCATTCTTACTTATTGTTTGAGTCAGTATTTTCCTCACATAAAAAATTTGTGTTTTTGAGCCAATATTTTTCTTATATAAAAAATTTGAGTCATAAATACTAACTGACTATGTAACCTTCTACAAATTATTATTTATTATTAATAATCATCTTATTAAAATATTCTAATAATAAAAATAATATTTTATCGAAAATAAATGAACTTATACGTTTCATAGGATCTGTTATATATATCTCATGAATAACGACTTCCGATTTCGAGTTAACTCTTAACCTCAGAGTTGTCATGCTAGTTTTATTAGTTTAAAAACACACTCTTTGCTTAAGTGTTTGCATGCTAATTTTAGTATATAACAATTGGACGTTAATTTAGTTTATAATAATTTAGATACAATAGTTTGCATGCTAATTTTATTATATAATTTAGAATAAAATTAAGAGGAAATTTCTAAAGCACGCAGTAAACTCTAAATCGGAAGTTGAGATATACTAAATAATAGTAGAAATAATATTTTCAAGTACTTAACGAGATTAACTGAAAATAGAGATACCGTGTATATAATTAATCGGTGTTACCCAGGCGCAATGTGGGTTTCAGTAGATTACAATGCCGAGGGGTCTGGTCGAAAACGTGACAGCCTTCCCCCTTGGTTTCATGCAATTGTTTACTGTGTTTCTAGTGCTTGTGATGCTATCCATGGTGGTTATTTCCTGTGCTTCTGAAAAGAACGAGAAAAAGGAGGAAGAAAAGTATGCGGAGGAGGAGGAGGAAAAAAATGGAAAGAAAAAGAGGAAAATAGAAAAGAAAAAGGAGAAGAAGAAGCAGGAGGAGGTGAAGAAAGAAAAGTATGCTATATATTTGCAGTGTTGGTAACGGAGTGGTGAAGAAAAAGAGGAAAGATTGTAGGGATGGTTCGTTTGCAGGAGATCTTTTTTCTGAGATAAAAGAATATTGTAGAAGAATGTGGTGGTGGTTGTTTCGGCGGAGAAGTGGTGAGCAGGCGGCGACTATCGGGGGAGGATTCTGCGACGGCGGTGGTTGTGGTGGTGGATGCTGCGGCGGCGGTTTTTGTGGATGATCTATGAAAATTTCAGGTCTATCAAATGGGATGATTTATTTCTTATTAAATGTTTATGGTAGGAAATTGTGTACATTTCAGAGTCTTGGTTAGGCAAATAACAATCAAGTTAAAACTGAGCGCTTTGTTAATCTTTAACTGGCTGTGAATTTTGTAAATCTTTGATTTGTTGTGAATTATGGTCACATATTTTCTAAATTTTGTGCAGAGTAATTTTAATTAAACGGTTTCTATATTTTATTGAGGAAAAAAAAAAAAAAAAGTTGTAAATCTGATACAGAGAGATTGAATTAAACAAAATAAAAATAAAAATATTAATTAAAAAAATAAAATAGACATTAATTAATGTCATATATGAACTTATAATCAATGTCACTTTTTCATATTAAAAAAAAAAATGTTTTCAATATATCTGTACTAGTTTTATCTTTTAAATAATACAACAATTTCATATATGGAATTTCCCTTACAAAACTTTGGAAAAAAAATTATTTTTATATATGTAACTTACCTTTTCAATAAAACACAAATGAATATTTTGCAATGCAGTACATATGAATGCTTTTCAACTTATAGTTTTTAATTTAAAATTTAAAATAATAATAATTTTTTAATTGAAAATAAAATTTAAAATATAAAACAAAAATTTATGAATAGTAATTATTAATCAAAATATTATTGAAATTGTTTATGGTTTATTGGTTAGAAATTAAGGTTAAAGTTCAAATTTTTATTAAAACTTTATGTCAAGATGCCATATTTTTTTCTTTCTTTTTTTATTTAAAAAAATATATTTGAATACATGTATTAGCAATATTTATTAAATTGTATTTTATAAATATTTATATATATTTATTTTAATTAAAAATAATTAATATATAAACATTTGATTTATTCTTCTAAAATTATCAAATTTAAAAAATATTTATCTTATTTATTTCAAAATAAAATTTATATAAGTTAATGGCTTATTTAACTAACAAAATAAATTACACACCCAATGCAATATACAAAAAGAAAAATTAAATATATAAGACATTTTTTAAATATATAAAACATTTTTGGTAATTGTTATGCTGAGCTTGGAAGAGTGATAGCAGCTATTGCCTTATTTTGTCTTATTGTTTACTTTCAAATCGCTCTGAACTATAAAATATAATATTTCATATTTATCAAGAGAGGGAAACAAAATCATATATTTATGGATTCAGATTGAACATGCCAATTAATTTTATGAATATTGAGGGCTAATTCACATTTAAAAAGAAGGGGAAAAAATTCATACATCTATGGTTTCATATATAAGTAAGACTCAACTCGAGTTGCATCTTAGTTTGTACCATTCATCTTAGTTTTAGTTCTTTTTGTGAAACCCAACGCTTGCTTTGGACAATCATGACCCAACTCTTGCATTGGACAATCATTTGCCTTGGTTAGGAAGATTCTCACACTCTTTGGGTAGCGTCTTGCATAACTTCCATCTTTGAGGGTGTCTCCCCTCACAATTCCCCCACTAAACTTAATGATGGCCTCAGTGCCAACGTGGCCAACACACATGAATGGCATCACATGCCATGATAGAGTAGTTGCACACAATGCTTTCGACAAACCACTAACTGCATTGGCCTTCTCTCTCTAGTCACCATTTATGGCACAACTTCACATGTCCACAACTCCGTAAAATTCATCTCACTACTCAGTGCGTCTATACACCTATCAAGTTTTCAAGCTTGCATCCACAATGCCACAAATTCATCCCTTAGATGTTAAATTAGGTGAGTTGGGTCATGTTGGGGTGTAAGGTGTAGTCTAGGTGTCTCCAAAGGGCAATTTTTGAATTGAAAATGGGCTTTTGGGATGGATCCAATGTCACATAGGTGCACTAGAGTGTAGCACCATGACAAATGGTATCAAAGCAGTGAAGTGACTTAATGAGAATCTCAACCTATACAAGGTGATGGTATGGGACATTATGAGATAATGTAACTGAGAGGAACAAATGTACAATTGTGCGATCAAGTGGGCATGGTAGATTGACAATAAATGTTATGGTCCAACCTAATGCAAGAGGTTAGATGTGTGAGGACTTTGATGCAAGTATGTAATCCCTATGAAGCGAGTGTGGTAACACTTATGACTTCAAAATAAGTCAAAACAAGGATGACTTGAGGTTTGTGAAGCGAGTGTGGTAACACTTGTGCCTGCAAAGTAAGTCAAAACAAGAATGACTTGAGGTTAAAATGGAGGAAGGAGGCCAGTGTTGAAATAACAACTCAATATTCTTAAAATTAATTGAGAAGCTCACATTCACAATGCCCTTTGCTCTATCGCATGTCTCCAATCTCACTCCTCATTTCTCAAACTTAGTACTGTATCGTTCTCTAACTACTCACTTCTATGCTCCAATATAATACACCCATTACATCTCTAAATTATGTAGTTCAACATCAATCTTCTCCCTAAAAAAAAGCCCTCAAAACCTACATCGAACAACTCAACTAATTTTATGATTATTGAATATCTAAATCAAAATAGGCATCAAACAACTCAACTAATTTTATGAATATTGAGCACCCTAAATCGGAATAGCCATGGAACCTCAAAAATTATAAAATATAAATATTTAATTTAAGAAAACCAAATAAAAACTTAAACAAACAAAGTGCGAGAGAGAAAATTAAAGAGAGAGAGATGGATTTTTCTAAGGAAGATTGTTGGCAATAAATAGAGGGAGTCAGTGTGTACAATGAATTGACTCTGCATGGAAAATCCCTTGTTTGAAGGTAGTTAACATTAATTATAGAAACAAGCAAATAGTGGGCAGTGAAGTAACATTAAAACGCCGTGAAGTAACTATAGTGGATTGCACTTGAGTGAAGCACAAGTCTTTATAGGTTATAAATATTTAACACAAAACTGTAGAAAATCAAAATCCCCAGTGGTATCAACGGATTTAGTTGTAGTACTATTGGTAAGAACGACAGTATTTTTCAATTAAAGCTTTAATTTTTTTTTTAAAATTTTTATTATAATAATATATGTATTTGTGGGTAAGAAGGAAAGTATTTTTTAATTAAAATTTACAATTTTTTTTCTATTTTTTAAAAAATATATATTTTTGAAAATTATATAAAGATATTGAAAGTGTTGTAGTTTAATTAGTGAGGATGATATTTGTTTATATTTATCAATTAGAGTATAAATCCTTCTAGATACGTAATCTGATATATATTTATTTCTGAAATATGCATTAAAAGGTCGACATTATATATAATTTAATAATTCTATGTAAAATTATTCCTTTATCTAAAATGAAAAATTAAATATTTTATTTAAAATAATATTAATTTAAAAATATTGTGTTGATATTATATATATATGCGATGATTTTTTTTTCTATTTTTAAATTTTTCTGATTTAAATTTTTTTATTTTTATTTTTTTAATATCTTCGCTATAATGAATTTTAGGATTTGATCTCGTCATTTTTAAAAATAAACCAAACATAACATTACGTAACGCACTGATTACAACGGAATACAAAAGACAGCTCACACTAAAGAAATACAACTATAAATCATTCAAGCGGGGTCTTATGATGTTTGTCTTTTGATATTCACGATTTTCAAATATCAAAGAATGCATATTTATGTACTTTCATTAATGGTTTCACATAGAGGAATGATTTCATCACTTTGTCAACAATAATTTTATTGTTTGGTAATAGGTAGTCATAATTTAATTGTATTAAATTTGAGAAAAATAATTTTAAAAATAAAATGAAATTATAAATTAAAATGCATGTCTAAGATATTATGATTTTTTAATCATATTTTTTATGTAAAAACGAAAATTATCTTATGATAGTTAAATGAATATCAAATTTAAGATCATATATTTTTATGAACACGGTTCTCAACATTACATTTTACCATCCAACAAATATAATTATAAATTATATTTACAAGACTTTTTAAAGTGTAACAAAATAACATGCAATAACATGCAAAACCTTTATGACTGACTTAAAAAAGGGAGAAAGTAGGGTACAATAACCACCATTGATATCCAGTCCCTCTTCATTTAATATCTAAACACAAGGATGTTGTAACCAACTAATATGTCCAACCAATCTTACATTATTTTATCTAATGTTTTGATTAATGTTTTTAAGGGAATGGCAAACTTTTTAATTGCATTTTAATATTTGTAATGTAATAGTTAAAATCATTGGAACATTTCCATACAAGATAGACTCATGTCTTTATCAAACATATTCTCAATAGTTGTTACTTTAGATAAGATATTAGATATGAACATGAACAAGACAATGAGGATCAACATATTTTTTCAACTTCTCTAAAATCTTAAAGATACACATCCGACAATGAAATTTAAAATTAGACATTATTATGAACACTCTTTCACATTATAATCCATCACCATCCCTTGACTACCATTATAAGTTTTGCTTGTAAGACCTTGGGAGTGAAATAAAAAAACACAAAGAAACATGAAAAATCCATATTGACTAGTCTAAATCAAGGAGGAGAGGGTGGCACAATAGAGACCAATTTCATCCACTCCCTCCTCCCTTAATATTTTTGCACAAAGTTGACATAGCTAGAGAATATGATCATCCAACATTAAATTTATTTTTTCAAAGTTTTGATTAATGGTTTTAAGACAATGTAACTATATTAATTTATTTTAATATTTATATTGTGATATTTATATTCATTGAAATATTTTTCTACATCATATATTCACACCTTCATCAAGTATATTCTCAATAGTTGTTATTTTAAATAGGATATTTATAAATTAACAAAAAAGTAAAAACTAATATCGGTTATTTTTCAATTTATCTAAAATCTTATAATTTATCACATTCAAAAATAAAATTTAAAATTAAACATTTTAATAAAGACATTCCTCGACATTATATTCCACCACTACTTTATGATTGTAATTATAAGTCATACCTATAAAGGTCTTAGGAGTACAATAAAAGAGCACACAATAACATGCAAGACCTATATGAAATGGTATATAACAAGGAAGAGAGGGTGGAAAAATAGTTACCATTGTTTCCTGTTCCCTTTCCTAATAGCTATGCATAAGGTTGACATAGCCAATTAATATGGCAAGCCAACATTACATTTTCAAAATGATTTGTTGAAAAGTTTTGATTACTTGTTTGTAATAGAATGGAAGCCTGGTAAAGTTTTTTTTATTTTAATAATTAAATTTAATAGCATTGTAACCGAAATATGGAGCATTAATCTATCAAGTGGTTAGAAATATGAATTGGATATGAAATTATTAATTTCTAAAGATGTAATAGGGATGTTGGCATCCATTCTATAAATATATACATGTTTTTTAAATAAAGCTATAAAATATATTTGAGGTATAATATTAAAATTTAAAAGTGTCATACCAAAACCATTGACATATGTTTTGGTAGAATTTAATAATAATTTTGAAATTCTATTTTAAAATGTATTTATACATATAATTTTAATTATGTTAAAATAAAAAAATATTAATACAAACCACTTTTATGATTAAATTAAACATTAAAAATACACATATAACAAAACTTAACAGAAATATTTTATTTATAATAATTAAATGAAAATAAATAATAATAAAAATATATAAATACAATGATATATAATTTCAATTCAAATATAATCAATTATATGAATTAATATACCAAAGAAGAAATACAATTTCAATAACAATAAATATTAAATTCAACTGTATAATTATCAACTTTGAATCCACTACATAATAAACAAACCTAGCATTTAATCTATTATTTTAATTTATCTTACATATTAAGAAAATAAATAAGATATATATGATGTTCAATCAAAATATTAATATTTTATTTATTACATGATTACCAATATGATATGTAAGAAGAAATGTTTTTATAATTATCTTCTAAGAAATGTTTTTATAATTATCTTATTTTACTCAAGTAGGTATATAGCCCTACCCATTTAATTTGTAGAGAGTGACCACCTCAATAGAACCCATAGTTGAAGTTTAACTTCTTGCTTTGGAAATACATGCTTGATGTTTCACTTCTAGATTTGAGTAAATGACAACTTTTATAAAATATAGATACCTAACTTCTAAAGGTGTTACTAAGTGTTATCTATTTAAATGACATCTTTTATAAAATATAGATACTTAACTTTTAAAGGTGTTAGTAAATGTTATATATTTAATTATTACACATAAATTTATTTCATACATATGTAATTTTTAATTATAATTAATAAAAATTACCTTTTCGATTATATATTAAAAAAAGGTATTATCGTCAAGTTTTTATGAAAAGAGGGAGAACAAGTTTTAAGATAAATTTGGTGCATAGTATAAAAAAAATTATAATTATGTATATTTAAAATAAGTTAAAAGCAATTATGAAAAACTATTTTTTGGAATTTAGTGTTAAGTGAAGATCTTATAAATCAAATTTATAAGTTAATTATCATGACTACAATGAACATATCAAATTCATATCATAATTAGACTTTATAAATCAATTATGTTAACTATAATTAAAAAGCAACTAATATTTCAAGTGAGTGAGAACGAAAATAAAACAAGTATATATACATATACATATACATACATACATACATACATACATACATACATACATACATACATACATAATTACGTACATACATACATACATACATACATACATACATACATACATACATACATATAAAAGACATGAAATTTATGACTTGCTCTAGTGAAAGTTATTTAACATTAAGTTTTGGTACATTTGAATAAATATCATGTTTTTTAACTGAAAATCGTATTCATTTGAGCATTGTTAGAGAATAGAATCCTAGAATATGTGTAGATCCTACACAATAAACACATGGAACATCGATAAAAAATAATCCACCAAAAAAGATTAACCAATAAGAATTAAATATTATTGGAAAACAAAACAATGAGACCAAAATTGTAAAATGCAAACCTTTACAAGATTATGCTTGTATAACATTAGAGATGTTGGGCATGGTAAATGAAAATGATGCTAATATTCATAGACACAAGATATGTGAGTTGAAAAAAGTAGAGGGCATAGTCTAAATATTTTTAGACCTTATTTAATTCAATATATAAAATTTGTTTGCATTTGCTCATAAATTTATAACCAATCAAGCAAATATTGTCAAATAACTCCAAACTAAATTATTACTCTTATTTATGTATTTTTTTATAAATTTTTAAAACATGTTAGCTGATGCATAACTCATAAATTGTCACTGTTTGCTTATGCAAACAAAAGCATGTGATTTGCTACTATTATTTGTATAACTTTTAAAATAATCTAACCAACTAGAAATTATTAGACTATCCAAAAATAAAAATAATATTATAATTTATATCATGTGTAAAAAATTTAACCCTTGAAAATAAGTTTATAAAAATAATGAAAAAAATTAAAATATTAAAAATGAAACTTTGAATATTGCATAAAATCTATGTAATTTTAAATATCTCTTTATTGATACAAATCATGATTCTTCATTTTTCTATTTTTTGGACTAAGAATGAATACAAAAAATATCTTAACTAAAAATAATGATGCATAATTGAAGAAAATTTCAGTTAGAATGATTACCTATAACTTTGAGAATTTTTTAAAGATAAGTTGCCACAACTGCACTATGTCTACAACTATTCAAAAATGACAAAAATAAATAAAGATAACTACATAAAATATCTTTTTACTTTAAATGTAGTGCATCTTAACTAGATTAAAAGTATTTTTGGTCTTTATTTGAATTAAATATATTATAATGAAATATACTAACCTCTTTGTTATTGGCTTCTATCATATGATCTAGTGTATGACATGCAATGAATCTGATCTTGAAGGAGCTACCATGATTCTTAGAACTAGTTGAAGCATTCCCATAGAACTAGTGCTAGACTATTTTGTTCAAAACAAGTTCACTTAATTTATGTGAAAGATTATATATATATATATATATATATATATATACATACATACATACATACATACATATATATATATATATATATATACATATATATATATACATATATATATATATACATATATATATATACATATATATATATACATACATATACATATATACATATATATATACATACATATATATATATATATATATATATATATATATATATATATATATATACATATATATATATATACATATATATATATATACATATATATATATATATATATACATATATATATATACATACATATACATATATACATATATATATATACATATATATATACATATATATATATACATATATATACATATATATACATATATATACATATATATATATATATATATATATATATATATATATATATAGTTGTAAATTAATTTAACAACAAAATAATATATTATGATTTTTCATTAAATAACAACTATGATAATTAACCCTGAAAGATATGTTAGATGTTTGACTCATTGTGAATTGTACAAATCCCTCCTCTGTCTACTACACTATTAAGGTCTAGTCTTGATCCAAGTTAAACACCTCATAACATTTATAAAATCCAGCCAATTAGACTCAAAAAAATTCTAATATTTTATCCATGCTATTAAAAAAAATATTATTTTTATTTCATCACTAATCTATGCAATTTGATTGGTGATGAAATTCAACAATAATTTTAAGGTAGAGGCAAATTAATGCTAGATTATTTCCTTGGGACTTTTACATGTTGAGGGGTAAGCAAATGCAATAGTCTGTGAATTATTCATCTTAAAAGTCTTAAAAATGAATTTGTAATTATTCAATAACAATAGTTTATTGTCCATGAAATTTTATCTATTTATTATTGATCCATGCATTTTTTTTTTTGGTTCAAGTTAAATAAAATGAAGTGAGACATAAAATTGAAGTTTTTCAATGTCTCACCTTTGGAATCAAATCTAGGATTGTGGATGTAGTAATGAAATTTGTAGTGAAGGCAACTTGTATAATAATAATAGCTACATCAATTATTGATAAATACATATGCAAACAAGGAACATTATGACATTCTAAATAAATATTGAGAACATAAGATTTTCAATTTGCTTTGATGATGACATGACATCCAAGTTCATATTATAAAGGCAATTAGATAGTTGCAAACTTGGAAGTGGAAAAATATAATGTTTTTTTTTGTTTTTTTTATACCATGAATGCTTAATCAAAAGACTAAGTGGAAGTCTTAGTGGTGGCATTATAATAATATATGTATGAAAAAGCATTGATAACATATAAACCACTTAGGTTGAATCTTGTGTCCATTGAGTATGGGTCCACAAGTATTTTATTAATCTCAAAAAAGTAATTATATAGAAAGGGTGCCAATATGCCGTTAACCTTTTTTACAAAGTAAGACATAAATATATAGTTTTCACCTCATACTGGTAAAAACCAAATAACTTATACAACCATTTATAGGAATGCAACCTGTAAGGTAGTATTATTTATTAACACAAATATAAGTCTAACTTAAATAAATCTAACTCAATTTATTTATGGGGGTGTCTTTATAAAAAAAGCATGCCCTATTTACATTTATTTAATTGACTTACCAAAATCTTAAGCTAAGTTAAGACTTTGGAACAAGTCCTAACAAACCCCCCTATGATCCAAATTCAGTTCTTTGGACATATGCCAAACATTTTTCTAAATTTGATTATGTCAAGGGGTTTTAAGAAAATATCAATTGTCGGATCAGTAGTTAGGCAATATATTGGATCAAGTGATTTATTCACCACCAACATTCATATATATTGATTTTTGACATCCATATGCTTTGTTTTGACATGAAATACTAGATTTTTGGATATCTTGATTGCACTTTGATTAACAATGTATAACTATGTAGGAACAATCTAAATTTTTTGAAGATCTTCAAGAATGCATCATTAGTAAATAATTTATATGGAAGCATCCAATGCTACAATGTAATCTAATTCTGTTGATGAATTTTCCAATGTATCCTTCTTCTTACAACACCAAACAATGGCATATGAACCCATATGCATAGTGTATCCTATTGTGGATACTCTATCATCTACACATCCACCAAAAGCTACATCACAATGCCCAACAAGTTTGAATTTATTGTTATAGAGGTACTCAAGGCCATATGTTTTCATTCCTTGAAGGTAACTAAGTACTTTTTTTCTGCATGCCAATGAATTTATCTAGGCTCATGTATAACCTTAGATAAAATTCCAAATTTAAATGATATATCAGGCATGGTAGTCATCAAATATATTAAACCTCCCACTAACTATCTATATTTTGTGTCATAAAAAAAGGCACTACAATCATCCTTAGTCAATTTAAATTTACTTTCCATGGGAGTGAGGGAAGGTTTATAATCATTCATGCCAAAGCTATTCAATAACTTAGAAATATACTTAGTTTATGAAATGAAAATACTATGCTCTTTCTGAGTTACTACTATGCCAAGATAATAGTGAAGAAGTCCAAGATTTATAATATCAAACCCATCTTTTAATGCCTTTATTCATAGACTTTTTATGGTTTTCATCATTGCTTGTGATAAACAAGTCATCGACATAGAGAACAAGAATCACCAATTTATTACCCTGCACTAAAAAATAGAGAGTATCTCAGATTCACTATATTGAAAGCCAATTTTATTCAAGTATGAATAAATTTTCTCATACCAAGCCTTGGGTGCCTATTTGAGCCCATAGAGGTCTTTGATTAGTTTACACACCTTGTGCTCTGCACCCACTTTATCAAAACCTTGGGGTTGTTTCATATACACTTCTTCTTATAAATCACCATTCAAAAAATCACTTTTAAAATCCATCTGATGTACTTTCCATCCAATATGTACTGCTAAGGCAAGAACCATATGAATAGTGTATTATTTGGTAGTTGGTGCAAATATTTCTTCATAGTCAATACCTTCTTGTTACGCATAACCTTTTGTAACAAGTCTAAATTTATGTTTATCAATGGAGAAATTTGATTTATACTTATTCCTATGAACCCATTTTAATCTTATGGGTTTAACATGTGGAGGAGGATCAACCAAAACCCAAGTATTATTGTTAAGTATTGCATCATATTCACTTGGCATTACCTATTGCCAAACCTATTTAGTAGAAGCCTCCTCAAAAGTATATGGCTTAGTGGAAGAAGTAGTAAAAACCATTGCATAATTCACCTATTTATGAGAACTCTTGGGACGCGTTAAACCAAATTTACTTGCTTTCAATTTAGAAAAAGTACTTTGAGCCCATTTTGAATACTTATCTAAATTGTTCAGACCAGGAACACCAGAATTCTCATCATGTGCACCATTTAAAGGAAGACTTAGATAATTTTCAACATTTTCTAAGTCATCAACCTATGAAATAGTAGAGGAAATAGAGGGGATACTAGTCTCATACCACAACCTATGAGATTTGGCCTCATTATTCAATTCTTTATCTTGTTTTGCAATCTTCCTCTCTAACCTATTTGATTGAGAATCAATCTCTGTAGTGTTCATAGTATCAAATTCATCAAATATCACATTTATACTCACTATGAATTTACTTGTATCTTGTGCAAGAAAATGACACCCCTTTTTATTTTTTGAATATCCAATAAAGATGCATTTTTGACTTTGTGGTTCCAAATTAGTTCTATGTTCAGTGGGAACTAAAGTGAAACAAAGGCATCCAAAAACTTCCAAGTGTTAAACTTTTTGTTTAATCCCATACCAAGCCTCATATGGAGTTTGTCCCAAAAGTGCAACTACAGGGGACCTGTTTCTCAAATACACTGTAGTACTAATGGCTTCAGCCTATAACTTATCATCAAGCTATTTATATTACAACATAGGTCATGTTGTGCCCTATAAAGTCCTATTTATTTATTTAACTACTCCATTCTACTATAGAGTATTAGTATTACTATATTATCGATGAATTCTAAGTTCCTAAAAATAATCTGAAAACTCATTTGAAGTATACTCACCACCATTGTTTAAACAAAGAGTGTCCAAGTGTGAACCTTTTTATTTTTTAACTAAGTATAACCAATCAAAAAAACTTAGTGAAAACTCCTAATTTATTTTTTATGAAAAACACCCAAGGCATCCTATAAAAATCATCTATAAAAAACACAAAATACCTACACCCTCCAATGGATGACTTCTTCATGTCATATGCATCACTATGAACTAACTACAAACATCTATTAGCTCTTTGTAAAGAATTCTTAAGAAAATTTTCCCAGTTATGTTTACCCAAAACACATGATTCACATAGAATACTATCTTTATGAAAAGTGGGCAACCCACTCACCATACCATATCTCTACAAGTCCACTAAAGAGTGAACATTCAAATGTTCATAGTAGAGATGCCATAAATGTTGTGTAGACATAGTACCTCTACCTGTTTCAACACCTACTGCAAGTTCCATTGTGGGAGGAAATAATTTACCATGCAATCTAACCAAATTTCCATCCTCATATCTTGTATACATGGTTTTGTATCCATCCTTCACCTAATTGATATAAATGATCCCATTTTCAAGCATAATTTGGAAACCTTTCTTTCAAATAGTTACCAATGAAAGAATATGTTTTTATAATGTGGGAACCTACCAAAATTCTCCAAGTATTTGATATATCCATTAGAAATGAGAATCTAAATTGACCCAAGATCTTGTGGAGTATGCATAGACTTATCTGCCAAGGATACTAGAGAGAGAGATAAGCTTCTTTGAAATTCTAAAAAAGGTCTTACCTAAATGTCATGTGTTTGGTTACTCCTATATCTAAAACCCATACATATGTGAGCTCATCTCTAGCCTCATATTCCATATAAGCAATGTACCTTAAAGTAGTGAATGTGGATTCATAAGCAACATTTATAGATTCATCATAATCATGGTTAGCATATTGAGATAATTTAGACCTAGTCACTTTTTGTGGCCTCTAAATTTTGTTAAAAGGAATCCTACACTGAGAGGCAATGTGACCAAATTTCCCACAACTATGACACTAAATGCCTGATCTACCTCAATTTTTGCCTCTATAAGAATGTGACCACATCCTGTATCACTCATCTCATTTGAATGAGAATGGCTAGATTGTTGATTTGAATAACCTCTACCTCAGTTTTGAAATCTACCTCCTCTCTAGCCTTGACCCCCTTTATAACTATTCCCTCTATTATTGTTTTGACTAGAAGATGAACTAGGCTTGAAATCTAAAACATGGGATTCCTCAATTTTATTGGATTTATTAGGTAGAGATAGACCATTTTGAGTAAGCAACTCATCCAATTTATCAAAAGTGATGCCTATGATTTTGTCAGAGAGATGCAAATTTTGTACAAAGTTCCTATAGGACATAGGTAGTCCTTTCAATGCAATAATAACTATGAGATCTTTATCTAGTTTTCCAAACCCAACCTTAGTGTACTTAGTAGAAATATTTTTCAACTTAGACATGCATTCTTTCATATCCCCATCTTCCTCTAATGACAAAGTAAACCACTGCATGTGGATGCTATATTTTTATGCTTAGGTTTCTTATCATACAAATCATATAAGGTTTTCCATGCAGTGTAACTATGAGGAGAGTTTTCAATATGGATGTAAGTATCTTGATTAAAACAACACTTGATTAAATCTAGGGCCGTAAAATCACATAGATCAAAAACATCAAGTTTGGCTTATTTTGTAGGCAATGTAAGATTTTCATTCTTTACAACATCCCATAACTCATTAAAAACTAATGAAGCTTCCATCAAATGTTTCCAATCTAAATAATTAGAAATCATTAATCTATCACCATATGAAAGCAAATTTTGAATCTTTGACATCTTAAAATGAAAGCAAGTATGACAAAAAAAAGTATGTGTGACACAATGCAAAATAAGTGTGACAAATGAAAGAAACAACACATTCATTGAGAGCACTTTGCATAAGATAATGCTTTTATGGGGTTTTTAACTTAACCTCCATGTAGAGAAAAAAATATATTTATGATGGGTTTTGCAGTTAACCTCACCAAAAAATCAAATGATTACACCATTTTTTCACCAAAATACAACCTTATTTCATCAAAAGCAAAAGAAACAAACTTTTATTGCATTTTTCCAACTAGTATTAATGCTTTTACAATCATGTATACTTTTTAAAACTTGCAAAGCATACAAAAAAGATTTCAAAAAAAGAATATCCCTTCAAAAAGCATATACCATTTAGAAAAAAAATCTTCCAAAAAGTAGATTGGAAGACTTGACCTCTTTCTTTCAAAGCTCTACACAAAAATAGCCCTTCCAATTGCTCTAAGAGAATTTACAAGTTATAAAGACAAAAAATTATATATAAACCTGATTTTTTACTCTATATGAATATTAAAAAGTTAATTGGGTGTGGAAAATCATATTTATTCGTGAATATTTCCAAGTAAAAACCAAACACTTGCATAGATTATGTGGGACCCACTCAAACCCTATGTTTTTGAAATTTTTTATTGAAAACTTTAGAAAAATGAAAATTTTATTTTCATGAACCTTCCAATGCCATGGCTTCTTTGAATTTTTTTGAAACTAGTCTTTCATTGCTCCAAGCCTTCAAATTATGTACCAAGCCATACTACATATTTTCCACTGTTTGAGATTGATAGAAAGGATTTTGATCAAGGAAAACTATTTTTGGATGAGATAGGGCACTGAGGAGGCTGTATTACTATAGAAATGGTCTGTACATCTCAAAAAAATTTGATCTAATATTTTAGTGGCATTTGAATTCTAGATTTGATCTTTTAGGAACTTAAACACAACAAAAATTGAGCATATTAATTTAAAAAAAATAGAGACTGTATTACGTAAACACATAAGTTTTTAGATTGAAAATCTATATAAATGGATATTTGGGCAGAAAATAAGGTTTTAAAAACATATATGAGCAAACTACAACCTTCAAAATCATTCTATAATGCTGAAAAGAAGGATATGAGTTCTGAAATATGAAAGAAGAGCTTTTCAGGCACATGTCAATACATGACATGCTTACCACTTAAATTTACTTATTAGCCAATGTAAAATATTTGAAAAAATTTAATATTTTGATAAATTTTCAAAATATTAATGTTATACCAAAGTCATAAAGAGCATACCTTATACCACATACATTTTAAAAAAATTGATTTCACGTGAGGCTTCTTTATTTCCACATGAATAAATATTTTTATCTTTGATTTCACCCAAATTCATTGTGCTCTTGATAACCACGCTTGGATACCACTGATATCATATAAACCACTTAGGTTGATTATTGTGCCCATTGATTGTAGGTCCACAAGTATTTTATTAATCTTGAAAAATCAAGTACATAGAAAGGGTGCCAATATGCCATTACCCTTTTTACAAAGAAAGACATAAATATATAGTTTTCACCTCATATCAGTAAAAAATAACGAACTCTTACAACTAACTATTTATGGGAATGCAACCTTTAAGGTAGTTTTATTTATTAACATAAATATAAATCTATCTTAAATAAATTTATAAAAATAAGCATGCCCTATTTACATTTATTAATTAACTTACCAAAATCATAAACTAAGTTAAGACTTTGGAATAAATCCTAACAAGCATTTCATGTTAATCAGCTTTGTAAATGCTTTCATGCTTAAACATGTCCTATATTCTTTGATGGTCATTTCATCATATGTAATTTTAGAGATATTATAATCTACATTTCTCAAGTCAAGTCCAAGAGTTATTCGAAGTATAATTTTTAATTCATGACATATACGACATTGATTAATGTTTTGAAAATGTTATAGACAATTGTCTAAGGAAGAACAATATATTATCTATTACATTTGTCTAGTATGCTTCCCTCTATCTCATTTATTTTTTGATAGTTATCAAATTTAAAGTAATGTATTTGGGGCTTATTCATCAAAAAATAATAAGTGTTTAGCTACAATGGCAATACAAGCAAAGAGCCAATCTTGTTTATGTAAGTTGTGCAAAATAAAAAAATAGGGGTGGTTATGAGAAAATGAAATTATAGAATGCTGACTAATTTAAAATAAAAATATCTAATGTATTTGATTATAAATTTATAAATATATTTCAAAACTAAACATACAAGGATTTATAAGTAATATTTCTTATATTATTTGGTGAGGATTTAAAATCATGGATGTGGATGCTGAATGACTACATCGTTCCACTTTATCTTCCTTGTCACCTTAATTAATATGGCATTGAAGTTGAGGTCAGTTATGGGGCTATACCTTCAAGTCATTTTTCATGTGTGTTTTCATCTTAAACTAATTTGGAGTATAAATTGAATCTAACCAAGAAGAAACTAGAATTGTACAATCAAAAATCTAAATAAGCATTGAAAGATTTGGATAAAATCAAAGGTGTGATGAAATCATTGGATAAAGAAAAGGGTCACATTTTGAGCAAGAAATATTAGTTGGATGACAAGATGAAAAAAACTAAGGAGATGCTAGTCTATTGTACAATCATAAGTCTAACCAGCTGACTGAACTACATACCCAATGCAACAACTAAAAAATGAGTTAGAATGTGTTATTGGAGACAAAATCTAATTAATAGAGGACAAAGATGAAATAGAAAATGAACTAATAATTGTACATGATAAAGTGAAAAATTTGAATGAATTTTATCCATATTTGGATAAGGAAAAAATGTATTAAAACATGTCAAAAGCATATTCTCCAAGGAGATAATGACTATGAATCAAGTATATTGATTTATTTGCATGAAACCATTGACCTAGTCTGAATTTTAGGAGCATAATATGGGGCATGTTGCATCCTCATTTAATGAAATTTTTTAATGTTTTAAAATGCATTCAAAGAAAAAAATTAACTATTGAAGCTCTAGTTCTTTGGCATGTGGGCATTTTTCTGTCACAACATTTATAACAAAATAGATTACACAAAATAGTTTTGATCATTCATCCAAAGTATGAATTCCCATTTTTGGAAGATGAAATTAGTTCAAGTAGTGTGTATTGATTAAGTTTCTAATTTTATTATTCTAAAAATGTCAACACTATCCATTATACAAAAAATGACAACTTTAGAAGACATACACAACCACTAGATGTAACATATAACTGAGTGTGATGAGGAGATTGAATAAATAAATTACTTTTGTTAGTAAGTTGTAAATCAGATCAATAATATAAATTTTACATTCTAAACTATATTTTTCATACCATATTTTTCATTTTTATGTTCTATTATATTGCCCATAGGGGTAAGTATCATTATAGTCAATATATTATCAGAAAAATCAAGATATTTCATATTGCTCAGCTTCCCAAAATTTCAAGGAATACTGATGTTAAGAGTGTCGTTTGAGAGATCCCTATAAAATGACTCTCCAAAAACATCCACTATCAGTACTAGTGGATCAGCTGTGATTTTTTCTTTAAATATATTTTAATTATGGTAGATCATGTATTTAGTAAAATTAATAGATGCTTGATGTGCTTAAATTGAAATAGAAGAGACTAACTAGCTTGGAAAAAACATGTCAATAATTTTTGAGTATTTAATTTATACCATAAAAAAATAGGCATGTGTGTGAATAGAATAGTTGGTAAAAATTTCAACCAGTTCACATTGTCAAACCCTAACCAAAGTCATACAAAGTCCTGGATTTCAAACCTAGAATACAAAATAATTTACGTTCATAGTAAAAAACCTTATCTCTAAACTCTCTACACATGATATGTAACATGTGAAATACAATGAAATATTGACATCCTAATCCATTGGATTTTCACTATTCATTATTGTTATAGAAATCATAACAAAATTCTACAGGTATCTAGATCTTTATAATGCACCATAACAATTTTCTAAATAGATACAAAGCCTTAAATTATAAATCTTCAGGGGAAAATCAAGTAAACACAACATAAATCATGAAGGTATTTGATTGATGAAAATTTAATCCAATTATTTGTTTAAAACAAAGATCTAATCTAGTACAAGATAAAAACAATGAGATTTTTGAAGAGACAATACCAAATTATAGATGGAGATAAGATACTCAAAGTAATCTTCAATTTGGATGGTGTAGTATTGGCCCCATACTAAACTGATATAATGCAAATCTTGAACAAATATTATTTGGAAAATATTAAAACACATCCATGCTTATAATTCAAATTAAATCTTGTATATAGAACAAAAGAGACTAGACAATTTTTATTTTATTTTTTTGACGGACAAAATCTATACTGATACATAGTTAAAGTCATTACAAACTAAATTTATCTTTGAACTATTATTGAGTGTGGTGGCTGATCAGAAATCATTTATTAGTGAACTAAAAGATAATATAAGGCTTTTGCAAAGTGAAATTAGAAATTTTTAATGGCATAAACAAAATTACCTTATCTGTTTGAAGGTCATTGGCTAGTTTTTAAAAATTTATGGGCTACTTTACTTGGATTGAGACTAGACATTAATGGCATGGAAAATAAAGTAGCATTTTGTATAAGGTGGGTATGCTCTACCTTTGAATGTTTTATTTGTTCACATCCTATTTGTTGCTTTGCCTGAATGATTTTCATTAAATGCTAAATCAGTACACCAAAGAAAATGGCAAGAGGTTATAAATATATAGATGCTTGTACAAGCTTGCTATGGTTTGGCAAATTTGATGAAGTGAATAGGGTCAAATAAAATCCAAACAATAGCCAAGTAGGTATTTTTTTATGATTAACTAAGTATTGATTGTCATATTTTCGAAGACACAACCTTCATCAAGTTATTTACAACTATTGATCTAAATAAAGCAAAGTGAAAAGTCTACACCAATGATTTCTTTGTGTCTTCTTTAGAAAATATATACATCCATATACAATTATGTTTATCATATTTTAAGTAATCTAAAATGTGATGAATCTAGGCATAGTACCTAGGAAGGGGAAAAAAGATATGAATATTACATTACCTTTACAAAAATAGTACATTAGCTTTAAAAAAATAGTATAAATAAATGGTAATATTTTATAATGTTAATAGTATATGAAGGTGAAATGGATCAAGTGTAAATACTGATTCTAGATAAATTGTAAAAGGAATTTTTAGAATAGATGGAATCTACAAAGATATTTTGAAATATCAAAAGAAGGTTCAAATGCTTTGAAACATTTGAAGATGAATAAATTTGAAGATAGTTTACTTGGCAGCCAATCTTAAAATTCTTTTCTTAATCCATGCCAAGTTTAAATTAGTAATTTAAAATAAAATGGACTAAAGATGAGATACAAAACTTGAAGATGTGAAAAGTTTTTGTAATGCAATTATTGGAATAAAAATGCTATACCCCTAAGACTAAATATGTATGGACCAATGAAAATAAGCTATAAAATTAATAAATGACTAAAATATTCAGTAGGATAAATTATGTATACTTATGATAAAAGACTTCCCACATGAACCTAATGCATATAGGTTATAGGTGTTGAACTAATTGATTGATTTTTCCTAAAGGTTGATATTCCTCTTTTGCAATGCATTAAACTATGAAAAATACAAATGTGTAGACTCAAAATAATGCATCAAGATAATTAACCTATCTCAATAATTTTCAACATTAAAATATATAGGATGCATTTTATTACCTTATTGATATTTTCAGTGGCCACTATTTTGTTGATTGCCTTGCCCATTGGCTTTAAGACATCTTTAGATGAATTTTTTAATCAAAGAATTTTTATTAAGTTACTTAATTTTTAATATATATGCTCTACTGTATAGTGAACGAGGTTTAGAGCTAAGAAATCAATTATTTATTCGCACAATGTGTCTTGATTACTATTTTTGTATCTATAACACTATGTATAATCATATTTTATCAAAAAAATGGTGCACAATTTAGGAATTAAACTACACAATGGTTAGAATTCATATAAGACTGTAGATGTATTTTTCATATAGGATTGAACAAGGTGACATTTAATTAATAAAATGGAGTATAATTTCAAACCAAGTAATAAAATTATTAGAAATGATAAATTTGAAGAATCATAAAATATGTACAAGATTAGAAGTATAGTCTAGAAATCAAATAATTCTTGAACTATCAATAGTAAAGATTTGTAAATTGCTTGATAACTTGCATTATAATACTTTGTTGAACTAGGAACTTTGTTGATTTTGGTATGTCTTAGTATCTAAAGCAATATTGGATGTATAGTGACTAGAAGGCATAATGCCAATGCTTAAGCTGTTGTGCAATGTAAAACATAGCTTGACGATGCTATCCCTAGACTAGATTAATGTGGAAGTGCATAAATTTGAATTGTAATAGTGATTCAATTTTAATCATAATTTTTTGTACTTCAACATTAGAAGACAATACGATAAAAAAAATCAACTGTTGTTTCTATAAATCCCAAACTTCTATAAAAAGAACATATGTAAGATCTTGAAAGTTGTTTGATTTTTATATGTTCATAAATAAATTCAAGCGAGGAATTATAACCATATAATAACATATATCAATATATCAATAACATATATTAGGAAAGAATTATGTAAGATATCAATATCCTTTTTATCAGTTATTATACATATCATGTATTTTGTGCATATGTAATTATAGTGACAAAAAAAAAAATGAATTGTTAATTCAAATATGGAATAAGTTTGTAGAAACACTATGCATAACATGAACAGTCAAAGTATCTAAGGAAAGTATTAGTATTGTCAAAAAACTATTTTGCTATGTCTTTAAAGTAGGATCTTTTCCTTGGTTTGTATTTTGTGCACATGTAATTATAGTGATGAAAGAAAAAATAAAAATAAAGTTTTAATTTGTTAATCCAAATATGGAATGGATTTATAGTATGCTATGTATAACATGAATAGTCAAAGTGTCTAGGATAAGTATTAGTATTGTTGAAAAGTTGTTAGTCCATGTATTTAAAGCATGTTCTTTTCTTGAAACCAAGAAATCAAGATATAAAACAAGGAACAATGGTATTAGCAAATTTCAAAAAAAATATTTTGAATGATGGAAACATATTTTCAAGACAAAATTGTAACAAGTTCACTATTTTAGAAGTTGGTTTCATTCACAATTAATATTAGAAATAATATTGTCCATTACAATCATAAATATGCAGTAAAGTTGAAATCTACGTAAAAAGAAAATAGCTACTGAGATGTCTTGTTTATATTGGTTGAATGATATTAGAATCAGTTCTAGCATCAAATTCTAAAACAAAGGTTTATTAAAAATGCATTTGATCTTTCCTTATTTCTTTGAGACATTGTAAGTCAATGCATGAACACACAAATATCCTGAACTTGGTGGACATCTTAGATAGTGTAAATAGTGGTCTTGCTCAAGATCCTTTCCTAGAATTGTATGGTGGCAAGACTTACATATTGGTTAAAAGGGAACTTAATAATTGTCTTTTGATTTTAAAATTGTTATTGGCTATAGATGTTTAAGGTAGAGGTTATTTAAAAAAAAAGTAATTTAAAGTTTCTTTCATAGTTACTGGGGGAAAAAGAGAGCAAATAAAAATTTACCTCAATATTTGTGCCAATAATTGTTTATAGATATTTATGCATGGTTTCATCAGCTAATGTTTGATAAAAGATGCAGAATTTGTATGAAGTATATGATAAACTTTTGATCCTTTTCATATTATGTTTTTGAAAATGTAGATTGGATGTTTTTAAAAATAAGTTAGTCTTGAATTTCGTGGCAAATTTGTTGGTATTATTCACCAAATTCAATCTAAAATAAAATATTTTGTAGATAATTTGACAAGTAAAATAATCACAATATAAGAAAAAAAATTGTAAAAAGAAGAAAATACAAAATAAAGACTCACTACTGAACATATGTATTTTGTTTCACCATCCTTGACATGTAAGTTAAACTGAGTATTTGTTTATTGGTAACTTGTTAACAAGGCTCCTGATGAGCCAACTAAAAATGAATCATCCAAGTATATTATGTGGGCACTTGCATGATTTGAAATAAGTTTATGCCTCTTTCACACCATAGGTAATTTCTACATGTTTGATTTTGCACTCAATACTATGTAAAACACAATTTCCCCTCTTTCATATTTTGTCTTTTCCTTAAGCAAGAACTCAAAAACCTAGATACTTTTTCCTAAAGATATATATGTTTCAAATTTTTGAATTAATTTATTGTTAATGTTCATCATTATTGTCATTTGCCCCTGAACATTGATCAAGTCAATATGAAATATCTCAACTTCAATTGGAGAACTAGGATTTGTAACATGGGCAAGTCCATAAACTATTAAAATATCTCATTCAAATACATAAGTGGTTTTCTCAGCATAAATATTCATGATTGTGTATGAAGGAGTTACTTATGTGCATGTGTTGGGATAAGGAAAAATAAATAGTTTTCCTTTTTAAACAAAATAATGACAAAAGCAAAGCAAAAAAAGATCACATTTTTTTGGCATAGCAAAAACATGCATTTTAAAGCCAACAAAGAGAAACAAAAAAATGATTCATGGATTACCATTTTTTTAATTGTTGTGCAGAACAAATTGTCTGATATGTATCATATAAAATAGTTTCTTGTTTTTAATATATTTCTTGTTGTCTGTATTTTTTTAATTCCATGTCTTGTCCTTTGTTTGTCAAGATTGAATGCTAGTAATTTTTTGATTTGCACCATATTTTTATACATGAAAAATATGCAATGAAGAGAGATAGATGCAATTCTCAAGTACCGAACAAATGAAATAGATGGAAAGACATGATTTCTCCTAAGTTTTGTGTGTATATAGATGAAATCAACATATTCTAAAGTTGTGCACTAGAAAAAAGGATTTGAACAAAGATAAAAAATCTTGATGCTTTCATTGATTTTTTTTGAATCTTAATGACTAAGAATTATTATCTATGGTGACACATACTACATTTTGATCAGTCCAAGATATTTCTATTATCATAATCTAGTTAGTTTATCTTGTATTATTTTTCCAAACATGATCTATGATTCCATATGTATGTTGCTCATGTATATGTGGTAGAAAATGCATATTGTAACCTGACATATGCTTTTCAAGTAGAGTACTTGATTTATTGGAAATAAACATGTTAATGTTAAAGTATCCTAGAATATAGATTTCTTTGGATGCATTTTAATTTAACATGTTTTCAATAACATTGATGATATTCAAGATGCAAGAAGATGAGGATGCATAGATATTAATAACTAGAAATTTATTTTTGTTTACCGCAATAGTTATTATTAATTTTTCCACCTCATATGATACATATTGCATTGGTTGTGAAATGATTACATGTTTTTCACACATATCATAATACCATGGACATTATATACCAAGTTATAGGTCAAGAAGTTTGAGTTAAGATTAAATTAATTGGCACCTGCAACGTATGTTTTTTGTAAACATAATATACCACATCTCATTAAGTCATGGTCATTGATAATGTATTTTAGATGGGATTTGGGGCTACAAGTATTCAAGGAGCATATAATAACAAATGAAGGTAATGCATTTGATTGGAGGCTATGTTAAAACTTTTATTTTGAATTTGTTTCTAGTATTAAAATTTCAATAGATATTTTATTATTAACTATAAAGTTTTATGCATAAACAGACTTAAAATATATAATGAGTATCTGATTTTCATATGAGAAAAATTTGTATATGTTAAGCCATGTATCCTAACACCAAGTGGATTGAATACAAGACCTTCCATGGCGAGACCTTGTGACATGTGTATTGTGCATACACAGGGTAACTAGACTAGAAATTGGATTCACATTGTTAATTTTTTTTTTATAGGCTAGCATGTGAACTAGTCTAGAGATTTGAAATATAGGAGTCCAAGACAAATCAATATGGATTTTATAGAGATGAACATGTCTTGTTCTATGCAGGTTTCCAATGTTAATATCATTGAATTTAATCTAGATAATGTCATTGTTTTGTTCTTTTTTATATAGTTTGAGTATGCCATCCGAACCATTGTCAAGTGAATCTTGCATATCATAATTCTTGACAAAAATATCAATAAACATGATAAGATTTAGTACTCTTTTTATAGGTAAACATACAACATTAGCATATCCCTGTCTTTCATTGTATGTATCATCTTTTTTGTCTATTGTATGAATACAAATTTCACTGTGCAAAATAAGAGACAAAATTTTATTATTGTTGTCTTCCACATCATTTTTAAATAAAAAATATATGGAAATGAAGGATAATTTGGGGTTGTTCTTAAGAATTTTTTATTAAGATATGATATATCTTATTTTCTATGTGAGCATGTTTATATTCTATTTAGGATTGAGATAAAAGTTTTATATTTACAGTGCATGAGTTGCTGCAATTGATAAAAAATTATGTTTTATTGCCAAAAGGAATACATAATTAATTCATTATTTATTTTTGGATACTCAAAGATCAAATAGTCATTAACAAGTTGAACTTGATAAAAGTCTCCATAAAAGATCATGTCAACATTGCCAAAGAACATGGTTGGTAGCTGCATTATGTCACATAACTATTTATCAATATGATATAACATTCTTTCTCTTAAAAGTGAGATCTCATCAATTAGTACTATGTACAATTGATTTTAATGTTTGGAAAATGCATCTAGATGTTCATTTTGTAATGGAATATATTCTTACTTGTTAAAGGGCAATAGAAATGTAAAATGCAATGTGACTCCTCCAACACTGTATGCAAATTTACCTGTGTATGCAAGTATAAGACCCTTTGGCTTATAGATATCATTTTCAATGTTCTGAGAGTAAATGTGAATTAGCATTTCATAGATGCAATTTACTATAAATGTCTTTTTCATGCTTGCATCTCCTATTAGAAATAGGTACAATGGATTATTTTTGTTTGTCCTTTTCTTAAAAGTGATGTCTTTTATAGTTGCATATTTCTGTTCATTCAACATTTGTGTATGTTTGTAGTATTCAACATTTTTAGAAACAGATAGATGAAGAAGAAATTTAAATGGTTTTGATGTACATTGTCTTGATGCATAATTTGATAATGGAAAGTCCATATGCAAATCATATTCATCTTTCATGTTCTTTTCTTCATATAACCAGTTTTTAGTAGTCAATACTTTCTCAGTATCAAAATCAATTTTGGAGGTAACATGTTCTATGTCTCCCCAAGAAGGATTTATGTCATAGTTAAACTTATCCTTGTTTTGTTTAATGATATTTAATTTTGAATTGTGTGTTTATTTCCATGTTTAAAGACTTTATTTTAAACTACTCTCATTATTTTGAAATGGAAAACACAAAAATAACCATTCACGACACTGGTTTTCAATGTTAAGATGCTTGTTATAATTAACAAAGTGTATAACATGGCCTTTTTTTTCCTTTCAATGGATTTCCATTTTTATGGTAGTTATAATCAAACTCAGCTAAATAAACATGGTCAATGGTAGAAGGATGAGCTATGTAATAATCTAGAATATATCAGCACATTACATCTTTAGAGTCATCTAGTTCATGTCTAAAAATATTTGTGGATTTTAAGATAAATATCTGTTCATTAAGACAAGATGTTTTAACACAAGTACATGTTCTTGAACAAAGGTTTAATGATAATGATAACACCAAGTAAAGCATTTATTATGTAGGAATTTTTTGATATTTGAGCATCAAATTTCCTAGTTTACATAACATCTAGATAACATCTATATGTGATTTTACATGTTGTTTTCATATTTGCCTAAAAGCATGTGTTGTTTTTGAATCTCCCTTTGTCATATATGAACTACAATATGTTGCTATAACATAGGAATTTAAACTAAAATATGTATATATATATATATATATATATATATATATATATATATATATATATATTGGCTTGCCACAGGTATGACATGTCTTTTATAAAACTATTACTCCATATTTGCAAAGGTGTACACTCAAATAAAATAGTAGGCTATGTAATTATTAGCGATATTATTTCTAGGTACCGAGGCTTGCTCATGCCTAGGTCTTGTAAAAATGTGACAAATTTATCCAATGTAGTGTATAATTTTGCACTTATTAGCATATAAATTTTGTTTAATTTTATAATTATAAAATCATTTACTATTTCAGCTGGTGATAGTATTATTGTTTGTCACAATGGCAATTGTGAAAAATTGTATCTACAGCTTTTTTCCTTTTTGTTCTTATAGTTCTTATTATGGTAGTCTATATGCAAATTTACCACATAATTTTATAAAGTATCAGTATCACAAGTTATGTATTTGTCTATAAAATCTATAACTTTTGAATTTTTAACCTTTTCATATATCGATGCATATTTTATCCACACCAGCCAATGTTCATGAGCATTTCATCTATGTTGAAATTCAGTCACAAAAAATAATCATTGAATTTTCTAAGGAAAAAATCATCACTGCATAGCATATATCTCAATCCATTGATACAATTCCTATAATAGTGTGTAGATGTAACTGGATCTTTTTTTGTAATAAAGGAAGCATCATTAGATTTTTTAAAATCACCAAGTCTTATAACTTTATTTGTTTCATGCTTCACATATAATAGTTGTAATGCATCCATCAACAACTTCCAATGATGTTTGGCACTTGTAAAAGTCAAGAAGAATGATGGCAGTCCTAATTTTTGTATCATGAGAAAGGCATTATTTTAACGCCTTGAATGTAATCAAGGAGATTCATAAATTTTTGAAATCCACATATCTAATCTATGATTGAAGTAATTTATCCAAATTGGATTTTTATTTTACATCTATAGCTACAAGATTTTTTTCATTTAGCTAGCATTTTCTAATTCAAACCCACATAATCTTTCCAACCTGATCAATAATTATTGTAATTGCTTTGAAAAATAAGTTGGTGAGGTGATATGAAATCTAATGATTGACATGTAACATTTTTCATTGTGTTATCTTTTGATATGTAAATATTGACACAATATCCTCATCATGAGGATTTACAAAGAAAAGTATTGGAAAGTTCATTACTTCAGAGTCTTTATCTTTGAAAATGACAAGTGGTTGATTGCCTTCAACCAATGTAATTGAAATCACTTTGTCCTATAATGCAACAATCGATGTTGAGTCTATAAAAGAATGCACTGGGGTGTCATTGGAATAAATTTTGTCTATGTCAGAAGACATGCTTATTCCTTTATTTGTATTTGATTTAATTTATTAGAGGCATAATCACTATTTGCATTATCCATTACAATATCAGCTACAAGTGGGTTCTAATCAATCCTAATTGGCACATTATGAGTAATGTATAATTTTTTTGTGCATATTTATTTTAATGCTTTCATGATGATTTGTGGTCGAACAAACCCTTATTTTTATGCATTTTTATATTCCAAACACCTCTTTAAAGCTATAAAAATTATTGTTTTCTCATCTATAGATCTAGGCAATGCTTTTTGAATTTTATCAACATTTGATGGTACATTGATAATTGGACCTTTTATACCAATGGTTTACTACAACCAATGTCTCTTATCTATGTAAATGGTATTATTAATACCACAAGACTTTAATCAAGATCTTATAACATAAGCACAATTTTTAATCATTTGTTTTGTCTGATATTAATAGGTGTTGTAAATATAGGAGCCATTCCATTTTTCAATGTCTGGTTCTAATTTGCACATATTTTATTTTTACAAATAACTTTAATTTTCTCTATTAATTGTTGGCATGTGTCCTTTTCTACTCAATTAAAAAGTTTCATACTATGCTTAAAACATAACTCTTTAGAAATAGGACAAACATGTATGGGAGTGTTACTAATTATTTTGTTAAAATTTTATATTACTTTTTTAATATCATTCTAGATAATTTTTTTCCTTATTAGCCTTTTACATGCAATTTTCAATGTCTTTTTTTTGGTATTGGGCCTGAATATTATGTAAAATATTAGATTTGTTCCATAGTTTACTATTTCATTATCAATGGTTCATAGTGTATATGATTTATATTTGGTTCAAAAAATTAATGTTGTATATATCATTTGAGAAAGAATAATCATTATAAATTTTGACAATTTGTTAACTTTTTGCTAACCATAGATGTGTTGTTACTTTTAATACATATGAAATCTATTGTATGACAAAGTTGTTACTCTCTATTTCACCATTATTTTATGGTAAAGCTAATTTGATAGTACATCCTTGACAATTTATAATGGCTAGTATGTCCTTGATAATATTGTATATTAGATATGTTTCTAAATAGATATATGCTTCAATAGCTATAGAGAAATTGGTATTTCAAAATGATTGTGTTATATATCGACGCAGATACTATATGTCAAAAGCATTTTTGGTTAAATAATATGAAGCATTGAACATGCTATTATCACAACAAGTCATTTCTACCAATATTTTTGCTTAACCATACAACTGTAAATTTATAGAGTTTACTTACCAACAAGAAGAAATCATGGTATAAGTTATTGAAAAATCTATGTGTATTGAGGGGCATTCATAATTGCTTAATTTATTGAAATATAATGGTTCATAATGTCCATACACAGGATTCTGATCATGAAAAATAATACAATATATAGATGAGTGTAATTTTTTTTAAAGTGTAAGTATTTTATCTTGTTCATCAAAGACCAAACATAAATGGAAATACCGAGCCATTTAGATATCCAATTTATGCAAAAAATATCTCCCCATAAACCATGTTCATCATTTTTCATGCATGTAGTTTCTGAAATTTTCATCTATTCAAATTATATAGTAATGTCATGTACATGATTATTCTATATATCTATGATATATCTAATTCAATTTGTAAGTATCTTAGTGCATCTTGATCATCTCTTTTCAAGTGATTCTAAAAATGTTCTATAACTCCAACATGAAGTTTTGTTGATGTGTATCAAAAATGTAATAAGACTTGAAATACATCAAACAAGTAGTCACAAATGTTGTATCTAAATTGATAAGTTATAAATATGCCTAATTTATATAAAACATCATCTATGCTATCAAAATTATTTGGGGCCACTGTTTTATAGTCTTCTATAAAAATGAATTATTCATCACTATGCCTATTCTCTATTTTTTTCTAATATATATTCATGGACCTTATTTAATAATGTTCACTAAGTCACTCTAAAATTTATGTTAGGTAGGGAATAGACCATGACAATAACTTGGAACATGGTATGAGCCCTTTTTTTCTTATCAAAGGTTGTTAAATGTCAAATTTTAAAAATAAATAAATTAAATTAGCTCTGAACAAACATAGTTTCAAAGAACAAAGTAGACATAAGTCCATATCTAATTGATCTTGGATACAATGCCTAAGGTTTTTGATAAGAAAAATATTACAAAAAGAATCAAAGGACAAATATGAGTTACAACAACAACTATAAGACTTATAATTTACTAGAAAAATATTAGAGAAGGGAGTATGTGGTTGGGGACAACTACATCGCTCTGATTCATTTGCCCTGCTACCATTATTACTAAGGTATTGAAACCAAGGTGATGTATATGGTTTTACCCTCAACCCATTTTTTTGTGCACATTTTTATCTTTAACTACTCTAGAGTAAAAACTGAATCTAACTCAGCAGAAACTAGACTTGCATAAGCAAAAATTTGAACAAGCATTGAAGTATTTGGACAAAGTCAAAAGTGTGATGAAATCATTGGCCAAAGAAAAGGGTTAGAAATTAAGTGAGAAAGATCAATTGGATATCAATTTGAAAAAAACTAAGGAGATGTTAGACTATTATAATTACAATTCTAACCAGTTGACTGAACTATATACCCAACATCACAAACTAAAAAATGATGTTGGAATGTTTTATTAGAGACAAAATAAAACTAATAGAGGATAACTAAAAAATAAAAAATGAACTAAAAATTTACCAGGGTAAAGTGAATCAATTGATTGAACACCAGATGCACTTGGATAAGCCAAAAAATGAATTACAACATGTCAAAAGTGAAGCCTCCAAAGAGATAATTACTATGAGTCAAGTGTGTTGATTTATTTGCATGGAATGATTGTCCCAGTTTAAATTTGAGGAGAATAATATAAGTTATGTTACATCCTCATATAAATAAATTCATTTATGTTTCAGAATGCATTTAAAACAACAATTTAATCGTTGAAACTACAATTCCTTGGCATGTGGCCACTTTTATCCTATGACATGTATAAAAAAATGGATTACAAAACATAGTTTTTATCATTAATCCAAAGTAAGACATTTTCATTCTCGGAAGGTGACATTAGTTCAATTAGTGTACATTCATTAAGTCAATAATTTTATTATTCTGAAAATGTCAACACTATCTATTATGCCAAAAAATGACAACTCTAAAAGACATACAAAAACACTAGGTGTAACATATAACTAAGTGTGATGAAGAGATTTAAAAAGTAGATTAATCTTGTTACTAGGTTGTACAAGCAAAATGATAACATAAATTTTACATTTATTTCTTTATTTCTGCAATTGTATCACTCAATAAAACACATATTCATAAACTAGCTTTTACATAACATATTTTCCCTCTTTATGTTTTTTAAAATTATTATATTTCCTAGTGGAAGATGTATCATTATAGTCAATGTATTTCATATTATGGACCATATACTTAGTACATTTAATGCATGCTCTGTGCACTAATTCAAATGGAAGAGACTAACTAGCTTGCAAAAGAACATGTCACTATTTTTTAAGTATTTAATTTATTCCATAAAAAAAGCATATTCATGTGTATAAAATAGTTGGTAAAACATTTAACTAGTTCACACTATTTTTTTTGCATAGTCAAAAAACATTGTTGCAAGTTAGTTAACTTGTTCCAATTCAAATAGCTCACTTATAAATATGTAATAGATAAATAAATTTTTGGCACAATCGCTCCTGGAGATAGCTATAAAAGGCTTAGTAAGTAAAAATAAATGATTCTATTCAATTAAAATAATGTAGTGAATGCCCTTGGTGTCATAATAAAATAACATAGTTTTTCCCCTAAGTAATAAACATAAATTTAGCACCTTAAGCTCTAATAGAAAGCTGAAATTGGAAAGGATTGTAGGAATAACACCCTATAGACCAAGATCACATTATCAAATCCCTAAAACTCATAATCCATAAAAAAATCTTGAAACCCTAATATTTTTTGAAATAACAAAGACTGGAGCTTAAAATTGATTCAACAATCAATCCAAAACCTATCAATTCATTATCAAGAAAAATATTTTGAAAATACTCATATTTTACTATAACCCTAAAAAATTATTGAAATATATTGTTTGATAAATTTTATTGTAACCATCAAAATGAACACAAACATTTTTTTATCATCAAACACCAGATTATCACATAGATTTGTCAAAAAAGCCTATAATTTAGAAAAGAAAACCTAACAAAATAAAATCCAAGCATAAAATAGAACATTATCTAACCCTAATTAAATAACAAACCCAAAATCCCAATTCAAGTAAGCTCATAGTAAAAAATCTTACCTATAAACTCTCTGCACATGATATGTAAACTATTAAAGCCAACACAATCTTGTTACCCCAACTTGCTGCCTTCTCTCCAGTCCTCCTTGCTTCGACGAATGAAATAAACCATGATGAGATTTAAATTTATTATATTTTATAGAGGAAGAAGTATCATTCCAATCAATATATTATTGGATAAATCAAGATATTTCATATTGCGGACCAAAAATTTAATACATTTAATGCATGCTCTATGCAATTAAATTTAGATGGAAGAGACTAAATAGTTTGCAAAAAAACATGTCACCATTTTTTAGTATTTAATTTCTACCATAAAAAAATACCCACATGCATGTGTATAGAATAGTATGTAAAAATTTTAATTGGTTCAAATTATTTTTCATTTGCATAGTAAAAAAACATTAATATTGTAAACACCCTAATTTAGTCAAAAAACCACAAGTACTATGTCTTTTATTTCTCTCACACAAAGGGTCTTAGTGATGGTTATAGTCATTTTTCACATGGTCATACTGAGTCTTTTGATATTTACTATGATTTATTATCCCTATTTTTTACAACCCCAACAGTCACAAGTCACCTTTTTCTAGTCCTAAGGGCCCTTAGTCAGTTATCCCTAATTTTTGCTATGTTTTGAGCCTTAAGACATTAGTGCCATTTTCAGGATAGTAGTGCCACATGACACTACTATCCACTTTTTATTTTAGTGTTTGACAGGCCTTTTCACCAATGTTTGAGTCTTGACCCTCCATAACCCTTCTCTTATGTTATTATCTATCTTTGTCATGACTTGTTGACTAGTGAACAAGGTATTATATTCAAAATAAAGATCCTCCTATATTAAAATCCTCACAAGTCATTTTACATCTATCCCTTATTACATAAAATCAATCAATAGTAAAAATTAAATACTCTACATACTACTCAAAATTCACACCTAGATATTAACATGATTGATAAAAGAAGGGCTTATGCAAAATTCATCCTAGCATATCATGCAAGTTGATGGTGCACACTACCTACGAGATAACTACATGGGATCTAATACCCCTATCATCAGGTTAATCTAGGTAGTGGTTAGAAAAATAGGGGTTTAGCTTTATGTGATTGTAACATCCCACAACCTAGTTTTTCCTTTCCTTTTACATTTTATTAATTTATTATTTCATGTGTGCAAGTATTCATTAGGGTTTTAGAGAAGAATCAACCAAAATAGTGACATAAATGATCCCCTGTAAGATAGGAAATCATCTGTAAGACCCTTAATAACTCTCATAACTTCTCTAAAAGTTGTAGATAATTACTATAATATGGACACTAGTGCCATGTCTAGACATTATTACCACATGGTACTACTATCCTAAAGAGGTGCTACTATCTGGAGCCAGATCTCAAAAAATATTCAATAAATGAAATATTTATCTCTGTCTTCTCAGTCATCTCTAGCATTCAGATTTGTGAGAAACTATATGTATATCTAGATAAGTCCATTTTCTCCTTGTTTTTACTATTTTTGGGAAGTTACATAAAATCAATAAATTCCAATTTTATTCTAGATTAACAATAGACCCAACCATTTAATCCAGCTTAGGATTTACATAGTAAAACATTAAAAGGTTAAAACATTTGGTGAACCCATCTTACTTCAAACATAGCTTCAAAAATCCTAATTTTCCTTAAGGTTTACCTCCAAATTTTTTTACATTGAATTAGGGTTATAAAAATCATATTTTTTGATTTTTTGAATTAACCTAGCTAATTTAATTAATTCTATACTAGATTTTTATTTATTTATCTCAATTTCAATATTTACAACACAACCCTAAATTTAAAACCCTAGATCCACATATTAGGTCCCTATACACACAAACATTAGCAACTAGGGTTTCAACAACAACCCTATTTTCTATTCCAAATCTTTGTTCAACACATTCAAACATTTCATGCATAATTATGTTAGATTATATTCTACCTCTTGTATGATTATTATTTATTATTTACATTATCTTCTTTGGCAAGTTTAAAATGGCATCCAAAAATCCTTCCATCCCTCATCCACTTAATGCAATCTTGAATTTTTCTCATGATTATCACAATGAATGGACTAATTTTCAATATTGTACATTAGATCATGATAATGATTTCATTTATAATGATGATGATGATGACTATTGTTATAATGATGGATATGAGGATTATTATGTACATGACAATACAAATGAACATGAGGACATATCAGAGAAATCATCTTCTCTTTCCTCTTACTCTTCTCTTATTCTTAAAACTCAAATTAATAATACAATGCCAAAATAACCTCTTATTGGTAGTGTTTTATTCCAATGTGATCCTAGTTTTTCAATTTATTTTGCTAATTCATTGTTCAAAATAAATCAATATAAATTCACTACATGAAAATCACTTTTGCATGCTTCAAGTAAAGTAGATAAGAACAATACACCTTCTTTACCCTTCTCAGTTACATTTTAAAAAGTAACTATAAAGGATGTTACACCTTTGAACAATGCAAAAACTAAGGTAGATGAAATTCATTTATCACCTTCATTCACATTTCAATCTCAATGCAATGATTTTTTGTCATAAATAGATAATGCACATGTTTCTAACTCCTCCTATACGTCATAATGTGCAAAAAGAAAACATGGTTGTTACTCTTTATTCCCTTGATTCTCAAATATAAAGTGATAATAATTCTTGTATTTCAAAAATAACTAGTGATCAAATGCCTTGCATTACACTTACACACGATGATACATTTCATGGTAGTGAAAATTTAAAATCTTCTCATTCTCCTTCTCTTAATGAGCATGTGAATGATACTTCTTCTACTCTTATCTCTTCAAATTAATTAAATCCTGATTTTGATGAACCATGGGATAATGATGATTATGATGAAGATGACATAGAGTCTACAACTTCTAATTCTTCTCTTACTTCACATATTTCTCTTGTTCAAACAAATATAGATCACATGTTAAAAGACACACACACACACACACACTTAATCTTATGTACATAATTTCCATTCACTAGAGAATAAAGCACCTTCTATTCAAACTAACAATATAAAATATACCAATGAATCCCCCTCAACCCCCCTTACCACTATAGAACCTAGTTCTCAAACAAACCCAAATGAGGGTGATAGCTCATTTACATTTAAATAGGTCCAAGCTATCACACCTCCAAAGGTTATTGAGAGCACACCAACATTTAGTAAGCAAGATTTCCAATCTAATATACTAATGGATAAAATAAACAATAAAATTGAAGAATTAAATGAACCCCTTTATAATGATAACATACCTTCACAAGTGTTAATTTATTTAATGCATGATATGGGTAATTTAAAAAAATAATTACATAATCTCACCTTGTAGAATGAAGCATACAAATCTCAAATTGATGCCAATGTTATCAATAATAATCCTATTCCACACAGAATCTCAACTATGAGGTTACCACATAACTTTTGGATACCAGTTTTACCTATCTTTGATAGACAAGATGATCCATATTTATATCTTTAGGCTTATGAGAAAGCCATGTCTCATATTATAAACAAGTTAGTTTTACTACTAATGTTTCCAATGTCACTAAAGGACAAATAACTAGATTGATTCCACCATACACTCTTGAGTGGGTATTTACATACATATAATGAGTGAGAGGTAGTCTTTCTCAAGCATTATATATAGAATAAGGGACCTCTTGTAACACATGA